>LNAC01000271.1:2002880-2152302 GCA_002007465.1 Ailurus styani | reverse complement strand
GGTGGGGCTGGGGGGGAGGGAGTTTGCCATGCTATGTAGGAAGATGAGGCGACAACCGAGTAGAGATCCAGAAGAGGTGAGGCAGCAAGCCATATGGCTAAATGGGGTGAGAGCACCCCAGGGAACGGCCACAGCACATCAAGAGCCCGTAGTAAGAATGGACTGTGGGTGCTGGCGTCAAGAGTGCTGGGTATCTTTGAGGAACACCAAGGTGGTCAGTGGAGCTGGCACAGTTAACACAGTTAAGCACATGGAGAGTGGTTCGAGGTAAAACGGGAGGGGTACGGATCAGGGAAACTAATGCCACATATTCAGTAAAAGATAATGGTGTTTGGATTAGGGTGGGAGTTGTTGTGGTGCCCAAAGAGGAGCTCCTGGAAAGTCGTAAAGAAGGGACCGGAGGTACAGTCTCAGGCGGTGCTGCTTCTGGGGAGATGAGCCAGCGTGGAAGAGGGAGGTGCCTCTTGGAGACTTGGGTGAAAGGAAAGAAGAAAGGAAGAAGTGAAGATTAAAGACCCTGCAGAAACAAAAGAAAATCATGAAATCAGAAGACACACTGGCCTCTTCCTCCTGAAAGAAGAACGGTTCTGCATGAAGAACTTTATATCAAGTTGATAACGTTATCTGCACAGAAGGGGAAAAAAGGATTAGTTCGCCCTCCATGGGTTATATCCTAAGAACAAGAAGAGGAACAAGGAAATCTTAAAATCTACCAAGAAATTTTGCTTTTGGTAGAGGCATTATATGTATATTGTAGGACTGAGCAAATGAATAAATACACTTATATTTGGGGAACTAGAGCTTGCACTGAAAAGGAGATCTAAATGCTAAATTAGGGAAAGAGAGAGGAACTCTACGGTATGTTAAATTGGAATTAGAGGTGATAGTATAGAGTTTTGATTATATATATATATATGTAATTCGGGAGAAAAATACAAAAAACAAATGGGCAATATTAAAAGTTGGTGGGTGTAGGTATATGGTACAGGTGTACTAGATATGCAGAATACAGATGCACTATTGACATAGGTCTATGGTATATAGATGGTACTACTCAGGCAAAATTTCTGTACATTTGAATAATTCTAAAATGAAAATTGGCAAAAAAATAATCTCGTAGTGGGGAAACTGGTAGAGATATAAAATGAAATAAATTTTGCCATGACTTGATAATTGTTGAGGCTGGATGGGGGGTCGTTATGTTATTCTCTCTATGTTTTTGTAAGTTTGACATTTTCCATAATATAAAGATTTTTCCAAAGACTAAGAAAGAGAAATTGTAGATGGTGAACACAGATTTTTCTAAGGGTTTTCTCAGGAGATACTGGGCTGTGATTAAGAAAGTGGGGTAAGGGACTTTTTTTCTCTTTTAACTTTATTTACCTTGAAATAAATTCAGACTAACTCAAAAGTCACAAGGATAGTAGAAAGAATTCCAGAATCCTCTTGAAAGGAGTTTTTTTTTTGTCCATTTTCTTTCCTATACGATGAGAGACATATCCAATGTATATAATATTACAACATACGTCTATACTGGAGGGAAAAGTGATGTGGGAAAAAGGGGCATATTTCCAGAATGGTAAGATGGGATGGGATTGGGGGCACAAGTGGAGGACCAGGCTTAGGCAGGTATAAGGCCATTCCATCCCTAAGAAACAGAAAGGGAGAGTCTATGGATTCCAAGCAGGTGGGGGGATAGATGTGGGGATGGAAGAGTAAGGAAAATCTCTTCTAGCTGCTTCTCTCCTCCCAGCGAAATAGAAAATGGGGTGAGTGAGCCAAGGGGGTCAGGTCTTAGAAGTCTGGAGACAGAGGAGCACGTGAGACATGCTTCTCTAAGATCTTGCTACTGAAAGTGTTGTGCTCTGACCAGCAGCAAGCCACATCAGCAAGCTGCCTGTTAGAAGTCTCAGGATCCTTCCATTTCCTCAAAACGACAGAATCAAATCTACATTTTTGACAAGATCCCCCAGTGGTATGGACTAAGCTGGGGGTAGGGAAATGGAATAGCATCACCGAACAGCTCTAAAGATCCAATAAAGATTAAAGTCATTAGAGGGAAAGCCATCAGTATTTTTGTCTTTACCCACTGTGTGGTGCCTGGCGCAGCTGCAGAGAAGGTTGGGTACTGGCTTTAGCCCCAGCTGGCTTCTACCCCCTGAGGATGACCATGGAGCAGGGAGGTGAGAGGGTAGGCAGTGGACTATTTCACAATACGAGACCATGGAATAAACGCCACCAACCACCTTAGGCATCTATCCTTCCTAACTGCTTGAAATTTTTATTGCTTTCAAGACTGCTCATCTTGGCTTTTCAGGAAATACTATGTTAGGGTGAGATGTGAGGGCACTGTTAGAGGACTGCAGTGAATAAAAATGGGAACAGGTTACAATAGGTCCAAAGAAGTTGCTCAGGAGACACAGCCACTATAAAGCTGACAAACTGTCCTGCCTCAAATAATGCCCTGATTTTACCTTCTTCACAGAGGAATAGATATTTTTTATTTGGTTCTATACCATAAGCTTGTGTATCTCTATTATAATTGTAAACAATTTTTTTCTTTTTTTAAATTAACATATAATGCATTATTTGTCCCAGGGGTACAGGTCTATGAATTGTAAGAAATTTTAATGTGGGAATGTTCTTTTGTGATGCATGGAGATAACAGTAGGAGAAATGCTTTGCAAATATCTCAAGTTAGAACTCTCAAGTATGTGCTGTTGATTGTGTTATTCTTTGGTCAAGTCCTTTCCTTGAGATTGAGAGGAAATCAAGCAAGAGTTATTACTGAACTCAAACAGATGTAGAAGATACAGAGCAGGGCCTAGAATATACGCTAATAGATGTTCATTAAACATTTGAAGAATGAATGGAGCACCAAATGAACTGTAACAATCTGTTACAGTTGAAATGGGGAATATTGAACAGGGAAATGTTGAAATCAACAAGAACTTTATAAAAAAACCATTGCAATACATTCTTTTTGTTTTAAATTGTGTTAATTCTTCAAACTTATCTCTACCCACTTTCCCAAATTCTCTTGAGAATTTAAGTTGAAACGGTATCCTAAAGTTACTAACAACACTGAGGGAATAAAGAACGCTTAATTTGAAAAGACACTGAAACAAAACCTTGGTAGGGTGTAATAATTCTTTGCTTTTCTGACCTTTCTGAACTTATCTCTTTCTTCATTTAACTCTTTGACTTTCTTCTCATAGTCTTTGAATTGTTTCCTCTCCTCTTCAGACCACACAGCATCAGGTTTTGCCATGAAAGCAGGTGGAGGAATCACCTGAAGATAAAAAGGAAAGCATACACCGTGGCTCAAACATAAATATAGCAGTACAGTAAAAGGTCAGGGTTATCATTCCAGTTTAAAAAAAGGGGGGAGGGCCCTTTCAAGGGATATAGTTCTTCACATTGGCAAGACAATGGCCTGACACCTTGATGAAAGGATATGAAAAAAGTTACAACTGTTTTTCTGTGACATAAGCGAGAGTGAGCAATTTGGGATGTAGAGACTCTTAGGTGACAGGTTCAGAGATGTACGTTGATATCTTCATAGCTAGAAGTACACCTGAGCTCCAGGGACGCCTAAGGCATGTATCAAAAGGAATGTTTCCTGCTACATCCAGAGAATTACAGATGCAACATTATCACTGCTTTCTATAGAGACCAAGACCACTATGGCTGTTTTGTTCTTTTGTTTGCTTTACATAAGATGGGGAGGCAAGTCCAGGGTTTCAAATTTCTTATTTACCTAATGTGGTATGTTTATGAGGTACTGGGAGGTTATATATTTATTGCTGTAGAATTTCTAAAACGTGGGCCAATGTAGAAAAGAACAATCAAATTCAAGTAACTTTCTCTACCCCATTCCATCTTCCACAAGAATGTCCAGAAATCTCACCGTTTTTAAAATATCTTCCTTCTTGACTTCCAGAACTCCCCCCATCATGTCCATCAGGGCTCGGTGCCTTGTGTCGGTGCTCTGGAAAAGAGCCAGGGTCAGGGAGGGCAGCTAAGACAGAGATCTGGCCCTCTGGTAGAACCAGAGGCAGCCTCCCACCCAGTGTTAGAATGACTGCATTTAGACTTGGGGAGGGTGGCAAACGGCATGGAGGGAAGAGGAGAAGAAGACCACTGAGATTCCAGGAATCTCTGACCATAACAAATGTCCTGATGTGTTTCTATAGTGGAGTAAAGTACAAGGCTAGTCAACCAAATTAGGAACAAGTATCCCTAAAGGAAAGAGGGTCTTAGGTACATTTGAGGAAAACTGCATACCCGTGTCAGAAGCCATTTGTCCATTTCATGGGTCACGGTCAATTCTGCTTTGGCTTTCAGCCATGGATTAAGAAGTTTCTGAGCTGTAATCTGAAAGAGAAAATGTAGTTTCCTACTGTTGTTCTTACAAAATTTAAACCAAATCTTCCACACACCAGGAAGGAGGTTAGAAGGTATCAAGAGGATAAAGGAACCATCCAGATTTCACAATCAATTTCCTATCTTGGAATAAAGATGAGATCTAGAATGAGAGAGTTGGGAAAATTGATCATTACTTCTCTATTAGTGCTCAAACTCTTTTCCATCATTAAAGAGATTATAACAGGGATCTGATTTAGACAAGGGGGCAGGAAAATGGTCCAAAGGAGTGTCATCTAACCCAAATCCTGTAGGGTGGGCATCCTGAGAGGTCAATAGCTTGGAGCATTCATGGAATTGTGGGAACACAAGGGTGGCTGGCCCAGAGCAAGGCAATGAGAGCTGCTGAAGAGGAAAAGGGCCATGGCAGGCAGTCACAAAGGGGCTTGTTATCTGAAGTGAAATGAGCAGCCAGTGCAGGGGTTTAAGCAAGGGAAAGATGTAAGTTTGGCTTGTAACGAGGTCACTCTCCTGATGTAGAAGGGCTTAGAGAAGAAGCAAGTGTGGTGAGGTTAATTATGCACATACAAAGACTGCCCATAGTAGGATCTTGGTGAGAGCTCTCTCATTGTGCTCCAGAGTCTTAGGTTACAGAAGTCTGGTTCTGGAAGAAATAATTTCCTTAAACAAGTACAGTAGACTGTAGAGATGAAGACGTACTCTGAAGGATAAGGGTTTGGGTTCAGATCCCAACTCTGTGACTTACTAGCCTTCTAACTGTGGTCAAGCTACTTAACCTCTCATGCCTTAGTTTCTTTATCTGTAAAATAAAGGTAATATTAGCACCTAGCTTGTAAGGTCTTATAATGATAAATTAGTTTCCACCAATCTAGGACACTTAGAACAGCACCTGCCTTTTAACAGGGACTATATAAGTATTTGCTGTTATTTCTAAGCAACACTATTAGCTTTTGTCCCAAAGCAATCAAGCTGGTTTCATATGAGCAAGGATTTATTATTTTTTTTAGTATTTTAAATTTGGTTATATTTTAATTATTTTCTTTAAGCATTCACTTGTAACCACCTCTCGTCAAACACCTTTTTTTTTTTTAAGATTTTATTTATTTATTAGACAGAGACACACAGCAAGACAGGGAACACAAGCAGAGGGAGTGGGAGAGGGAGAAGCAGGCTTCCCACTGAGCAGGGAGCCCGATGTGGGGCTCCATCCCAGGACCCTGGGATCGTGACCTGAGCCGAAGGCACGTGCTTAACGACTGAGCCACCAGGCTCCCCCAGCCAAACAGGTTTTAAGAAGGCGGACCAGCGGGGCACCTGGGTGGCTCAGTCGGTTAAGTGTCCAACTCTTGATTTCTGCTCAGGTCATGATATCAGGGTGGTGAAATCAAGCCCCATGTTGGCCCCTGGACTGGTCATGGAGCCTGTTGAAGAGTCTCTCTCTCCGTCTACCTCTGCACCACCCCCTGCCCCCACCTTGGACTCTCTCCTAAAAACAAAACAAAACAAAACAAAAAGGCTGACGATTGAGCCTCCTTTCTCTGGAATCCATACTGCTTTAATGACCCAGATAATTACTGGAGCTTCATCAGGCTCTCCTCCACATCATGATCCAACATTTCTGATATAGGTACTGGACCTAAGCTGGGTCAAGGAAACACTTCCAGTCAGATGTGGAATTAGGACTAAGAGATTCTCATTTGGACCAGCTATCCACTTGAGTGAGGAGAAATAAAGTAGAAACTGCTAGAGGAAGGTGAAATGCAGACAGAAGTGAGCTAAGAGATAAAGAAAGTAGACTTCTTGACTCCCTGCAAGATTCTAGTCTTCGGTCCCTGCTTCTTTCTAGGCTTCCAAATCTTCCCTAGATTCTACAGGATTCCAAAAGGAATTCTCATTATTGCTGAGGCAATGTCAACTGTTTTTGTTTCTTGTGACTGAGAATACCACCTGATACAGTCACTTGCAGTAGTGCACACGAGGAGATGAATAAGTAAGAACGTGGAAAGATGTCCTGAGAGAAAAGGGAAGGGATAACACAGCTAGCCAGTACCTCTTTGTTTTCCACAATGAGGGTTCTCTCTGGCTTCTCACAATCATCAAATTCTGGTTGCCAAACCACTTCTCCCAAATCCAGATCTAAAATAATTTCTTGAATTCTTACATTTCTTTCCTTCACACGTGCAACTTCGAACTCTTTTTGTCTATATGCAGCATCAAACTCACTGTTGAAAGCAGTTTTTACCTTGTGAATGACATCCTGAAATATCAATATGATACTGAGAACACATTACATGTTATAGATCATTACTAGTAACATGGTCCCACTGCTTTACTTTCCTTCCAAAATCACTTTATAAATTATCAGGAAGTTAATCTTTCTAAAATACAGTTTATATTAAGTCATTTCTTGGTCCAGTAATCCACAGTGGCATCTTACCATGGGTAGGATTAAGGCAATGGCACACTTGTTATACCACAATCTACTTCCTGAAATGGAAACTGTAACTCAGTATACAGGTATGTTGATAAATGTGGAAGTAGATGACAGATACTTGGACACTCTTTGGGCTATTCTTTTAACTCTTGTGTATGTTCTAAAAAAAATCCATCATAAAATATTTAAAAAGCGATATGTGATATTTGAATTGGGAAATGGCTTTCCTTTGAACCCTTGTTTGGGAGAGATGTGGTAAGGAAAGGATGGCTTATAGAGGGTGTTTGGAGAATTTCCCAGAAAAGCACAACCACACGCAATATTCTTCCTCTGTATGGTCAGATCATTCTCAGGTAGGAAGGGGACCCAAGCTGGCTAGCTGGATCAGCCAGTTGTCCAGGTGGCAGTGGGTCCAATTGGATTGCTCCCACCTGTGCTGGTGAGTAGAATGACGGTCAACTCAAAGTAGCCTTTATTTTACTGTCAGAGTTTAGTCTATATATCTATCCTACTGAAGATGAAATCATTAAAGCAGGTAGAAAAATGATCTTAACAGTTGACACCAGAATTTCTTTTGGGCTGAAATTAACCTTCTGGTAGGAAAATGCCTTAATAAAACAGCAGAAAGGTGAGACACTGAGGGCATGGGTCAGCAAAAGCTGAGCAACAAAAAAAATAACTAAACAGTTTTGGATATAAATGCACAGGAATTTCAGGGGTTGGAGGAGGAGAAGAAAAGAAAAAAAATAGGAAGAGAGAGCAGAGTATCGTGGTAGGAGGCTGGAACTCAAATGGGAGATATGGTTGGAGGGCTTTCAGGAATAGGAATGGCAAACATTAAATTTCAAACCATCCACATTGGTGCAATCTGTAACCAAAATTTCAAAAACTTTTGGTAGGCATATACAGATGTGTTCTGAGACTGACTTGTTCAGCGGAGAGTAAGGAGTAGGAGCTTAGAGCTTGCAAGATGCTGCACCTTATTCCTGAGTCCCAGAAGAGAAGTTATGGAAGTCTTAGAAAGGAAATTGTATTTCCCCAGGTTAAGGGGATAGATAAGCAATCACGTCTTGATCTTATAAGGAGGCCCTAAGGGACGTCTGAGTTACCTAGAAGATGGCATTCAAGGACCTCTTTTATCTTTGGAGCTTACTGAAGATCTAAGTGGAAGAATAGTTTGTTTGTGGTGTCAGCCAGGATAGGTTGACAAACCTAACAAACAGGTCAGAAAACCTGTTATCATAGAACCCAGTCCAAATAGATGAAAGTAACTCTTGTACACAAGTTTTGGGGTTTTTTTGTTTTTGTTTTTTAAGATTTTTTATTTATTTGACACAGAGAGAGAGATCACAAGTAGGCAGAGGCAGGCAGAGAGAGGAGGAAGCAGGCTCCCTGCAGAGCAGAGAGACCGATGCGGGGCTCGACCCCAGGACCCTGAGATCGAGACCGATGCGGGGCTCGATCCCAGGACCCTGAGATCATGACCTGAGCCGAAGGCAGAGGCTTTAACCCACTGAGCCACCCAGGCGCCCCTTTTGTACACAAGTTTTGTTTGAAGAACATGGACATACTGGTCATCTGGTTATTTCTCTATGTATCTTAAAGACATCATTTGATTAGCATTAGATTTCAATTTGAACCTTTGCAAGATGACTCATGGGGAGTTTTAGAGATTTTAGAGCATAAGGAAAAAAAATTCACCTACTTTCAGTAATATAATTTGGTTGATTTTCTCCTCTCTGGAATGAAGTTCCAATTGGCTTGACAACAAAGAGGCTTGTATGCCAAAATCAGTACTCAGACTGCCAAGCAGGTAATTGGGCAAGTTGGGATTTTTTACTGCTACTTCTTCTTCTTCTTCTTCATCCTCTTCGTGATGCTTTTTAGCCAAGGTAATTGTAGACTGAACCTCTACAATTTCCTTCCGCAACTAAATATAGAAAAAGTAATATATATGAAAGTTATGCGATAACAAGAATTCTCTAAAGGGCAATTTTGCAGCAACTTAAATATTTCAGTCATTTTAGATGTTAAGTTGTCTTGCCAACAACTGAATTCAAAGTGATGGATAGATCCTGAAACTGATTCAGAAGAGATTTAAGCTTTGGAAACTGCTAAACTGTAGATAAGTCAAGAAAGTAAAAATTGACCTTGATAGTATGTTATATTTATATTTCTGTCAGGATGACAGCTGCTTATAAATATCTTGAGTCTTTCTTGGAACCTAAATATTAAAAAATATACATTCTCTTCATGTTTACAAAGAAACTTATTCACATAGGACTGGTGAGTGTAGGTTAAGAAGACTTGAAATATGCCTTCATTTTGTTTCAGAAAAAGAATGGGCCAAAACCACATTGATGGGGCAATGTTTTTCTAGTGATCTGATAGAGATTGGTGCTTTAAAACAAACAAACAGCTGGAATTGCTCTAGGGAAACCATAATTCCACCAAAACAGATACTGCTTCATCTTTGGCCAATTACTTAAAAATATAATCCTTTATGATAAAAGAAGATAATAAGCATAGGGTAGATGAAGATAACTTCTGACCAGAACAAGAACAAAACCCCAAATCTAATTTTTAAAAATTATGTCCTCCCATTTGAGGGCTAACTAGTATTGTATAGGATTATAGTTGTCTTGATTTATTGTGTGGATTTAGTTCCTATATTTATTTAAAATATTTTCTACAAATTAACAAGGAATGAAAATGTAAATAATATCTAAATGTATCTTAAGTTGTATCCTAACTCAAATCTGTATGGAAACCCTAAAATAAAACACGTTACTTATATAAACACATATATATTTAAAATTGTACTTTAAGACATTCTGTTTCAATCTTCCTTTGCCTCAAAACTCTCTTTAATTCTTTCAACTCTTCTTCCGTGCGTTCTTTCATTGGAAAGTTCTCAACCACATAGGGCAGGTGAAAGCACTTGAACAAAAAAAAAAAAGCAAGATGAAATAAATTCATTTGTAGTTTAATTGTGTGTATCAGAGGTGGAGTGAGGGATATTATCTCTGATAAAAATTAATCCATAGGTCATCATGCATGAGTGGAATTGACAGTGGAAACTCTAAAATAAAACAGTGTACATCATTAGTATTGGTGTAAACTTTGGGTAGAGATACTATGGTTTTGTGAAGGATTTATTTCTAGAATAGTGGTTCTCAAGTAGGAGTGATTTT
Source organism: Ailurus styani (assembly GCA_002007465.1). NCBI lineage: Eukaryota > Metazoa > Chordata > Mammalia > Carnivora > Ailuridae > Ailurus > Ailurus styani. The sequence goes on along the minus strand of LNAC01000271.1, from coordinate 2,142,288 downwards.
GCTTGCCCTATCCCCCTCCTCCCCAGCCCTCCAGGGACACTTGGCAATGTCTGGAGATATATTTGATTTTCACTAATGGGAATTTTGGCTTCTACTGGGGCCTAGTAGATAGAGGCTAAAACATCCTACAGTCCACAGAACAGCCCCCCAACAAAGAATTATCCAGCCCCAAATGTGCCAGTCTTACGAAACCCTGTTTAAGAGCAAGACTCAATCACAAATATGTGGTGTGGCCATATACTTCATTATTCAAATTGGTGGGGGGAGACATATTCGAAAGTGAGACGGTTGCTCTTAATAGTTACTCTAGGACCACAGGCATAAACTGGGATTTCTGGTCACCCTACACAAAGAGGGAAATTGTGTTGGGAGGAATCTCAATGAAAAAGCATTAAATAACCCAGATGTTTAGAGGGCACAGGTAGAACTGTGAACAGTATTATGTCTAGTTTTCAGTCTGTGTGGAATGTGAGTGAAGTGGCCTTTGGGAGAGATAGATATGAAGAGCAGATGCAGGTAGTTCATAGAGGAAAGAAAGTCTTGAGAGATGGTGGCTTGGAAGTGTACAGGGACTAAGCAGAGAGGGAAGAATGAAAACAAGAGAGAAAGTGGCATGACTAGGTGGAATTTGGTACGGGGAGAGCAAGGATGCTCTGAATGCTTTTCCATGTGTGAATTTTCCTGAAATTATTTAAAAATTTTTTCTGCTATGAGACTTTCAATGAAAGCTCTCATCGCCTAAGGCGTCATACCTGGAATTATGTCTATTACCTTAAGAGCCCGACCTTTCACAGCCATTGAATTCCAGCATTCTTCTTTAATAAGTTCAGCCAAATAGGCCTTAGCGAGGTTTTGCATCTCTGCATCCTTTCTTATCTTGCAGAACGTAGATGAAGGGAAACAAACATGAATATGTGGCTTCTTAAAAAATAATCTGAATTGCAAATTCACTAATCAGTCCCGGCTGCACTTTTAGGGGCTGTCTTCTTTCCCCATCACTGTGGAGCTGCCCTGTTCTGGGAGATGCACCTGGGGAGAAACACTTTCCTGTCTCAAAAGGACCTTTCCTGAAGTTTAGTCTGGAGGCTTGGAATTCCCTTCCTTGAGGACCAGGGCATCAACACAAACACCTCTAAAGGCAGGCAGGTCCTAAACATGAGCCAAGGCGGTGTGAGGCCGATTGCCTGGCCATGGTGGGCTGGACAGCTAAAATGCCCACTATCACAGATCTGGTGGATTGGTGCCGGGCTGGGGAGCAAACCCATTATGCCAGATCTTCCTGTTTTATTTTTTTATTTTTAAAGATTTTATTTATTTATTTCACAGAGAGAGAGAGAGAGATTACAAGTAGGCAGAGGGGCAGGCAGAGAGAGGAGAAAGCAGGCTCCCTGCTGGGGAGAGAGCCCTGATGTGGGGCTCAATCCTAGAACCCTGAGATCATGACCTGAGCCGAAGGCAGAGGCTTTAACCCACTGAGCCACCCAGGCGCCCCAGATCTTCCTGTTTTATTAGAGAAGTTTGAAAATGTGTATTTTTTTAAATGAAACTACCCGATATCTAAATGTTGGCTTAATTCCTGTCAATGTGTATTTGAAGTGCCAGCTTGTGACCTCTGTCTCGGGGCCACTTAATTCTTCTATTTTTTATATCTAACCTAAATAAATGCTCCATGACTCTTGGGGATCATATGCTTGACCTTTTCTCATTTAGAAACATATGTTATCTCAGTTGGTTTTATCTGTTTAAGTAAATCAACTGCTTGACATTTAAGTGATTAGAAATTCTTGTTTTAACGGAGTTTGCTAAAAGACCTAATATAAGGGAGGACCAACAATCTCTAGTCCTTAGGATCCTCTTCAGAAACTCTTTTGCATTTCTCTTTGTTGGTAGAATTATCAGCAAACTAGTTAAGAATATTATCTCCCAGACTAGAAAATGTCATATTTGTTCATTCAATCATTCATGTTTATTTTATTGTCTAGTCAAAGGCTTTTTAATTTGCATTTTATTTTTTTATCCATTGAGTTAATGTCTAATACAGTTTTAAATTATTTTTTCCTTAAATAAACAGCTGTTTTGGCCTGTCAGTTGTTAGAACCGGCCTGATTCCCAGCCTACCCAGCCCTCCCCTCTCCATTGCTGAGGTTATTTGATCAACCCCTCCCGACTTGGTCCCTATTTCTGTGTCCAGGTTGTCATTACTGGGCTTTGGTCTTCTCTCTCTCTCTCTCTCTCTCTTTTTTAATTATTTGCCCCAGGGGTACAGGTCTGTGAATCATCAGGTTTACACCTTTCACAGCACTCACCATAGCACAAACCCTCCCCATGGTCTTTTCCCTATGGTTGAGATCCTGACCAGGGCTAACTAATATCCTGGTCCCTTTAGGACGGGGATCCCTGACAGGTAGGTACTACTAACTCTTCCCAGGTACTAGTATTCTCTTCCCAAATGTGCCTGGGTTTATGGTGCCACCTGCTAACACTCTTCTGTGCTGGACCATCTGGTTTCACTATCACATCCAATCTGAGACTAACACTTCTTTAAAGCACAGAGCTCAAACAAAGGTAATAATACTGGGGAAATAAGTATGTGAAGAGTCTTTCTCTGTACCAAAGACTGCCTCAGAGGATCAAGAAGGCTTCTGGGGGAATATGCAGGAATTTGATAAGCAGCAAGGAGCATCTGGACAGGGGATGGGGGTGGGGGTGATCATGGTGGGTTTATCAGTGGTCTGTAGGTCAGCAGGCCAGAAGAGCAGGTTTGTGGGGATGAGTGGTCACACAAGAACTTGGGGAGAAGCAACATTAGAGTGAGGATGGGGGTAGGTACCTAACCCAAACTCACTGCAGAGTGGTCAGGCTGAGCAAGCTAGGAGAACCTGGTGCCAGAATGGGAGGAGGCATTCCAGGGTTGGGTGAAGCCAGGGTCAAAGGTGGCAGACTGGGAATGCTTCCTGGCTTTTATTCAAGTTGTAAGACCTTAGCCACGTGATTCTAGATCCAAATCCTTATTTTCCTCAAGTCAGGACAAAAACAACCTACCTTTTGGGACACGTGCAACCATCAAAATAAGTAACATTCAAAAAAGCCCCTAAATTGGTGCCTACTTGTTATACTAAGAATATGGGGTCATTTCTTTTTTTTTTTTTTTAAAGATTTTATTTATTTATTTGACAGAGAGAGAGATCACAAGTAGGCAGAGAGGCAGGCAGAGAGAGAGGAGGAAGCAGGCTCTCGGCCGAGCAGAGAGCCCGATGCGGGCCTCGATCCCAGGACCCTGAGATCATGACCTGAGCAGAAGGCAGAGGCTTTAACCCACTGAGCCACCCAGGCGCCCAAATATGGGGTCATTTCTAATAGCTTTCTGGTGAAAGTAACAAAAGCTGAATTCTTTATCGTGATGTACAAGGTCTTCAGAGCCGGCCTCTGCTCCCACCTCATTCCATGAAGCTCTCTCCTGTCCACTGTGCTGCCCTTCTGGCCTCTCTGTTCCTGGAATTTTCCCTTTCTGCCTTAGGGCCTTCACTCATCATGCTTCCTTAGTCTGCCATTCTCATCCCCTAACTCTTTGCATAGCTAACTCCTCTTCTTTTCAATCCCAAATGAAAGGTCACCTCTTTCAAGTGGTATGTGACCACAGAAGTAGATGCCCCACATCCATCACAGAATTCAGTTTACATCATACAATATAGGGAGGGTTGTTTAGGGTCGTCTGTCTTCTCCACCAGATTAGCCCCACTGTCTGTCTCTGTCACTGTATTCTCAGCACTGACAATAGTACCTGGCATGTAATAGGTGTTCAATAAATGTTGCAGAATGAATGAATAGATAGATGACTTTTACATCTTTGAGGTGAATTTTACCTCTTTGAGTCAGTCTATTAAGGTCCTCTGGGTCTGATTCTGTTATCCAGTATATTTCATTTCATTCTCAGCCTCACGTCCTTCACTAATTTGACAAATGTGCCTCATTTCTAGATCTTTTATCCTACTCATTAATTAACATGTTTAACAGGAGAGAGTTCTGGAGCACATGACTGGAAACCTCTCTGTTACTGGCATCAAATTATCTGTTTCTTTTTGTTATAGTTGTTTAACCAATTATAATCCACTCAAAAGTCCTTGAATCCAACCGTATTTCCTTCTCTTGTTTAGAAAAAAAGTTTCTATACTTGCAAAAAGTCAAAAACTCAAATGTATTGTGCAGATTGAGAAAGAGGTAGCTTAAGAACATTCTGTGTAAAACACAATTAGGACTTTTACCTAAAATAAAATCCATACAAGTAAACAATGTAATGTCACCACCAGAAAGAGATGCAAAGGCTAGAAGTATAATATCCAGAGAAATGGAGGTTTTAGTTTATCCTTTTCTCTAAACTGGACAGAAAATAATTGGAATCCTTTTGTGGATGCCATACTCAAATAAATGAAACCAGAGGGAAAACGCATGATGATGATGAAGCTATCGAAACTATACTATATCATGGCCATAGGACCTGGGATTGCTAGCATAGATGAGAGAAGATACATAGGGAACATGGTAATTGTTAATCTTCTCTATTTTCAGAGTAGCCATAGATGATGCTCAAAGGGTAGAAAAATCAGTGAATAAAGGGAGAAAGACTTCAATTATCATTAAGAAAGAGCTAGTGGTGCCTGGGTGGCTCAGTCAGTTAAGCGTCCAACTCTTGATGTCAGCTCAGGTCTTGATCTCGGGGTCATGAATTCAAGCCCCGCATTGGGCTCCATGCTGGGTGTGGAGCCTACTTGAAAAAAAAGAAAAAGAAAAAGAAAAGAAAAAGAAAGAGAAAGAGAAAGAAAGAAAGGGCCCACTAAACCAGAAGGTCCAAAGTTGGCATAAGGTGGTGGAGAGGATTTCTAAAAATGTTTAAACATATGGTGGAAGGTGGTTGGAACAAATGTCATGAAGGAGAGACAAACATCAGATGTGTGGCTGACCAAGACATCTTCTTTCCCCTAACACCCCAATTTTTTTTAAAGATTTTATTTGAAATAGACTGAGAGTGAGAGAGAAAGAGAGCACAAGCAGGAGTAGCAGCAGGCAGAGACAGAAGCAGGCCTTCCCCTGAGCAGGGAGCCTGATGCAGGGCTCAATCCTAGGACTCCAAGATCATGACCTGAGCTGAAGGCAGACACTCAACGGATTGAGCCACCCAGGTGCCCCCCTCCAGCCCCTAAATTTAATAATTCTCTGACTCATTGAATTTATATGCACTAGGTTTTTGTTTTATTCACATTATCCTAGAAAAGTTCTCCTTCCCATTTTCTTTTTACTTCTTTCATTATATTTCTTTATGGTGCTTAAATTAGATTTTTCAATACCTTTGCCAGTTCTTCCTCATTTTCATCATGAAGCCTTTCCAATTCTTCAAGATCTAGGCCAAATTCTTTTTGGTCTAATTTTGCAATATTATCTACTGTTTCATTTTCTTCCATCATAGTCAGAACCTGAATTTTCAAATAAGAAAGAATGATGACAAGTAAAGAATTAAACTTTATAGGCATGCTTTTCTGAGTCTCTTTACACAACAGTCAGTAAAAAAGAGATGTTTTGTTTATCCAAGTGTAACTATCAAGTAAAGCATTAGAAGTATAGTACCCACTTAAATGTCATTTAAGTTTTCAGATTTAACCCTTAAATTGTTAAGGTCATTTATTGTGGTCATTTAAGTTTTTAGATTTAACCCTTAAAAACTCATTAATCCAAAAACAACAACACAAATGAGTAAATTTATCACTTCGTTGAACAAAATTAAGGAATTATTGATATTTAGGTGTGCTGATGGTATTGTGGTTATGTTTTAAGAGTTCTTATTTTGGGGTGCCTGGGTGGCTCAGTCAGTTAAGCATCTGACTGTTGATCTCAGCCCAGGTCTCAATCTCATGGTTGTTGGCTCAAGCCCCATGTTGGGCTCCATGCTGGGTGGGGAGCCTACTTAAAAAAAAAAAAAGACCTCTTATCTTTTAGAGGTACATACTTAAATAGCTAAAGATGAAATGATATAATATCTGGAATTTACTTTAAAATGATCAGGAAAAGGGATAGTGGGTAAGGGTATAGATGAAACAATATTGGCCACTGGGTTTATTATTTTATTATTCTTTCTCCTTTTATATATATTTGAACATTTCTAAAATAAAAATTATCTTTAAAAATTATCTTTAAGAGTTTGTAACTTCAGAAAATTCAGGTCCAAGGGATATACATTGTAACATATATGACAAAGTATTAATATCTTCAATATATATAGAGCTCTTACAAATCAACAAAAAAAATCAGAAAATATAATAGAAAAATCGAGGACTTCAATTTCAAAATGGTTAACTGAGAATGGGCTTTACAATCATCCTTTCCTGCTTCGATCCAAAAAATTAAGAGGAAATAAATGTATAATAAATAGATAAATCTATTACTATAATTAAGAGGAAAAAAGTATCCTTTAGTACCATGGAAACTGTAACACCTGAAAGATGAAAATCAGCTGGATCTGAACAATACATGATAGCCCCAAGTGCCCACGAGACAATACTTAACAAAATGCAGAAGCTACACCAGATATAGGAGCATGGGGTAACCTCGAAGTAACTGGCAGAGTTAGAGTTATTAGTTGGGGGTACTACATTGGAAACAGGCAGTGGACAGAACCTGCATGTATCTGTACTCCCACTTGATAAAACTCCCCGGGGGCTCAGCAATAGTAATACAGGTGTTTGCTGACAAGTGGAGGGAATCTGAATGAATATTTGGGTGGGAGAGATAGGGCGATGATAAGGAGGGTGCCAGTGGCTACAAGGAAGTAGAGAACATCTCCTCCTGCCACAAAATAGGTGGCCAAGCCACTTCCCAACACCATCCACCCCTTCTCATTTGACCAGACCAGAATACCTGCTGAAGTCACACTCCTACACATCTTCCCAAGCAGGTTCAACTGATGTGGTGGAATTACAATGGGGCATGTCAATTTTAAAGATAAGTATATAGTAGTAAAAAATAATAACAGACTACCAATATTTGGGGAACAACAAGGCCACTGAAGAGAGACAATAAATTCAATAAACAGAAGACTTGTTACACAAGCAAAGAGAGTTAATTAAACAAGTCTAGAATTTTACAGTAACTAGGGATATAAAATACTGTATCTCACAAAAAGAATAAAGAGATTATAGAGCTTAAAAGTTTGATCTTTGAAATAAAAAAAATATTCAATAGATGGACTGAATAGCAAGATGGACACAATTGAAGACAATTAGTGATCTGCAAGAATCAGTTAAGAATTCTGCTGGGTAGAACCAAATAAATAAATAAATAGTATGAAAGAAAACTGAAGGCACTTGTATGACACACCTAGAAGGACTATAGGAGGACTAATACACTTCAGGAGGAGAAAATAAAGAGAATGGGGGCCCCAGTGTTGAAAGAAAGAACAAGAGAGAATTTTCAAAGACATAATACGGTATGAATACTCAAGACTGAAAGGGCATAACCAGTGTGGGTCAGGTCTAGGTCTAGACACAGAAATGCTGTGAAACTTAAGAACCAAATCCAAAACATTTCTGAAGGGGAAAAGAATATTGCCAAGTAGAAGAATCTAATAGAAGACTCACCTTACCAACACTGGATGCAAGAATACACTGGATCAATAACTTTGGATCAAATTTTTCAGGGGAAGAAAAACCTCGAATCTGTAATTCTATAGTCTTTAAACCACAGTTCAAGTGCAAGGTTAATATAATTTATAGACAGTCAGGGGCTCAGAAAGTTCACCCATACCCACACCTCTGAAAGGAATATTAAGAATGTACTACTGCTAAAAAAAAAAAAAAAGAAAGAAAAGAAAAAAGAAAGAATGTACTATACTGCTAGAGGAAGTTGGGTAGAAAGACTTAAATCTAAATAAGATTGACATGTTTCTACGAGTTAAAAACTAGCAATTTAGAGCTATAATTCCAAATGATACCATTGAGAGAAGGTGATGGAAACAGAGGAAGATGAAAAAGTAAAAAGTAATAATGCACTGAGGATCTTGTCTTATCTGGAGGATGAATATGGTATGATAGATACACTCTGAATCAGAGCTTCTCCAAATTTAATGTGCCAATGAATCACCTGAGGGTCTTGTTAAAGAACAGACTCTGATTCAGGACATCCAGGATGGTATTAAGATTCCAGGTGATATCAGTGCTGCTGTGCTCTTCCATTGACTAGGAAGGCACCAGGTGACACAGAAAAATAGAAAGTCAAGCATGTGAGTCAGAATTTTTAAGATAGAAATAGAATTATGACTCCCAAAATAGTAAAGAAAAAATAGAACAATAATAAAAACAATGTATGAGCAACCCAAGAAGATGGAAAAGAGGGAAAAAGAAATGTTTAAAATATGTTAAATCGAAAACCAAAAATAAAGTGGCAGGTATAATTTAAGCATATCAATAATCACAATAAATGTGTCTAAACTCACCTATTAAAAAGTTCAGACTTGATTTACAAAAAACAATCCAGCTTTATATTGATTACCAGACGAAAGAAATTTAGAAATAAAGGCATGGAAAAAGGTACATTAGTAAGTGAAATATATAGCAAAAAAATTAATACAGCAAAAATAAATATAGCAAAAATTAATATAAAAACCAAAATGTAGATTAAGAACATTAAAAGAGAAAAAGATAGATATTTCATTAGGATAAAAGGAATAATTTATTGAGGAGCTCTCTTGTACACATTTTAGCATCTAACATAAATATTGATAGAAATACAAGGATAAATTGACAAATTGCTAATCATGTCCTAGAAAATAACAGTTCAAATAGCAGAAACATAAATATGGATATAAAGAACTTGACACAATTAGATTGATCTAATAGGAAATTTTTTTAAAAAAAACTCCAAAAAACCCCCAGAGAATAAAACATTCTTTACAAATGCACATGGAATAGTTACAAAAGTTATATCTAGCACATGAGAAAGACAAAGCCTAGCAAACGAACTAGGGTCTTGGTACAAAATAGATGACACACTCAAATGGGATAACTGGAGAGAGGGACTTTTACAAAAGTATTGTCAGGGTAAAGGAAACCAGCAAGGCATGATAAAGCATCTCAGAGTAGCAAACATAGAAAGCTATCACCACTCCTACGTGTGAAGGGCAAGGGTGGGGAGTGATTACTGGAACCTGGAGAGATCAGCAGTTATAGAAAAGGGCTGGCTGTCACTGCCAACTCATAATACCATAAAGAGGTCACTCAGGAATAAAGACCCTGCCCTCTGATCTCCTGCTGATGTCCCTCACTGACTATGCCCAACCAGAAGCCAGAGGCAAAATAGCACATTAATAATATCCACAAAGCCAGCCTCTTGGGGCTAAGAACAGGGTGGAAAAGGGTGGGGAATATATCCACACCAGCAAACCAAAAATATCCATCAAATCTATCAAAGTATACAATTGTGAAATTTCCTAACAGCTGGGATAAAGGATCCTATAAGTTTGCAGAGACAAAATCTGCTTACCTAGAAAGAATTGGGAATCAGAAAGGTATTGAATTCTCTAAAGCAAACACTGAGAGCTAGAAGATGATGGAGCAAGCCTTCAAAACTCTGAGGGGAAATCGAGGGGAACACTGAGGCAAGCTATCAAATGAGTGTGACAGTAGGATAAAGACATTTTAAGAAAAACCAAGTTTCAAAAACATCCCTCCCACATGCCCTTTCCCAAGAACAAAGCATTGTACAACTCTAAGGGGGCAGGCACCAGCCACACTTTCAATGGCATTCCAGAAACACAGCTGTCTGATAAATGATGTCCTTAAGCAGGCAATAACACAGCACCCCTGCTTAGGAAGTTACTAGAAGATGTCTTCAAGAAAACTACATGGGGCCTTGGAAAGAGAGGCTCCAGCTCAGGAGGCAGGTGAGAGGACTTCCCAGATGGATAGACAAGAGGAGTTCCTAGGACACATGCTCCCTCAAACCATGTACTTGGTCTAGGGAGCAAGGTGCTCAGACTAGAGCTGGAAGGTGGAAAAGGAGGCCAAAAAAACAAACCAACTACTGACAGCCTGACTACCTGACTAGGTATTTGACTATACTGAGAAGAGTTTTTAGCATTTTGAGAAAGTCTGAATCAGTTAACAGGTACACGGAAAGGCTTAATCTAAAACAAAGGCAAGTATCAATTCCAGGAAAAATATGATTGTAAAAACGGAAATGTAATCATAACATACCATGTGGCTCAGCTTTGAAGAATATTTACGTAACTCTAATCGCGTGCATACTGAGTATAGATTTATGTGTACGTTGTAGTGAAGGGGTGTAAAAGAACCTAAATACTCATCTTCCATACCAGAAGCCCACGGTTAGTGCCAAAATAGAAATATCAAGAAAAAACTGTATTAAAAAGACCATTTAGAAACCTAGAGGTAAATACCCAAACTGAAAAGCTGAAAGAATTGAAAACATTTACCTCAGGAGTACAGGAATCATAGCAAACAAAAGTAGGGCAGGTGCTGCTTTAAAAACATTATTTTTAATTATATAACTCATTATTTAACCTGTAAAAGTGTAAACATATAACTTTGATAAAAATAAGTATTAAAAAAGAAGTGAGACCCAGTGTCAGGAAGCCCGAGAAGAAAACCACTGTTTATACATGGTGTGGAATGGGACACTTCCCACCACGTTACAGCACCTCAGAAAACTAAGCTTACTGGCAGAGGGGAAAATGGGTATGGCTCCTCATGCTGTGTTGGATAAAATAAAGTTCACAGAAGGAATTTTAGACTGAGGGCCAGTGTATTTATTTATGAATTCACAACACTTACAGTTTTAGCAAGTGCTTTGATTCCTGTTTTTATCTCTTTCCTTTTCCTGGAAAACAGTTTAACCTCATTTTTGATGGCCTGAAATGGAACAAGTATATCACTTAAACAGGCAAGAGAAATAGATGCATACAGAGGTACATAGACACATAGGTAGCACTTCTCTGGAAACAATTTTTGTAAAGACTAATGATACAGAGTGTACATGAAATACCACCACTGCAGTGCCTTGCTTAAGTCCAATGCTGCTGCTATGCAAGTGACCCTGGAAGCAACTTGCAACTGATGTCATTTAGAAGGCCAACGGAAAGAAGATAAATCATAAAAAAAATTAAATAGAGAATAGCTAACAAAGGCCACCAGTCAGCTATTTTATTGGGAACTTGAGTGAGATTAACAAACTAAATCCAGACACAAGCTGCTAGCTTTGTCACTTTCCTGCACATCTGAAGCCACCATGGCCCTTCTCCCGTTTCTGGCCCACCTGTCTCCTTCAAATCAACTTTGCAGCATCCGCCAGCATTCACCCCAACATGAAGTATCTGATCATTCTTCACTTTGGCTTCCCCTAGACATGTTTGTTCTGTTTCATACTAGCTTAAGTACTGTTCCTAAAGCTAATAACTTCGTCTAAAAGCTTGGGCTAGATTAGGGTGTTTGCTTTCAGGAAAGTTACACTTGTATGATATAATGCTCTGCCAAGTAGTGTCTTGTTCTACTTCCTAACTTTCCAATGGATTTTCATAGGAAACTAATCTATTTGGCACCCTTACAGAGTGTTATTTCAAACCTCTTCCATGTTTTATAAATACCTCTTGGCTTTTTTGTTGTATCCAGGGAATTTCCTTTATGTTATCAACTGGGACTAATTCCTCTTGTGATGAATCAATGCTGGGCTTCATATTCTCACTTATCTTAGAAGAAGACAGACATTTCTTAAAATTAAAACGCTTTCCCTCCCACTCCACTTCGTATAATTGCTTTGGATCTCTCTGTACTTGTTGCATTTTTAAAATAATACCAAAAATGTTGCCTGCCCAAGATGTAATATTTTATTAATTTAATTCCTATCGGTCTGTCCCTATGTCAGCCACACTTTTCACTGAGAAAGCAAAAATGATCAGACAGGTCACACATTCACCAAATCACTCTTTGCCTCTTTCCCATCATTGTAGACTATACGCTCGTTCCTATCAAGCCCGGCCCTGCCATTTGTACTTAGGATCTCGGTCTTTTCCTCCTTCCTGGGGTCTTTACACTTAAAAAAAATAAAAATCCCCTTGCCCCTCTGCACCATCCATTCCTCCTTTCTACTGAAAACTGATACCTGATTTAGAAAGGAAGATAGAGTGGGTGGGGGAAGAGGGGAAGGAAGGAAGGAAGGAAGGAAGGAAGGAAGGAAGGAAGGGAGGAAGGAAGAACAAACGGTATATTGGAACTCAACTGTGTGTTCAGATTTTGATTCCAAATTCAAGAACTCTCCTTGCTGTATACTTAAATAACCATTCTCCTCATCCATGGTGTTGCTCAGAGAAATTAAAAGTTTCTGGCCATAATGGATAATGTCACTGGCTAGGTTTCCTCCAAGCCGCCTATATTAATAAAAAAGAAAAGAAAAGGGCTACAAAATCACAATTTTAGAAAGTCACATTTTAGCAGCATTATTTCCAGATGCCTAACAATTTCTACACACAAAAAAATATGGGGTTAATTCTCCACAGTGCCCTGTAGTTATTAGGACTCTACTTCTTAGAGGTGAACCTTTTCATAGGCTCACGGACATGACAATCCTCTTGACCTCTCTGAGGTGACCTCTCCTCACACTGTCCCTGGACACTTACCCTACACGTCCTCTGTACCCACACGCCTTAGCCACTGTACAGAAGAGCCAGTGTTCCGGTGGAGCCTTAGAATGTACTAGGCATTGTACTGCTTCACATACATAGTCACATTGTCATATATAGTCCTCATAATCCCCACCCACCATTGAGGGAAGCATTACTTGCACGCAATATACCAGGGCATCTCAAACCTTAGGCACACCAACATTGCGTGGATGAGGGTTTGTTAAAAAATTCCTGGGTCCCACCCACAGAGAGTCTGATTCAGAAAGTTTGGGTAAGGACCAAAAATAAGCATTTCTAACAAGCTTACAGTTGCTGCAGATCCCACATTCAGAAACATTGTTACAGATTATTTAGAGAGGGTATTATTATGTGCCTAAGGTCACAAGTTAGTTGGTCCTGGACCAAGGTTTCAAATTCAACTGTTTTGAGTCAGAAGTCCACGTGATTAACTACCCATGGGTGGCAATGTCCTTACTTCTGTACAGGATGTGTTAGGAGATACAAGTTAGCATTTTACTTAGATTCTATGCATAAAATGGGCATAAAGATGCAGTGTTCAAATGAGTCTCTGAAATAAGTGATAACCAAAACTGTTATGACATAAAATCTCCATTTACTTTTTTCTTAAAATTTTTTTAAGGATTTTGTTTATTTATTTGTCAGAGAGAGAGAGAGAGAGAGAGCACAAGCAGGCAGAGTGGCAGGCAGAGGCAGAAAGAGAAGCAGTCTCCTCGCTGAGCAAGGAGCCCGATGTGGGACTCGATCCCAGGACGCTGGGATCATGACCTGAGCCGAAGCAGATGCTTAACCGACTTAGCCACCCAGGTGTCCCAAAATCTCCATTTACTTTTATTTAACATTTACAAATATTTAACATTTTCACAGTGTCACATGTTTTGTTATTGTTTTAATCATAGGAAGCACCACAAGATATTATTTTTGCAGTGGTAAATTACACATTAATTAATGATATCCATCAACAGGCCAAACAAGGCAACATATAAAGTCCAGGCTGTCACCTTCAGGCTCTCTATCCCTCGGTCATCATGTATATGCTCGAGTAATATTGTATTTAGAACTTTTATTTTAATCTAAGCAAAGCCTATATAATTTAATATTGTCTAAGCAAAGTCTAACTAGGGAAGTATATCTACCTGTGTGTGCACATGCATACAAATCTAGGTCAGGTTTTTAAGGAATGAATAGGACCTTAAAAAATTATCTACTCTTCAGGATTGTCCTCATTTCTTGTACTCCTCCATCAGGTGTTATGAAAGGGAGGACCGATCATCTCATATGTACTAACTATGTCTCGTTATTTTTTGTATTTTGATGTTTTGACATCTGGGGCCTTGCTGACCCTGGAGGGATTGCCCCTTCCAATACCCACCAATTGCTATAAATAGGAAACCACTCACCCTGGAGTCACCTCTCAAATGCAAACCAATCAATCTAGAGCCCACACCTCCAACTCAGGGCTACTATTTCCCTGCCTTAATAACCCTTGGGCCAAGTGCCAGACAACCAGGGCCAGCACCCATGCCCTAGAACTTGCTGAAATTATCCAAACTAACCAATGCCAAACCTGTCTGCTCCTTCCCAGGGAAACCAAAATAAAGTTTTTGCTCACATTTCCTTTGTTCCTTCTGCCTTGTTACCTACCCAGGTGACTTCCCTGCCACATAGGTTGGCAAACCTCCTTCTTTTGGGATCTGTGAGTATAATAATTTTTTCAATGGCAGTTGTCTCCTGTTATGGTGGCCTTGCTATACATAGATAGCAACAAAATCTTTATTTTAAAACAGTATACCACATGATGTTGCTTACTGTATAGTGTACATACCTCCATCTTAGGTAAACAAGGGTGCCATCATCTCTCCCATTCACCAGAATGTTTTGTCCATCCATTGAAATTCTCACTGATTGAATCCCATGCCCCTGGTGAGAATGACTCCGACTTCGAACAAACGTTTCCTCAATAGTTTTAGGAACAAAATGCAGAAATTACAAATGCAATTCTACCACATTCTACCAATTCTACCACTGTTCAAAACACGCTCACTAATATTGATTCATTTTCTCATTTGTGCAGAATGGAGGGAGAGGGATTATCACCAATTTATAATAGGAAAACCAGACACACAGAAGCAACTTGCTGAAGGCTACAAAGTTAGGCGAGGGGACTTGAGCAAGCAGAGATGGCAGATTCAGATGCCCTCAAGAGCAAGGTAGGTTTCATTCCTGTGTGATGAGTGGTTGAGAGAGGGGAATGGAGGGTAGAGTGAAGAATGGAGGGTAATATGCCCTACATGGAGGATGCTACACCAGTTCAAGTAGAACCCAAACAAAACACATCACTGATTTGTTACAGAGGGCAACAGTTTAAGTTCCTTGACTAAAAACTGGGATTTCTGTGTCACACTGGACCTCAACCATGATTTTTTTTAAATTTAACTTTTTAAATAGGCAATACATTCAAATGGTTCAAGATTCCAAAACTGTAAGAGTATGCGGTGAAATCTCCTTCCTGTCTCCATTCCCCAACCACCTCCCAATGCTGATCAGTACAATTAATACTTTGAATACCCTTTTAGAGGTTTTTAAATGTATGTGAACAAATTTTTATGCAGACATAATTTTAGACATAAATTGTAGCATAATATATTATGCATCTTGCTTTTCTTTCTTAAAACTAGATCGTGGGCGCCTGGGTGGCTCAGTGGGTTAAAGCCTCTGCTTTTGGCTCAGGTCATGATCTCAGGGTCCTGGGATCGAGGCCCGCATTGGGCTTCCTGCTCGGTGGGGAGCCTGCTTCCCCCCCTCCCTCTGCCTGCCTCTCTGCCTCCTGTGATCTCTCTCCCTCTGTGAAATAAATAAATAAAATCTTTAAAAAAAAACTAGGTCTTGAGGTTCTTTCCATGTTATGACATAAATATTTTCTCATTCTGCATAATATTCCATATTTTCTTATGTATTATTTATATAGCATTATTTATTTATCCAGTCCTCCACTGGTGGTCATGAGGCAGCTTTTATAAACAGCGCTGCCATGAATAACCTCATATATGAGGTGCTTTGCATAGAATCACCCAGAAGAATTCTGATGCCTTGCCACGTCATGCCACTATTAGCAGTGACATCTATTATAAATCATTTGAATAAGAAACAGTGTAGCAAAGTTTGCAAATTGTCAACTTCAAAATAATCTCTAAGGGATTCAAGATTTTTCCCTATAATAATGGTATCAGTTTTGCCCAGTTGTAGTCTAAATGTGGTTTCTTACACAGAAGAACAAGGAGAGCCAGATGTGCACACAAGGGCCCAGTTTATCTGTGGACCTGCAGGAATGTTTCATGTAGGTAGTTGCAAGGCTTCAGGTGTGTGGGGTAGAACTCCAGGTAAGAATCACTGACCTCTTTAAAGTATACTGATAACCAGTACAACTTTGTCTCAAACCTAGAAAAGGATCCTCCACATTTGGGGGAGAAGAAACTATTTTCACTTTCTCAATAGAAATCAGAAATGGTAGCAGTATTGGTGATATTGAGGTCTGCAAGTGATAAGGGAGGACTCCATAAGGGCCACACCCTGTCCCTTACGCTCTTCCAGCATCCCTTGAAGAACTGGGTCGTGGGAGTGAGCAGCAGCAACCAGCCCAGAGTCGCTCCCGTCCAGGGAGACAGGAGTAATGATCCGTAGGTTTGCACAGCAATGCACTATTTCCAAAGCAGTTTTGGATATACCCTCTCCCTGGCTCTCATCAGAATCCCACAGCATAGAAGCATAGAAGGTTCCCCCAATATTACAGATGAGCATCTGAAGTTCAGTGAGTCTCCAAGACAAGCAAATAAGTGGTGATGGAGCTGGGCTGCAGCTCACCCACAGAATCCCTGTCCCATGCTCTTTATTGGCAGATCTCAGTCTACTGGTTGGTGTTTCCTCCCTTGGAAACTCAAACGTCAGTACATAAAATCACCTGTGAAATGTTTAAGTCAGTACTACCATCAGTGGTAAATAAGTTACAAATTAATTTACCTAAGAAAGAAGCCAAATTCCTTCCCCAACAGCTTTTGTTCCTTATATGAGATCAAGATGTATATCCCAAGATTAAAAAAAAAAAAAGGTAGCTTACCAAAGTATGAACATCTCGGATACACAGAATTCCACCTTTAGCTATTGTTATGAGCCACAACCCATGTGGAGACAGAGAGAGCATTCCTGGTCCATAGTGTTTGCTTTGCACTTTTTGGTATGGCTTAAGAATGCAAATACCACTGTGTTCCTGCCAATCAAAGAACATGACCCCATTATAGAAAAGATCAGGGGAGCAGCAACTTAACAGCTTGCACTTGTGCACATATGGTCAGATTCAAATCTGCACACACTGTTGATGGAAATAAACCAATATACCACATTTCTTGCACCACATTTTCTACTCTGTTTGCAAATTAAAGTTTGTTCTGACCAACTAAGATAAGTCTTTATACGTTAGCTACCATTAAAGATCCCTGCCTATACCAACAATCTTTATTTTTTTATTTGAAAGAGAACGCATGCATACGAGTGGGGGGCTGTGGAGAGCAGAATGGGAGGGACAAGCAGACTCTCTGCTGAGCAGGGAGCCTGACAGGGGCTTGATCCCGGGATGCTGGTATCATATCCTGAGCCAAAGGCAGACACTCAACTGACTGAGCCACCCAGGCACCCCTGACAATCTTTATTTTTTACTAATTCTTTTCACATACCCCTATGCTCAAGTCCAGTTACATGAGTCAGTATTTCCTCATGTACTTCCACCTCCAAGCCTTACACATGCTGAGAATTTGGTCTGGAATGCCCTTCCCCACTCCATTCCCACAATCTGTTCCATCTCTATCTCAGCAACTCCCAACTCCTGCCAAGATTGTACACAATATTTCTCCATATCTAAGTCTCACCTATTCATCAAAAGCCAATCCAAATATTCTTCCTCCATGAAGCTTTCCTTGAATTTTCCCTGCCACAAACGTTTCTTCATTCTTGGCATATCTGTGTCTCATACCTTGCTGACATTGGCTACCCTGGGAGAGGAGGGTTTAGAAGGAAGGGTGGTAGATAGTCTGGGCCAGTGTGTGCAGCAGGAGTGGTATTATATAAGAGATGCTTGAAATGAGTGTAATGTAAGGATGGCCGAAACATAGTTTCTCTATTTTGTGCAATGTTGCATATAGCTCAGGTGCAAAGTTCCATGGAAAACCATTGACACCTGACACCTGTGGAAGAGATGTTCTAAAGGTTCTGGATTTTTTTGTTTGTTTTGTTTATGTTTTTGTTTGTTTTGTTTTGTTTGTTTCTTTGTTTTTTTAAGATTTTAATTATTTATTTGACACAGAGAGAGAGACAGTGAGAGCAGGAACACAAGCAGGAGTGGGAGAGGGCAAAGCAGGCTTCCCGCTGAGCAGGGAGCCCAATGTGGGGCTCAATCCCACGACCCTGGGATCATAATCCGAGTCCAAGGCAGACGCCTACCAACTGAGCCACCCAGGCGCCCCAGGCTCTGTTGCTTTTAAAGGCACTAAAATAATAGTGTTACCTGCATGTTTATCTGACAAGTAGGATGTATGTAACACAAGTATGAAGATGCCCAAAAGTATGTATGATGGATTAACAAATAATGCTAATAATGTATCTAATTCAAGAATATTATGTTACTATAATAAAGCCATTTGTTAAATGGACTATAATGTTAAAGCATGGATTATATCTAATTAATACAGTATGTGAATCTTGGCTTCTAAGATAAATAAGAGCACACTTAAGTATCGGCATACTTGTTCAGGAAGAAGGTAGCTGCAGATGTACGGCACTTGGTTACAGAAGCCATATATTTGGTGACTTTGAAAGTCCAGCGCAGCAGAGGACAGGCTGTGCTCTATCTCATACAGGAACCTGTGAATGAGTGCGTCTTTCAGCCTCCCTCTTTCATCAGTAAAGCTTGCAGGAACTATAAGATTTGGGGAAGAAGAGAGATTGTTTGTACTATATATTGATATTATTTTTTAATCACTATGAATAACTATGAAAAATGAAATAAAAATTTAAATGCTCAATCAATAATGCAGAGGCTTTTGAGGGGATAAAAATGATTCAAAAACAACTTCATTAGAACTACTTGAGTATTAAATGACTGATAATACATAAAATATCCTTTATAAGGCCTTGGATAATTTAATCAATTAAGTAGAGACATATTAAAAGATACTCAGATTCTTAATTAAGACACAAGAGTACTTGGGGGTTTTCAACTCTCTTTACTCTGTAATTATGTATTTGCAAACTAGCTACCCAATTATATTTGTTATCTAAAACAAAGAATCTCTATTTTATCAGATCTCTTTAGCCAAAAAGCTTTCTTTACAATTCTTTCAGTGGTTGTAACAACACAGTAACCTGTCTAAAGTTAACTATGTATATTTGAAGCTACAAAACAAGAGATATCAAATGTCAAATGACATCAAAATGAGAAATCAATCTGACAATAGTGCCAGTTGATCCTGTTTCTCTTCTCTTGTAATAAAATAGGTTCATACGAATGCCAAGGCCTAGAGGAAAGTCCACATTTCACATTGTTAGCAGCTACATCACTTTTACTCTGTAAGATGCACAAAAGATGTCTATTTTACCTCTTCACAGGCTAAGAGTAAGAAAAATGCAATCACTAGGGGGAAAAAAAAGAAAGTAAGCGAAGCAACTACTCATCTGGGCCTAGAACAAAATTGGTTGCTTGATTTTTCTTTACCTTGTGATAGTATTTTAGGCAGAGTAAATATTTCCAATCTGCTTCTTCCTATTTCTGGAAGTGGGTAAAGCACCATCACTTCTACTATGTCTGTTTCCAAGAGAGACACTGTGGATATTTGTAAAATGTCTTTGCTCACCTCTGAAAGCAAATGGAAATCATCCTAAGTGGTCTTTCATAAGTTAAAAGGATCTTTTATCTTCCCAAGTAAGATACCACATTATAGAATTGTCTTCCCTAAATATTTAGATTTCAATTTATTTACTGCATATTTAAAGTGACCTTTAAGTGTAAGGGATGGGGACATTTTTGATGAATGATGAAGAACTGTCATGATTAGATATCTGGGTTGGCAGATTCAAGCCCACTCAGTGGGGCTCAGCTTCTTTCCCTGCCAAGGAAGCCTCTGAAGTCTGTCATGTTCACCCCATCAGCAGCACCTCCATGCTCCAGCCCCTCAGTGCTCCTCTGAGGCCTGTCCATCCACTCCTGATATTGGATCAACTCAGGCATCAGTGTTCTTTGCATCTGTAGCCAAAGTACTGCAGGGGTGGTGTAAATGCCCATGACATGATGAGTCTGCTCCCCTGGAAATCGGGTTTCTGGAAGGTTCCACGCCTGGGGCACACCTTCGGGTCTTTCCAGAGTCATTACTCCCCCTTTTTACAGGAGCTGTTTTGTATGTGTCCACTTTATCAGCCCCTTCTCTCAGGGGATGTTCAGCTGATGACCTTTCCTCTGACATAACAAAGAAGACCAAAGACATCCGACCCAACGTGGACCTCAATGTTCTTATCTGGAAGGCATTTTTGTATGAACAAAATGCAATCCTTTGCATCTCTGATTTTGAGCCCCTTCCACTAATCTCCTATTAGACCATGTGCACTCAAGGACCACATCTTTTTGTGTCCTTTATGGTTTCTTCTATTCAGCTCTCAAAACTCCCTGGTCTTCAAATTGAGCCATTGCTGCAATCCTGCTTTCCCACCACAGTTGCCATCTATGCCAATTCTCTTTTTCTGCTGCAAACTCCTTAAAACAGGAGTTGCTTCTTACTGACTTCACTTTCTGACTGCCATTCCTCACTGCACTTGAGTTTATGCCAATCAACACCCTTACCCAGCCTTCTTCCCTCAAGCTCTTTCCAGAGCGGGTGACTCCCAGTGCTCTCATTACTCTGGCCTGTCCTGTTTGCTTCATTGTGCCATCTTCCTTGGCCCATAACTTCAGTGAAAGTTGCTTTTCCATCCCACACTCTGACTGACCAGATATATTAAAACATGGAATATAGTCACTCACTAATTTTAAAAAGTCAATGAATAAATTTAAAAATATGTTTTAGGGAAATATACTTTAGGGAAAATATACCAAATATATATTTGGTCTTTAAGCCAGAAAGAAAAGTATTAGTTCTTACTATTTATTATATAAGTGTTAACTCACTTGCCAGGTCTGTAGTTTACCTGGGCATGGGGATGGCATTACTGAAAAAGCTGGGTATCATTTTCTTTAAAGAGAAAATATTAAAGATGCATGTATTAAAGCCTTCTTTAGATACCTTATTAAGTAGAAATAAAATATTTTAAAATATATTTCAAGGATAAACCAACCCAACTTCCTTTCGTAATGACGTTAGAAATATCTAGCATTATATATATGTATATAACACAAACATATATTATATAGTATATAATGTCTATAATATGCATATATACATTATATATAGTGTCTAACATAGAAATATCTAAATTCATTAATTTATTTAAGAAGTTTTATTTAATGTCAACTATGTACTAAGCACATGTACCAAAAACCCTTTAAATGTGATATAGGCATTCTACATAACTTACAGCAGTTTCTTAAATGTCTCTTTTTTAAGAAAATATACCACAAATAATTGTTTTGCTAGAGTTTTTATTTCTACAATCTTAAATTCTTTGGAATGAAGTGACCAATATTTTAAATCAAGAAGCATTCCGTGTAGTACCTATGAATCCAAGGATCTGAAACAAGCTTGATGGATTGGCATTGATAATAAAGACATAGCCTTCTGATGTTCCAACTAATAGATAGATCCCTCGCTGGTCATAACTAGAAAAGAAAGAAAAGAAGAAATCTGAGGATCTGATTTTGTTTGTCTCACTAATAAGATGGTAAACAAATTTATTGAATGACAGCATGGAGATACACTCAAAACCAGTCATTCTTATGGTTTGTGACTTTTAATATTATTCCATCTTATAAAAAACAAGCCAAGTGATGACATATAAATGCAACCATGACATTCTAGGTTAATGCTGTTTCCAAACTGAAGTTTATAAGTGCACAGTCAAGAAGATGCAGTAGCTCTGGGTAAGCATTTCATCATAAGTGAAAGGTATTTCCAGAGGAAATAAACAGCCCTCATACCAGTGATCAGTGTGACCTCGTGGCCCTCTATAGTACTAGTACCCCGCAAGGGGAAGAAGAAAGTAGTGAAATGTTCCAGCACCTTCACCAAATTAGAAAAATGAGAAGATACAAATTAAAATAAGATAAGAGGATCCGAGAAAGAGGAGGCAGCAAATGTATAGATGGAGGCAGGTGAGGGGTCCTCTCCCCCTGAGCGGGAGGGGGCTGCTTGCAGGAAACAAGGCGGTGGGTGGAAACCCAGCTCCTCCAGATGCTCCTCGGGCAATCCTCCAAAGGCTTCTCCCTCCACCTCTCTGAACCTGAATTCCCTCATTTGTGGAACAGGGACAGGCATAATACCTTTCTGACACATGCACTGAGGATCACATTCAATAAGCTACACTGTACGACAGCACCTCAAACTGTAAAGCAGGGCACAACTGTCAGTTCTGATAATACTTCCTGTTATGATAAATTAACAAAAGAAAGAATAATCTCAACATATGAGTATAAATTCAATGTCTTTGTGCTGTCTTCTAAAAAGTATTACTTCAAAAGATGTGAAATCATCTAAATGCCCATCAATATAATCTTTCAAAAATGATGGTATATTGGGTATTTACCTCCCAAATACAAAAACACTAATTTAAAGGGAATGCAGGCACCCCTATGTTTGTTGCAGCACTATCTACAATAGCTAAATTTTGGAAGCAGCCCAAGTGCCATGGATAGATGAATGGATAAAGAAGATGTGGTGTATGTCCACACAATGGAATATTAGTCAGTCATAAAAAGAATGAAATCTTGCCATCTGCAACAACATGGATGGAACTAGAGAGCATAATACTAAGCAAAATAAGTTAGAGAAGGACAATTATATGATTTCACTCATATGTGGAATTTAAGAGACAAAACAAATAAGCAAACAAAAAAGAGAGCGAGAGAGGCAAACCAAGAAACAGATTCTTAACTATAAAGAACAAACTGATGGTGACCAGAGGAGAGTTGGGGAAGGTGAGACAGGTGATGGGGATGAAAGAGGACACTTAGCATGGTGAGCACTGAGTAATGTATAATAGAATTGTTGATCACTATAGTGTACCCCAGAAACTAATATAACACTGTACGCTAACAATACTGGAATTAAAATTGAAAATTATAGTATACCCATAAAATAGAATATTATGTAGCCATAAAACAGAATAAGGAAGATCTTCATGTGTGGAGAGAAAATATGGTCCAAGAGATACTATGAAGTGAAAAAAAAAAAAGGCATAGAACATTGTATATGGTTTGCTGTCTGACTAAAAGCAAAGGCATTTAAATAAAAACTTGAAAAAAAAAAAAAAAGCAAAGGCAGTGACTCTGGAGCCCAACCGCCTGGGTTCTCTCCTGACATTTGCCATTTCCAACCTGTGTAACATGAAGCAAGTCACTTAAACACTTTGTGCCCCATCTCCCTGCTCTGCAACAGAGACAACAAGAGCATCATCTCATGAAATCAATAGAACCAAGTACTAGCACATCTTAAGTGCTTGATAATTATTTGTGTAATTAAAAAGAAGTATTTACCTTTTTGCTTATTTATGGGTAGACAATCTCTGGAAAGAAGTACGAGAAATTGGGAACAGGCTGTCTCCAGGGAGGAGAACTGGGTGTCTGGGGACAAGAGTGGGAGATTTTCGCTATGCACCGCCCCCCGCCCTTTCGGAACGCTGAACTGAGTCAATGTATTCATTTTCAAAATAAAACATGTAAAACTTAAAATTGAAAGAAATTATGGCTCGGGGCACCTGGGTGGCACCGATGGTTAAGCGTCCAATTCTTGGCTTTGGCTCAGGTCATGATCTCAGGGTTGTGAGACAGTGCCCCACATCCGGCTCTGTGCTCAGTACAGAGTCAGCTTAGTCAGCTTAAAACTCTCTCTCTCTCTCTCTCTCTCTCTCTCTCTCTCTCTCTCTCACCTTTGACCCCTGCCCCCTCAAGTGAATAAATAAATCTTAAAAAAAAAAAAAAGGTAAGTTATGGCTTTACTGGAATTCGCAACAGACAGGCTGCGACAATGTCGCTGCCAGAAGCAGGAAGTACTTACAGGAGATGTTGCACAGACCATTCAGAGGGGAAGGCCTTGTGAATCGCCTGAGGGGCCTCAGCATCCCTGACATCGAGGAAGTGGATGGAGCCCCCCATCGTGCCCACGGCTGCAGAGAGGGAGGAAGGAGAACAAGCCAGCACTGTTGCCTGTTTAAAATAACCCCAGATGCTTAACTTCACTGTGTCAGAACACAAAGCCTGCTTTACCATACGTAAGAATCTACAGTTTATTTCAAAAGCCCTCCAAACAAGGAGAGTGGCAAGTGTTGTGTGGTACTACAAATTAGACATGCAGCATTCCTGAGTTAATCGACTACATAAGTCACAGGAATATCTACCTGTTATTCTTTTATCCTAACATGAGAGTCATAAAAATATAAAGAGATTTCTTGAGCCTTAAACCATGGCTTCATTTTCATCCCTAAATGATTATGAAATGATTATACCAATAGTAATGAAAAAATTAAAATTAAAATACATTCCTAGCATCTTTTGGACATTGTTACCAAATGTTAGTGATTTTTAAAGATCGGCGTTCATCTGTTGGGTAACGGTACATCCTGGGAGGCTGGTATGATGGGGGAAGACAAGAAAATAGCCATATCACCACACCATGTATTCTGTAACCACAGACATGCATCACAGATTCCTGCTCATCTCACAACCACTTATGGAATATGATGTCTAGGAGAATACATTTGCTTTCATGACACTTAAGCAATCAGCTTCATTCCTCTATAATTATACTTTGTAGGTTGTTTTGAATAAAATCATAGAACATTAGAAATAGAAAAGACCTTAAGAGATAATCATTTTGTAGAACAGAAAATGGAGGCCAAGAGAGGAATAGCAATTTGCCTCAAGATCCCATAGCTGATGATGAAGCTGAGAACTCAGGTGTCCTGCCTCACCAGAATGCACAGTTGCTCAACTGAGGACGTTTTCATTTGATTTTTTTCTTTTTTTATCTCTTTTTTTATTCTTTTTTTTTTCATTTGATTTTTAAAGGTGAATTTTAAAGGTTGAGTCTTCAGTGGTGCCTCAGTGTGAAACTGCAAACAAAATGGTGAGGGTCTTTCTCTTTTTCTTTTTTTTAAATTGGAAGTTTTTATGGGATTGTGTGTGTGTGTGTGTGTGTGTGTGTGTGTGTGTGTGTGTGTGTGTGTTCTCAGAATAATCTGTTGAAATTATCCTCCATTCCAGGGCAATAGTAGGCTAGGCTAACCATGGACAGCAATATCTGGAGGGGTCTTATGCACCTTAGCAAGTACCATCGAGGGAAGCTGCTAGTGTCCAAATATCTTCCCATCATAGGACTGGGCCAAGTTCTCTGAAGCCCACTGCCTAAAATGTTCACAAGGGAACACAATCCTAGAGTAGCAGGAAAATCTGGCCTCAACATTGCTGGGTCAGCACTTATCAACACCCCACAAGGCAGCAGTATTCTCCAGGGAGGAAAAACCACCAATTATCCCCAATTCAGGCTGACCCACGAGTATACTGTGCCTGGTAGGGAGCTCAGTGCAGGTTTGTCAAATTCACTGTTAACATCATCTGAATCTTTGCTTGGGTGAAGGGAACGCTTTGCTCAGGTGAAGGGAAGATCTCTGGTGCAGAAGGCAGAACTTCTCATGGTGCCTGCCTCTCTCTCTCCTTAGCCGAGAAGAGCAAGGTTAAGTCCTGACTATAGAAACTCTTGGGTGGGTTGTTAACCATTTTTAAGTCTCTCATCTGTGAAAGAAGAGCTTTAAGACCTCTTCTAGCTCTAGGAGTTCTAATAGAAATGAACACATATGAGCTCGTCGCCAGAGTGTGCAGTTTACTCATATTTTGGTGTTTTAGGTAAGAATTTTTGTTTACTTGTCAGGGTGACTTTTACATATCCCATTGAATTGTGCATATTTTGTGTCTTATAATTTTCTTATGTGAGGTATGATGCTTCCTCTTGTTTTATAATTGAGATTTTAATTTTATAACGGGTAAGGATTGTAACTTCCATACCTACTACCAAGATCCAAGAACCATAACTCATCTGGAACTATGTAATACATCAAATGATGATAATATAAGAGGAAAATAGCATTGCCATAGTTTCTTGGTTCTTTTACATTTTTAAAAAACTATTTTATGTAAAATGTACTACAAACATAGCAGAAATAATGGTATCACCTTTTGGAGAGTGTTGTGAGCAACTGTGGTTTCTCACTTAGCATCCAAACACCTTCCTTCTGGAAAATTCCTTGAATATCTACTGAGAAACCATCTCTCCTATTTTGGGGGCTCAGTGAAACAGATCTGACTCCCATTTTCAAGGCTGAGCGTAAGATAGTTAGCATTTCTCATTCTCCTGTCCACAGTGATTAGTTCAGAGATGTTATTAAGACATGTGAAGACATTTAGCTTTGTGGAAAGGAGAAACTTCTTTTCTCTTCCTCTTCCCACTGGAGGAGGCTTTCTTCCCTGATGGTCTGACACCTCTGAGGTTGACACCTGTGACATTTGTGTACCACTAAAAGAAGCCTAAGATGAAACTAGAGACATAGAGAGAAAAACAAGATCCTTGGTAATGTCATTTGAGTTGCTAGACTGAGTCACACCCGAGGACAGACAAGTCCTATACTTTATAGCTGATTAAGCCAATAACCCCCACTTTTTTATTTTTGGCTCAGGTGGTTAGAGTGGCAATTTTCTTTCATTTCTAACTGACCTCCTTGAGGTTAGCTGGGGCCATTTAACTAGTTATGGCCAAGGGGGTGATTCATTTCTGAGTAAAAGCAACTAATTGTTAGTTCAAGACTCTCTGGCACTCCCTCACCATACTGTGGCACTGAGAAGCTATTAGTTGGTAGCCCCTCCCTCGGCGTGGCTCCCTGAGAGAGGGACTCTGGAGCAGAGACCCTGCCAATCCACAATGAACTTATAGCACAAGTGAGTTATAAATCACTAAGATTCCAGATATAGCTGCCACCACAGAAAAACATTCCGGTACTCCAATTCAGTACCTTATGTTCCACCCTCTAGGCTATAGAATATATTTTATACACAAGAATTATTCTAAATATATAGGATAAAAATGCAATAAGGCATCTGAAACAAGTATTTCCACAGACTTGACATGTAATTATGAAAACATTGGTTGGATTAGAATTCAATATTTTAATCCATTTATAAGGCACACTTACTGGAGTATTCAGATAAATCCTGCTGGCACAAGTACCATCTTCTATATACCAAACACAAACTTCCCCTGAATGTGTGAGTGTCTATAAAAAAAAAAAAGAAAGAAAAAGAAAACTCTAAATGGAAAATAAGACTTTGTTATGGAAGCATGTTCTAAATCCCTTTATAGTATGTCAGTAACTCTGATGATTTTGTATAAAATTTCATTTTACTCATATGGGTTATAATAACAACCACAATGTCAGTACTTCCAATTTGAACAAAAAATAACTTATCTTTTTTAAACTATTATCTTTAATACAATTTAAATAACATGTAATAACTAAGATTAGAAAAGTGAAGTAATTTTTTCCATGTAACATAATTGAATTACTTGTAAATTCAACAGGATTATTGCTTAATGAATAAAGCTAGAAATAGGAAAGTATATATATATATATATTTTTTTTAAAACTAATAGACTTTGGGGGGGGTGCACAGGGCTTGAACTCAAGACCCTGAGATCAAGACCTGAGCGGGGATCAAGAGTCAGACGCTTAATTGACTGAGACACCCAGGTCCTCTAACAGACTTTGCTTTTAAGAGCAGTTTTAGTATTACAGAAAATTTGAGCAGAAAGTACACAGTTGCCTTACCCTCCCCTCCCCACATACATACTATTTCCTTTATTATTATCTTGCATTAGTGTGGTACATTTATTAGAATTGATGAGCCAATATTGATTCACTGTTATTGACTAAAGCCCATAGTTTACATTAGGGTTCGTTCTTTGTGTTATCCATTCTATGGATATCTATTCTACAGAAACCATTCTATTGTTTTGACAAATGTGTGATTATGTATCCACCATCACAGTATCTTACTGAATAGTATCACTGCCCTAAAAATTCTCTGTGCTCCACCTCCATCCTTCCCCACTGAACCCCTGGCAACCCATACTGTCTCCACAGTTTTTCTTTTTCCAGAATATCATATAGAGGAAATCACCCATCTTTCTCAAACTGGCTTCTTTCTTTTTTTTTTTTTAACATTTTATTTATTTATTTGACACAGAGAGAGAGGCAGGCAGAGAGACAGGGAGAGGAGGAAGCAAGCTCCCTGCTGAGCAGGGAGTCCGATGCGGGCCTCGATCCCAGGACGCTGAGATCATGACCTGAGCCAAAAGCAGAGGCTTTAACCCACTGAGCCACCCAGGCGCCCTCAAACTGGCTTCTTTCATTCAATGTTATGCTTTTAAGGCTATTCTATGTCTTTTCATAGCTTAATAGATCATTTATTCTTGGTGCTGAATAATATTCCATTGTATTGATATGCCACAGTTTATCCACTTATTGAAGGACATCTTGTTTACTTCCAAGTTTGGGCAATTATGAATAAAGCTGCTATAAACATTCATGTGAAGGTTTTTGTGTGGGCATAGGCTTTCAACTAATTTAATAACAAGAAGTTCAGTTATTGAATCATAAGGCAAGAGTATGTTTAGTTTTGTGAGAAACTGCCAAACTTCCAAAGTGACTGTACCATTTTGGTTCCTATAGGCAATGAATGTTTCTGTTGCTTCATATCCTTGCTAGCATTTAATATTGCCAGTGTTTTAGATTTTAGACATTCTAATATGCATGTGGTGTCATCTCATTGTTTTCATTTGCAGTTCTCTAATGATGAATAATGTTCGACATCTTTTCATATACTTATTTGCCATCTGTATATTTTCTATGGCAAAGTATTTAATCTTTTGCCCATTTTTTACTGGGGTTGGTTATTTTCTTATTGTTGAGTTTTAAGAGTTCTTTTTACATTCTGGAAACCAGTCCATCAGACACATGTTTTGCAAAGACTTTTCTCCCAATCTGTGGCTTGTCTTTTCTTTCTCTTAATGGTGTCTTTCCAAGAGTACAAGTTTTTTATTTTAATGAAGTCCAACTACCAATTTTTCCTTTTGTGGATTATGTTTTTGTGCTGTGTTGAGAAACTCATTTCCAAACCCAAGATCACTCAGATTTTTCTCTATAGTTTTTCATTTTACATTTAGGTCTATAACCCATTGTGAGTTAATTTTTGAGAAAGGTATAAGGTCTGTGACTAGATGGTGATGATGATGATGATGATGATGATGATGATGACGATTTTTCATGTGGATGTGCAGTTGCTCCTGCAACCATTTGGTGAAAAGACTAACCCTTCTCAATTGAATTGCTTTTGCTCCTTTGTCAAAGGTCAGTTAACTATATTCGTGTGGATCTATTTCTAGATTCTCTGTTCGGTTCCACTCATCTATTTGTCCTGTCTTTCACCAATACCACACTGTCGTGATCACTGTGGCTTTGTAATAAATCTTGAAATTGGGTAGTATTAGCCCTATACTTGGTTCTTCAATATTGTATTTGTTTTTTCTTTTACTATGTTATGTTAGTTACCATAGAGTACATGATTAGGTCTTGATGTAGTGTTCCATGATTCGTTGTTTGCATGTAACACCCAGTGCTCTGTGCAATCCATGCCCTCCTTAATACCCACCACCAGGTTCACCCATTTCCTCTTCCCCTCCCTTCTAAAACCCTCAGATTGTCTCCCAGAGTCCATAGTCTCTCATAGTTTTTCTCCCACTCCGATTCCCCCCCCTTCATTTTCCCCTTCCTTCTCCTAATGTCCTCCATGCTATTCCTTATGTTCCACAAATACGTGAAACCATATGATAATTGACATTCTCTGCTTGACTTATTTCACTTAGCACAATCTCCTCCAGTCCCATCCATGTTGATGCAAAAGTTGGGTATTTATCCTTTCTGATGACTGAGTAATATTCCATTGTGTAATGGACCACATCTTCTTTATTTTTTTAAAGATTTTATTTATTTATTTTTGAGAGAGAGAGAAAGATTACAAGTAGGCAGAGAAGCAGGTAGAGGGAGAGGGAGAAGCAGGCTCCCTGCTGACCAGAGAGCCTGATGCAGGGCTCGATCCCAGGACTCTGAGATCATGACCTGAGCCAAAGGCAGAGGCTTTAACCCACTGAGCCACCCAGGCACCCCCAACAACTTCTTTATCCATTCATCTGCTCAAGGGCATCTTGGCTCTTTTCAAAGTTTGGCTATCATAGACATTGCTACTATGAACATTGGGGTGGATATGGCCCTTCTTCTTACTACATCTGTATCTTTGGGGTAAATACCCAGTAGTGCAATTGCTGGGTCATAGGGTAGCTCTATTTTTAATTTTTTGAGGAACTTCCATACTGTTTTCCAAAGTGACTATACCAATTTGCATTCCCACCAACAGTGTAAGAGGGTTCCCCTTTCTCCACATCCTCTCCAACATTTGTTGTTTCTTGCCTTGTCAATTTTTACTCTTCTAACTGGTATAAGGTGGTATCTCAATGTGGTTTTGACTTGAGTTTCCCTGATGGCTAATGATGATGAACATTTTTTCATGTGTCTGTTAGCCATTTGTATGTCTTCTTTGGAGAAGTCTGTTCATGTCTTCTGCCCATTTTTTGACTTATTACTGTATTTGTAATTCTGAGTCTTTTGCCTCTTCATATACACTTCAGAATCAGTTTTTTGATATCTGCAAAATAACTTGCTAGGATTTTGACTGGTATTGCATTGAATCTATAGGTAAGTTTGGAAAGAACTAACACCTTGACAATATTGAGTCTTCCTTTCCATGTACATGCAATATTCATTTATTTATATTTTGTTTTATTTCTTTCATCAGTTTTGAAGCTTTTCTCATATAGCTTCTCATACATATTTTGCTAGGACTTCTAAAATCTTAATGGATTTATTGACAGATCATATCAAAAATGAAATGCTTCTTGAGATCAATAAAGGTAAGCAATTTAAACATCAGGAAAAATGTTCCTTTTTTGAATGTAGCAGGTGGGTTATTTTTCCTAAGTATATTGAATTTATGTTTTGAGCATGGCCAGTATTTCATTTTCATCCTCAGAGGGTCTGTACCACTCTGAAAGAGGATAAACACTAATTGTTTAATGAGTTTTGATAACTCATTGGCAATGAATGTGTTGGAAATATCTGGCTTGGAAAATGTGGATGGTGAGTATGAACAGGATGGCTCCTAAGATTTCAATTGCTTTGACTGTTTTCAGACACTTAATATTATGAAGTCACAATACAATGATGTCATCTCACTGGGGAGTAGATTTGATGATGGAAGTGGTTGGCATTTCTTCCACATCCTCACGAATACCCTCTGCCTCATATTTGTGTAAGGTTGCATAAGATTTTCCAAAATATTTTTTTAAAATCCTATTATGAGATAATAAAGTATTCCTTACCATGCAGTATTTATTTCCGGGTGGGATAAAGTCAATTGCCTGAAATTTCCCATCACAAGCTTCTAGGACTTTATCAAAGTTTGGCTTCTCACCAGGAGTGTAAATATAAACAGATCCCTGTTAAACATACGGGAAAAAAGAAAGGATGAAAGAAAGAAAGAAAAAAAGAAAGAAATATGATGCAATTGTTGTGTATGCTGTTCAACAAATATTTATTAAATGTCCACTGTAAGCACAGCACTGTGTGGGAAATTAGAGATTAACTTAAGTAAGGCCCTGACCTTGAGGAGATTAAAATCTAGATGCTTAATTATTTATTCATTCATTCATCTTTTAAAATAATCAGTAGGGCGCCTGGGTGGCTCACTGGGTTAAAGCCGCTGCCTTCGGCTCAGGTCATGATCCCAGCGTCCTGGGATCGAGGCCTACATCGGGCTCTCTGCTCAGCAGGGAGCCTGCTTCCTCCTCTTTCCTCTCTCTCTGCCTGCCTCTTTGCCTACTTGTAATCTCTCTCTCTGTGTCAAATGAATAAATAAAATCTTTTAAAAAAAATAAATAAAATAAAATAAAATAAAATAAAATAATCAGTAAATGGGGCTTTCTTCTTTTCTCCAAATCCAAATCTTTGTTTTTCAAGTTATAAAACACAACAAAGCATTTTTTAGACTTCAAAAATAAAGTTTATTTATACAAAAAACTTGGAAAATGTGGAAAACCAGAAAATTTATGGAGCTGAACTAAGTCTTATCACATACTAGACCATGGTGGGCATACACACAAACTTTTAAATAAGCCTTTGTGGAAATCATGGAGGTGTGGCTGAAGATGTTACTTTATGACTTCTTTATCATTCTCAGCTGCCAATTCACCTCAAAAAAAAATCTGTCCTATCAGTTGTGACTCTCTGCCAAGTAACTGTAATATGGTGTGGGCACGTAAGTAGCAATAAGAAGTCTGCTTTCAACTAACAGCAAGTTTTTCAAGTTTACTTGAGTTAAATGTGACTATTTCTGTCCTTGTTTATCTAAAAAATACAACTCTGTAGAGTCTAAATTTGATAGATATCCACTGATTTTACCTTCTTTCATTCCTTCAACAAATATTGAGTGGATACACTGTGCCAGGCACTGCTCTGGACCCTGGGCCTATATCAGAGGACAAAACAGACAAAAATTCCTGTCCTCATGGAGCTTACATTCTGCTGGGGGATTCAGACAATGGACAATGTATCTAAATAAACAACAGTGATTGTAAGAATCAAAAAATAAAGCAGGTTAGGAGGATATGACATAACAAAATAAGAATGCGAAATTCTAAACCAAGTATCCAAGAAAGACTTTACGGAGATGACTTTAGAGAAAAGACTTGAAGGAAGTGAGGAAAGAAAGGATTTATGTGGATTCTTTGGGAAGAACATTCCAGATAGAGAGAGAAGCCAGGGTACATACGGAGGGAGGAACATGCTGGGTGAGTTAAAGAATATAGCATGATGGCCAGCATGACCAGAGCAGGGCGAACAAGAAGCAAGGCAGGGGGAGATAAGGCCCAGTGGTGAATGGAACCCACATCATAAAGGGATTGTAAAGCATAGTGAGGATTATGGCTCTTAGTCAGAATAACATGGGGAATCACTGGAAGGTTCTGAAGAGACAATAGAAAAGTTTTTCTCACTTTGGCTGCTGTGTTGGGGATACAGTTTATTCTATGATGTTCTGAGGAAAGTGTATTGAAGTCTCCCATTGAGATTACAACTTTGTTTCTCCTTGTCATTTTGTCACATTTTGCTTTATATATTTTGGGACTATTTTATTTAGTACCTATATATTTTAAATGTTTATATATTCCTAGTAAATTTAACCTTTTACTATTTTTGAGATAAGCCCATTTATCTTTAGTAATATTTTTTGCCAGAAAGTCTATTTTGTCTAGTATTAATATAGCATCACTGGCTTTCTTTGTGTTAATGTTTGCATGTTAGACCTTTTTCTGTCTTTTTACTTACTCTCAATTTTTAAATTTACTTTCAGTGTTACTGTATTTTTTATTTTTATTTACTTTCAATCTTACTGTACCCTTATGCTTTAGCTGTGTCATTTGTAAATAGTACATAACTGGGTTTTGCCTTTTTTTTTAAATCCAGTATTGCAAACTTTGCCTTTTAACTACATCTATTACCTGTTTTACTTTTATTGTGATTACTAATATTTGAGTTTAAATGTTACATTTTAATTTATGCTTCTACTTTCTTACTTGTTTTATATTTCTTTTTCTCTCTTCTTATCCTGTTTTGGGTTGCTTTTTAAAAACATTTCACTTTCGGGCGCCTGGGTGGCTCAGTGGGTTAAAGCCACTGCTTTCGGCTCAGGTCATGATCTCAGGGTCCTGGGATCGAGGCCCGCATTGGGCTCCCTGCTCAGCAGGGAGCCTGCTTCCCCCTCTCTCTCTCTGCCTGCCTCTCTGCCTCCTTGTGATCTCTCTCCCTCTGTGAAATAAATAAATAAAATCTTAAAAAAAAAAACATTTCACTTTCCCCATCTATAGTATAGACATCTCATCTACTGTTTCAGTTCTTTCAGTGGTTACCTTAGAAGTTACAACATGCATACTTAATTTACAAACACTACAAGGTTACTTAAAACCTTTACTTTCTGCCTGGGAAAGTAAATAATGAAATTGAAACACATTATCCCATTTACTCTTTCCCCTCCAGTTTACATTATTGTTGTCTGGGATTTTAATTCAATGTTATTATTAAACCCAACTTCACATTATTTTTGCTGTTTTATACAGGCAGTGTTCATTTACATTTCTCCACACATTTACTACTATTCATTCTTGCAACACAATCTTCGAACTGGAATCCTTTTCCTTCTGCATGAAGTACATTCTTTAGAATTTTCTCTAGTAATAGTCTGTTGCTGAGAAATTCTCAGTTTTGGAGCATCTAAAAATTTCTTTTTCACCCTAAACTGACAAGTACTCTCCCTAGGCATAGAATTCCAGGTGGTAGTTACCTTATTTCATTACATTAGCATACTTTTTCTATAAATGGACAGATAGTAAATATTTTAGGCTTTTCTGGCCATGTGATCTCTCACAACTACTTAATTCTACCATTGTAGTGTGAAAGCAGCCACAGACAATACATGAATGGGTGTGACTGTGTTCCAATAAAACTTGATTTATAAGAATAAGCAGCAGGCTGGTTTTGGCCTATGGGGCCATAGTTTGTTGATCCCTCCTGCTCTACATGGAAGGTAGCATTCACTCTCTCTCCTCTCTGGGGTTCCAATCAAACATACACTGTATCATTCATGTCTCTTACTCTCCCTTCTGCATATCCTACCCTTTCGTATATCTGGGCTACATTCTAGATAACTTCTTTTGACCTATCTCCAATTCACTAATTCTCTCTTTGGCTATGTCCAATATTCTGTCAGACATATTCATTTACTTTTTACTTTTTTAGTATATTTTCTCTTTTAGAAGTTCTATTTCAGTCTTTCTCCCTTCTGTTATGTTACATTTTTTTTGTTGATTTCTGTTCTCCATAGATATTTAAGGATTGTCATTTATTTGTTATTTATTAAAACACAGTTAGCATAGTTGTTTTAACTTCAGGTATTTTCCAGCAAATGAAATCCTTCCATATTTAAATTTAAGTTTCCTTTAGGTAGAAAATTATTGCTCTTTCCTTATAATCTACCTAAAGTCATTGCCTAACAATATAAACTACAGCTAACCCTGACTTTTGAGAGTCATTCCATTAATTAGGAGTCTTCCTAAGAGTATAATTGAGATGTAAATTTCATTTTATCCTGCATTTATTCCCCTTCCCTTCTTCTTGTACAGAACCCATATTTTCCTTAGAGAACCATCCATGACCCCAATCTCAATCCATGTTTGGTTGGGTTGATTCTACACAGGGTCCAAGTGTAGACATGTGACATAGGCCTGGCCAATGACAGCACAGAATCCTCCCGGACATAGTAATTGCCACAGGGGTAGAGAGGTGATGCAAGTAAGTACAATGAGTGTAAATTCCAGGACATTTTTTCATGGTGTCTTTCCATTAGGGTCACCACCAGGGTAAAAATATAAAATAGAGTTGCAGGAGGCTCTCTGCACACCTCATAGGAGAATCTTCATGGGAAGGGTGACAGCAGAGAGGAAACAGAGCCAAGAGATGGTCACAAAACAAGGTCAGGAGCCCCTGGATTCAGATTAACTCCTTGCCCTTTTAGTTACATGCACAAAAGCAAAATAAATAAATAAATAAACAAAACACTTTTTGTTATTTCAGCCTTTTAAAATTAGGTATTTTTTCATTTGCAATCAAAGGAGTTCTGACTAGCAGAGTATCACTATGAAGTACTATGCCCTTCATTCCCATAGTGCAATGATAATAATATTTGAAAATTGTATATCAAGAAATCACCATCTAGCATACCTTGTCTGTTTGGATCAGCAACATGCGGTAATTTGGAGAAAATATCATATGTACCACAGGCCCTTCAATCTCAAGAAAATCCTCTACTTTGTAAGTTGACTCTTTAATAGTAAAAGAATACACAAAGCCATCCTAGTGACCAAAAACAATGAGAAAAGCAAAGAAAATCAGTCTCAGTCTATGCAGAGTATAATTTCCATGTCAAATGAGCTTATTGACTACCATCCACGGTTTATTTTTGGAAACATCATCAATGTTTACATTATCTAGAATGCCCTGTCTTATCTTTATTTAGGAAACTTTTAACCACCCTTCCTGGTCAAGTTTCAACTTTACCGCTTCTGTGACACAAAATTTTGTGACCTAAAATTTTATGGATCTCTTTCTTTGAACTTCTCTAGCATTTATCTTTTTATTCCCAAGTAACATCTTCTTTAATGAAGTTAGAAATTTTTTTATTAGTTTCAGAGGTGGAACTTAGTGATTCATCAGTTGCATGTAACACCCAGTGCTCATTACCTCAAGTGCCCTCCTTAATGCCCATCACCCCATTATCCCTTTCCCCCCACCCAACCCCCTCCAGCAATCTCAGTTTGTCTCCTAGAGTTCAGTGTCTCTTATGGTTTGCCTCTTTCTCAATTTTCATCCTATTTTATTTTTCCTTCCCTTCCCCTATGTTCATCTGTTTTATTTCTTAAATTCCATATATAAGTGAAATTATATGGTATTTGTCATTCTCTAATTTTGCTTAGCATCATACCCTCTAGTTCCATCCACCTAGCATCTATCTTTTCACCACTTTCTTCATTATACAGGAGGTAGGGCAAATGAAGTAGTTCATTATGTGGCCCGTATATAGCAGTCTCCTTACTTCAAGGAACACTAGCCTTAATATATATTATTTAATCATTATTATATGCATTTCTTTTCTTCCTAAATGACCCAAAGATAGGGAGTGTGCTGTTTATTTCTTTTATATCCTCCATTTGTGTTTCTCTCACAGTGCTAGAAAGAGGGCAAGTATCCAGTAAAAATCATTTGGTTGGCCATAAACAAATTTAGGCTCACTTAACTATTCTCAGGAGGAATTTGAATTGTTTTGACAGTAGGGAAGAGGCTTTGGGCAAATTAATCCATCATTTCTAGACTGGATCCCACTATAACTAAAGTATATGCATTAGTGCAATGGCTAGGTTCACATACTTGGGAACTGGGGGATAAAACATGCAAGGTGCTTTCTCCAAACGCATCATCATTCTCCATTTCTTATGGAGTAGATGCCTAAACCATTCCTTTAAACTAGTTCTTTGTTTGTTTGTTTGTTTGTTTTAATCTTATTTTTAAAGTAACCTCTACCCTCAATGTGGGGCTCGAACTCATAACCCCAATATCAAGAGTCACATGCTCCACTGACTGAGTCAGTCAGGCATCCCTAAACTAGGTTTTAAAAAATGTCAAGGGTGAGGGGCGCCTAGGTGGCTCAGTTGGTTTAGCGCCTCTCTTGGTTTTAGTTCAGGTCATGGTCTCAGGGTCATGAGATAGAGCCCTGTGTTGGGTTCTGTGCTGCACATAGGGCCTGCTTAAGATTCTCTCTTTCTCCCTCTGCCACTCCCCTGGGACTCTGTCTCTGGGGAAAAAAAAAGAAAAGAAAAGAAAAGTTAAAAATCCCAAGGATGGCTTTGAGAAGGACAAGAGTCATAAAAGGCCATAAATGCAGACTAAATGTAGGAGGTGTGGCAGTGGTGTGTGTGTGTGTGTGTGTGTGTGTGTGTGTGTGGCAGGGGGGTTCATGAGATGATAGTCTGTTGCAAGAGTTATAGACCAGTAAAAATCAGATTGCTTCTCATTGGTGGAGCTACATCACTCACCCTGATACCATGGCTTAACTGCCCTCAAGGTCCTAGGATTGTGATCTGTGGCAATAGAAGAGAAAAAGCTAATAGTGGTCTTAGGACATCTACTAGAAGACCTGAGAATTTAGTGTAGGTCAGCTCCAAACCTTAGCATTGCTATAACACCACAGAAAAGCAATGTAGTCTGACCCCTTTCCATACTTAACTGAGGCTGTATGCTCTAATAATAAATGAGAGCAAAGACTTTGGAGTTTATACATCTGGGTTCAAGCCTCAGCAACTCCATTTACTGGCTGGTGAACTCTGTAAGGCTTGGCTCCTTCCTCTGTATAAGGAGAATGTCAATATTCCTCCTTGATAGTGTCATTATGAGAACTGATAAGATAATACAAGCAAAGCACTTAGCATGGTGCCTGGTACAAAGTAAGCACCAAGTAAATGAAAGCCATTAATGCTAATTCTAATATGAACAATAACAGTATAAAACAGGTAGGCTAATTGAGTATGCACAAGAGGCTAGGCTGAAGCTTAAACAAAAAGTTCTATTTGTGTCTGACAACCTAATATATTAAGTGTACAAGTAGGCATGAAGTTGGGTGTTCTGGGGGGAAGGAGTTTTTAATCCTATTTTTGATTTTTTGCAATAGTCTAGATATATGGCAGTCCATTATACTGTTCTTTTTACTTTCATATACATTTGAAAAAATTCCTCACATAAATAGTCTTATAATTGCATCCAAAAAGAAAACAATTTTAATTAATAATCTGACGGAACCTGACATCCCAAATTGTGACTCATAATAGTAAGTAGCAGCAAATGGAAATTGTATATATTCTTTAAGGCAATTAATTTTGAAGACAAAAATACATTACAATTCCAGAAACCAGCATGCCTCCCTTCTGATATACCATGGTGACTGGACTGATAAGATTTCTTCCCTCTTTTGGAAAAGAAAAACAAGGTAAAACAGGTGACACATAATTCAAAGTACAATACAAAGTAGTTAATCTCATTTGCTTTCCTAGGACTATTCATTTCTTTGTAACACTTTCCAAAAATCAACTTCCTATCAGAATGTGTGCTATCAAAAAAAAAAAAAAGAATATGTGCTATCATGCCTTCCAAACAACGAATAATAAAAACTGCTCAGCATTAATTACTAATGTAAATCGCATGAGTTTTTTAAAGTTCTGTATCATCAGATCCATGTAACTAACATTATAGAATTATATAGTTTATATATTTTCTTATTTTAGGAAAGCATTGTCAGAGATTTTAAGATGCCAGGAAAAAATAAAACCAAACCTAACTTATTATCAAGCTGTATATTTAAGATTTGTACATTTTATGTATGTAAATTCAAACCTCAGTAAATAAATAAAAGTGGATAAAAAGAAAGTAAAAAGTAAAAATGTTCTATAAGAATAACTGTTATTAATAAAATATTGTCCTTGGGAGAAAAGAACAAAAGCATATGTAGATAAACCAAAACCATGAGAACTATAAGATCAAAAGCTCAGAAAGCATCCACCAAATTACTTGTTAACTGTATACTATGTGCTTGGCATTCTGCCAGATGCTCAGAAGCATACTGTCTTTTCCTTCAAAGACTATTCACAGTCCAGCAGTTCCTTCTTTTCCAATCCAAGTACCACTAAAGTCCAGGTTCTTAGGACTAAAGGTCTAGCCTAGGTGCCTGATGCTTATAGCCACCTGCTTCTAGGATCATCCTCTCCTGAATGAAATTAATCTGCCCATGTACAACTCTATTTGGGTACATCCTCATTCAGGAGTTTTTGATGTTTGCCCACTGCCAGCTGAATTGAGTATAAACATCTTAGCTGGACATTGAAGGTCAGACATGGTATATATGTCTCTTTGTTCCCCACGAGCCCTGTGTAACACTCAGTGCTCCAGACAGAATGGACTACTTCTTGTTCTCAAACTTCCCTGGTTTTTCTTGTCTCTGCAGATACCATTGACTGAAACTCCACCCACCCTCATCTGCCTGTGAACCCATCCTGCAAGGGCCATTTGAAACGCCATCTGCGAAATGACTTAAATAGGCCTGTTTCCCTCACTTGAATTCCCATAGAACTTTATTAAGTTTCCCTTGAATAAAATTATCTTAATCTACCTGGCTATAATTATCTACTTGTTTATTTCTCTTTAATAAAATATAAATCCTTAGAGGGTGAAAATTATAAGATCATATATTTGCCATTTATGTCACCTCTGAAGCACCTTGCTTAGTGTCTTCCACATTGTAGAGGAATATTTATACTAAGGCATTTGTAATATACCATGAAAATTATTGGGAACAGTATAGAAGAATAAAATAGTAAACAATATAGACCATACATGATTAATTCCTAAATTGTGTATATTGCAGATGTGACAGCAGCTTGGAAATGAGAAACACTGCTTGAGAATTCATTTTACAAACATACATAGGCATTAATTTATTCTGTAGCAGTCTCTGGGATTAAACTTGGGAGCCAAAGGATGAGTAAAACATAGTTCTTGACTTCAAAGAATTGATGCCTGGTGGGAAAGACAGACATGCACACAGGAAATTGTGAAAGCACAGGGTGAGGCTCTAACAAGGGAATGAGTCTAATGGAATCCCACAGAGGGGCACCGAACTTTGCCCTGAGGTTGGGATGCCACTGTGGATGCGAGATTAGAGAGGACTTAGCCTAGAGGGTACAAGTGACAGTAAAGGGAAGCCAAAGGTGGGGGCGCAGGAAAGTCAAACCTAATGGCCCCATTGAAGTCTGAGCCAGGGAATGGGAGCAGGAGTAGATGACAGGCACTGTCCTGGGGAAAACTTGCTGTAGGAGGTGGTATTGAGCTAGAAGCACAAGGATTCAGAGAGAAAATTGGCAAGGGAGTAAGCTAGGAGGCAGGTCTGTGAAATGCCAGGAAGAAATGACTGGCTAGATCACAAAGCTCATCCTGGGGAAGAGAAGGAAAGAATATGAATGGAGCAGTGGGAACAAATTAGAGGGCTTAGAATCAAGGCAGAGCAGTCCTTGAATTGCATGCCGAAATGGTCTTTAAGAAGTACAGTTTGGCAGGGATGAGATGCCTGGTTTGGGTTAACTACAGGTTAAGGCCAATGAAGTCAGTCCT
Source organism: Ailurus styani (assembly GCA_002007465.1). Lineage (NCBI taxonomy): Eukaryota > Metazoa > Chordata > Mammalia > Carnivora > Ailuridae > Ailurus > Ailurus styani. The sequence goes on along the minus strand of LNAC01000271.1, from coordinate 2,101,427 downwards.
AAGGTTCGTGCAGAAATAAAAGTGTGAAATAATAACAGAAAATGGAATGGAGAGTGCATTGGGCAGATTGTGGAGCTCGCCCCATGAGGCTTCCTTCTCAAAAGGTCTATACCTAGCCCCTACTGAGTGGACATTAGCTCCTATGACTAAGGCCCAACCCTGCCCACAGCTGATGGGACCAGGAATGGATACCAGATTTATGGAGAATAGATCATATTCTCTTAGAAACTCTAACCAAGGAACACAGAGGTAATTTTCAAGATGGCAGTTAAAGAAAAAGTCATTGTGAATAAAGGCCTTGAGAAGGGTGGAGGGCAGGAAAGGGTATAATTTGCTGATTAAACTGAACATATGTATGGGAAAGAATATAGCATAGGAGCTAAGAATTTGGACTCTGAGGTCTTATTGCCTGGGTTTAGGTGTCAGCTCCACAGTTTACTATTTATGTGAATTTAGGCATTTTTCTTAATCTCTCAATGCTTCCATTTTTTTCATCTGTCTCATGGAGATGAAAATGTATCTCTTAATAAAGTGTTTTGAGGATTACATGAAATATACATACAGAGTGCAGCAGAATGCCCAAAGCATAGTACAGTCAATAAGCACTAGCTATGAGGAACACCCACAAGAGTTGGTAGCTAACTATGGGATAAAGGAAAGAAAGGATCAAAGATGGTTCTAAGAAGGAGGAAAATAGGGAACAAATATCCATCTTCAAGTGTAAAACCATCATCAATGGCTATACTTCTAGGAATAATGAAGTAAAGCAGTTTCTCACCCTTTGGTACTGTGTCTTCTATCTTATTAAGTAGAGTCACCTTCAAGGTTTCTCCATTAACCATTAAAAGATGACCCTCTTCACAGCCAACATATAAGTCACTTGTTGGAGTCCAGCAATGTACAGATGGGTGAAGCAAAGGATATAGATCATCTTTAGGCTTCAGGGAAAGATTAGAAACCTTGTGTTAAGACAACATGCATGGTTTAAGAGCCAGAGAAATACCCAAGAGAATAACTTCCAAAAAGAAACAAATGAAAATGGACCTACATACATGTATTGGTTCTGTCATTTGCCAAGAGCTAAGTGAATGTATCTTCCTTGCTCCATTTATCTCTCTATATTTTAATTCAGAATATGAGATGGTCTTGCCAGAACATTTGGAATTCTAGTGTCACAGATTTTCATGAAAATTTTGAGTAGTAACATCTACACTGTTTCTTGGTAGAGTTTTTTTGTGTCTTGAACCTAAGAAAGTCATTGTCTAGCTAAAATCACCCTTTATGAGGAAGATTTTCATCAATATTTCACCCTCCTGATTCTGCACAGTGGGTGGGGGGGTGGGGTATGATTTTCCTTGAGTGGTTATGGGGAGGTTGGCCTAGATCCTTTGCTTAATTAGCTTTTATGGGAAATGAGAAGAGGACACTTGTCTGATTCTGGTGGCTTCTCTAATGTGGTTCAAGAAACAACCTATGTGATTTTGACACCATGGAAAACTCAAAGAGAAACGTACAAATCTACGCAATGTACCTAAAAGAAGTTGGCTTTGGGGAGTAAAAATAATATGGACAAGAATCTAAGGCAAACTTTTCCTATAAAGGAAAAGGCAGTGAATGTTTTAGGCTTTGTGGACCACATAGGTCTGTCACATATCCCTATTATATTTTTAAACACCTCTGTAAAAAGTATAAAAGAACATTCTTAGCTTGGGGCCAAAGAAAAGCCTGTCATGGTTTGTTGATCTCAGCCTTAGACTGTAATACTTCAATGGTATGTCCCCTGCAGCCTTAAACACTCATGTTCTGGCAACGGAGGGCCCCCTTTGTCAGCATGGAGCAGGTCTCCTTTTAAGTATAGGCCTACCTGTTCTCAGAAGTCAAGGCAGCTGTGGAAGTCAAGGAAGTCAAGGCAGCTGTGGCAGTTTTTTAGGCATACACTCCCCACAGCACTGATTAAAATTCTGAATTCAGGATATCACAATAATACCACTCCTTCCTTTCTATTTAAACAAGTCAAATAAATGTACTAGTTTACTTATTTTTTTGTATTGAGAACGTAACATTTAGTACCATCTCAGCTTTTTGTTATGCTATAGCATTATTTAGAATTACATTAGCTATAACATAATGCTTTGCTTTCTTTAGGATCCTTACACCCACTGGAACAGAAAACATTTTTAATAAGCTATTGGCCAAATTAACAGAATTTTTAAGTTCCTTGAGAGCTCCATTTTTATTGCATTTTGTTGACCTTTCCATTCATCTAACAAATATTGATTGGACACTTAACGACATTCCAGGTACTGGTCTAGCCACAGGATGTAGCAATGAACAAAACAGACAAAAAAAAAAAAATCCCTGCCCTCATGGGGTTTACATCCTGGGGAGGGGAAACAGAATAAAAATAAGTTAAGAAGTTAAATATATAGAAGATTATATGTTGAAAAGCACTATGGAGAAAAATAAAGCAGAAGTTGGGGAATACTGAAAATCTATATCACCAGTCATTTTTTCCATTAAAAACTCCTCAGTAGGGGCACCTGGGTGGCTCAGTGGGTTAAAGCCTCTGCCTTCGGTTCAGGTCAGGATCTCAGGGTCCTGGGATTGAGCCCCGCAGTGAGCTCCCTGCTCAGCAGGGAGCCTGCTTCCTCCTCTCTCTGTCTGCCTCTCTGCCTACTTGTAATCTCTCTCTCTCTCTCTGTCAAATAAATAAATAAAATCTTTTTAAAAAACAAAAAAGAAAATAAATAAAAACTCCTCAATATACATGGGCCATCTTTCTAATAAATATTCAATTATATGTATAATGTGTCATATACTATTAATTTAGGACCGGTTGGCAGATTCAAGGTAAAGCAGGTGTGGTGCTGGCAAAGTAAGCATTTCCACTAGATTCTCAACAGATATAAGTTTGTTATGTAATTGATATTTAAACAAACATTTATTGGATGTTGGTTATACCAGGCATTGTGCTAAGTCCTAAGGGATCCCTCTTCTCAATAGGATAATCACTTGAGGAACGAAGAAATACCAACAAAATATCAGAATCAGAAAACATGGTAGATTAGAGCAGAGGGTTGTTATATATTATGGGAGCATTGATAAGAAAGCACTTGGTTCTTCTTGGTGGAGTGAAGGAAGTGTGGAGAGAGAATTAGCATTTGGAATGGACCCTGACATATGACTAAGGTAAAAATCATACATAGCAGCCGTCACCATGATAATTCTTTTAAAGGATATATTGACTTTGGTCAATGATTGACCTATTTTATGCCCTCATAGCCTTGGATTGTGAGAAAATTAATACTTGATTAATAATCTGGCTACCCTATGGGCCAAAAAAGGGGGGCAAAGCCACCTAAAAGGATTAAACTGCTGCTGATTAATGACATTTTTGTGGTATCTAATTGAGATTTGACTCATAGGGAAGTTACTCACCAAATGTGATTATTTAACCACCATTATTTAAAAGTTTCTTGGGTTGTCTTGATGACATCTAACCTGAGGCTATATATCATAAAGGGACAGTCTCTTACATTATGGCAATGGGTTCAAAAATCTTTTTAAAAACACACATATCTGGTTCTCACACCAGTGAACCTATGTGTATGCAACAGAAGGTGAAGATTTAAAACTTGGACTTTTCTGGCCTTATTATGTTAAACTAGTATTGTATTTGACTTTTCTTACTTTAAGATAAACCTGGGCTTATCTTTCTATTACTCTCTTTCATTAATAAATATGTTCTGGGACATTTAAAAATTAATGTGATACAATATGGATTATGTGAGTAGAAACAATAATTTTTAATGATAAAAATTATAAAACTTTTAAAAGAAAAATGTGCTGATACTATTTAAAAATATTTGTTGATAACACCACCTGATTGCTTAGCTCTCTGGACTCATAAATCAAACATTTTGATCACTTGAAGACCGAACATGAAAAATTAGTATCCAACTTAATATTATTGCTTTAAAATATGTAAGTATCCAAATATGTTTCAGAATACTTCAGTTTATAAAAGAAATTCCTATTTAGTGACTTCTGTTTTAAAAAAAAAAGGTAGATGGATAAAGAAAACTGTACCCTTGAGATCAAATTCATTATCTTGGGTCTAGTTTCTCCCCAGATAACATCTGCCTTAGATTTCCCCCATGCTACTGCTAGATACTGTTTCTGTTGCCTTAAATAAGTTGTTTAATGTGATGCAGGCCTATTTAAAGACGTATAATGTTTCTTTATAGCGTTAACTAAAAGAGACATAGTGGGAGTATTTAATGTTTGTAATGTTGTAAAAGTCCATAACCTGTCAAATTTTTAAGACTCTTACATACTTTAGTTCATTACTGATCTCTTTGCCATTGGTTGGTATCCAGGTCACAAGAAATATCATTCAAAGGAATAGAATCAAGATGTTTGAAATCTATTTTTGGTTATGCTTTCATTCACTGTATAGACAATCAGTGTTTTAGCCATTTTTCTCACCTTACTTATCTATAATATGAAAAAATAAATATTGGAAAAATTAATTTCTAATATAAATGTAAAGTATATGGCTTTATTAACATTCCCTGTGTGATTTTATTTTATTTATTTATTTTTTTTAAGATTTTATTTATTTATTTCACAGAGGGAGAGAGATCACAAGGAGGCAGAGGCAGGCAGAGAGAGAAGGGGAAGCAGGCTCCCTGCTGAGCAGAGAGCCTAATGCCTGCCTCGATCCCAGGACCCTGAGATCATGACCTGAGCCGAAGGCAGTGGCTTTAACCCACTGAGCCACCCAGGCGCCCTCCCTGTGTGATTTTAAAATGTAGAACTTTAGCATTAAATTTCTGTTTTCAGAAAAAGGTTAAAATGCACTGAGTACAAAAATCCTAGGAAACAAAGATGTCTGTTTATTATGAGCATTTTAAAAAATGGTTACTCTGCATTTAAGTATTTAAGGAAGGCATTTCATAGCATTTTTAAAATGACAAAAATGACTGAATTTTACATATTTTAGGTGGGGTTCATCCTGTTGTGCAAAACGTGAAAGAGAGGGCTCCTACAGAAATTTACGGCAGAAGGGGCCCCTGGGTGGCTCAGTTGTTAAGTGTCTGCCTTTGGCTTAGGTCATGATCCTGGGGTCCTGGGGGTCCTGGGGGTCCTGGGATTGAGCCCCACATTGGGCTCCCTGCTCAGCAGGAAGCCTGCTTCTCCCTCTCCCACACCCCCTGCTTGTGTTCCCTCTCTCGCTGTGTGTCTCTCTGTCAAATAAATAAATAAAATCTTAAAAAAAAAAAGAAAGAAACTTATGGCAGAAGAAAAGATTCTAGATAGTTGAAAATGTGGGTTCCTAAGCATCAAATACTAAACACAGAAGCATTTCTTTTCAAGTTGTAAACCTTGATGGCTGATCTATTTGTATTTACTTTGCTGCCCCATTGTGGCTGAGTTTGGTTGTATTTCTAAGGCTAGGATTTGTGCTATTAAAAGGAATTGGTCATTTTCTGTATTTTAAAAAAGTGAACAATGATCATCCTTTAGAGGAAATACTAAGAGCATACACAACCTTTTCTCTTGCCTGCCAGAAATTTTAAATAAACTAATTACCACACTGAGTTATTTTTAACTTCTATGGCTTAATTCTTTGCAGTGGTCAAAATATTTGGGAGCTCCTACTTCCTTTATTCTTGGCTTGGAGTTTTAACACAAATATTAGCACAACATAAGTTTGAGAGGCTTAGCAGAATCAAGCTCCTCACTGTTTCCCAAAGAACCTGCACGTGCTGTCTCTGCTCCCTGCCTACCCCTTGCCCTGCACCTACACCCCACACCCCTCATTCACTGTGCTACAGCCCCCACAGGTTTTCTTAGCTCCTCAAACACATGGATTTATTTTCTTTCCCCCAGGGCCTTTGCACATACAGCACCCTCTGCCTGAACACTCTTGATCTTGTTTGTAGCACTGAGCCTCCTTGTCCTTCAAATCTTGATAAATGTGTTGAACAAATGAGTGTGTAGCTGTTAATAAACTCCCATTGAAACTTTCTTCCACTATATTACACGGCCTTGTTCTTCTCTCCTGGATTTGTTCCCACTTCTGTGTTCCTTGTCAGAGTTGTCTTCTAACTCTCGATTCTTGGCAAATCAGTTTCCTCTCTGGCTCTCTCCCCTGACACCCTTACTCTCTTTTCTATCGTTCCTCCCCAACTCCAGTGCTCCACTAACCCCTCTGTGGTAATGACTCTGCTGGCATCAGAGTCTCCAGCCCTACCTTCTCCACCCCAGCAATAGGTCCTCTTGCCCAACTTCCACCTGGCATCTATACCTGCATCCCTTCCCAGTACCCCAAATTCAGTATTTCCAAAACTGAAATCACATTTGGGCTCCTTCTTTCTGTTATCAGTGCCATCCTTCCAGTTAACCAAACTCAAAATTTCAGAGGCTTCATTTCTTGTCATCTCCAGGGCTAATCTATATTGAAGACCAGGATGATCCTCTCCATTCTGCATGTCTCATGGGATGGTTATGAGAATCAAATAAGCATATAGGAAGAGGTGCCAGGTGATTACCCTGAAACTTTCTGCCTCTTCTCCTACTAGCCCAGCAATGGCTGACAGTGGGAGCACAGGTCCATAGATAAGATCCTTGGGCAATGAGGTGGGGAAAATTACATCTGTTTCATTAAAAAATGACCCATCTTCCATAGGTAGTTTTATTGACCTTTAGAAAAAAGAGAAATCAGAATAATCAGATTAACAAAAATGAGTCACTGATGTAACTACTACATATGGGTGATAAACAAGGTGGGGAGGTATTGTAACTTGTAAAAAACAAGCAAACAAACCAGATAAACACCAAAGAATAGATATAAAAATATATATCACAAAAGGACAATAGTGCAGTTATAAATTAAATACATAGGAATTTTCCAAAATTTTTAGTTAATATCTAAAGCAGGAATTATACATTTGAACATTGGCAGGACCAAGCAAATGAGCTGTGGCCAGGTGGGGGACTATGGCAAATGGGAAAGTACGTTCCCCCCTAAAGGTGGTAGAGGTCCCACTCAGTTCCAGCTAAGAGGGTTTGTTGAGAATTCTGGTTCCAAAATTTCAAGAAACTATCATAATCTGGATATTTATGAGAAATCTCTTAAATATTAAAATTTGGAATTAGTTCAAATAAAAATCAGTGTGGGCCAAAATAAACATCTAGATCTTCCTAGGTTTATGATGGAGTTATGTACCAATAAACCCATCATAAGTTGAAAATATCCTAAGTCAAAATGCATTTAATACCCCTAACCTACTGAACATAAACATCATAGCTTAGCCTGGCCTACCATAAATGTGCTCAGAACACTTACATTAGTTGAGCAAACTACTTTGGTTGCCAACTCACAGTTGGGCAAAATCACCTAACACAAGCCTATTTTATAATAAGGTATTGACTATCTCAAGTAATTTATTGAACACTATAATGAAGGTAAAAAACAGAATGGTTGGAAAGGTACAGAATGGTCATCAGCGTGTAGGTTATTTACCCTCATGACCATGTGGCTGACTGGAAGCTGCAGCTGCCACCACTTAGCATCACAGGAGAATATTGTAACACGTATCTTTAGCCTGGGAAAAGGTCAAAATTCAAAATTTGAAGTACAGTTTCTACCAAATGTGTATCACTTTGGCATCATCCTAAAGTTGAAAAATCTTAAGTGGAACCATCCTAAGTCAAGGATCATCTCTATATGTAGGTTGTATTCAGCTACCTTTGCAACCTCTGATATCAAGAATTCATTTTCTGGGCACCTCAATGGCGTAGTCAGTTAAGCATTCGACTCTTGGTTTAGCTCAGGTCCTGGTCTCAGGGTTGAGAGATCGAGCCCTGAGTCTGGCTCCATGCTCAGTGTGGAGTCTGCTTAAGACTCTCTATTCTTCTGTCTCCCCCCACCCATTCTCTCTCTCTCTCTCGAATAACTACATAAACAAATCTTTAAAAAAATTCATTTTCAAATCTACCATATCCCTACTTTTAACCCATAATACGGCTATAAAGGGGTGTTTGAAGAATTCATGGCTTTATGCATTAAATTCAAAATTTCCTTGGTTATGTCTTATGTATGATAAATAATTTTGAAAAATTATCATGTAAAAACAGTATCTATTATTCAAATTAAGGCCTGAGTGTTTTCTAATCCTACTTGCTTTCCAAACCAGGATAATCCATTCACTTTGGCTCTCATTTTAGTTGCTTTTTTTTTAATTTTAGTTGCTTATAGAAAAATCACAACTCAACATTCAGAACTAGAGGAGAATATTCAAGGCAAGCAAAAGGAGAGAACATGGAGGTAAATTATTTGCCCACTTAGCAAGGATATGATAGAGACAATTACCCATTTTATCACTGTCTCTGCCTAAAGCCAGATTTGACTGTTTATTCACTGGGTTCTTATAAAAAAGAAACTGAGACACAGAGAGTACTGAACAAAAAGAGGTGTCTAGGGGCGCCAGCATGGCTCAGTCGTTAAGCATCTACCTTTGGCTCAGGTCATGATCCCAGGCTCCTGGGATTGAGCCCCACATCGGGCTCCCTGCTCAGCGGGAAGCCTGCTTCTCCCTCTCCCTCTCCACCTGCTTCTCCCTCTCCCTCTCCACCTGCTGGTGTTCCCTCTCTCACTGTGTATCTCTCTGTCAAATAAATAAATAAAAATCTAAAAAAAAAAAAAAGCGGTGTCTTTTTTAGGGCTCTCCGGTTAAATAACTTTACATTTTTCTTAAGAAGGCAACTTTTCAAGAATTGCAATTTCAAGGATATACATGCCCAATATCAACTTAGTCTTTAATGTGTTGGAATATGCTGTGAATAGTAAGTTTAGAGGTACCTGAGTCCTGGAACTCTCCTTAACAAACACACCATTATCATCAATCAACAGGGCACTGGTCATAAAATTTCTTTTTGACCCAGTTCTATTTAAACAGGTAACTCCCACGACTCCACCATATGCAACTACCCTCTGTTTATAGATTATGAGGCTAAAGGAATAATCTATATGCTTTCCATATCTAAAAGTTTCTTATTTTTGAGATTCCAATTGGGGATCAAAGCAAGAGGATCAAAATTCATAACTGTCCTTTTTTATAAATAGGCATGTTTTGAAATACTAAAAGTGAATAAAATTCTGGTAAATTAAACCATGTTGGGACAAGCTTGAGGACGACTTGATATTTAAAAGAAACTCATTGAGAAATTAAGTCATAAAGAATCCTTTCAAAATGCAAGCAACCACTTCATAATTATATATGTAGAAAGATGTTATAACTTAAGATGTTTAATATGCACATATAAAGCCAGTTAACTCATCAAACTGATGCGATCACATTACATGAATGCAAACTAAGACCTCCACTTTGCTGTGTAGTAACTAAGTCTCTTACTTCGCTTTGAGATGATGCTCCTGGTTACTTCTTTCAATGGTCCACACAGTCACTGCACTTGGACTTGATAAGCATAGCTGGTGCCAGTTCATAGGGTTAAAAGTCATCTGGCTTACATCCACACCAGGTTGTGACTTCTTGCACAATATGACACCTGCTTCCCAGTTCCTTAAAGGGAAATGGTGTTTTGTAAAAAATAATTCACTTGAAATTCACATCTTGAGAACATTTATCTAATTATCTGAAAACAATCTTAATTCACAATACAATTTATTTAGTCCATGATGTTAAATATAAAATTTATTAATAATTATGCTTATCATTATACTGTACCCTCCTAAGAAAGCAAAATAACTATGTGTTTTAAAAATATTACTTTGTCTCAACTAAAGTTTGACAAAGCAGGAAAGACTATCCAATGGAAAAAAGACAGTCTCTTCAACAAATGGTGTTGGTAAAATTGGACAGCCACATGCAGAAGAATGAACCTGGATCATTTCCTTACACCATACATAAAAATAGACTCAAAATGGATGAAAGACCTAAGTGTGGAATCCACACTTGATAGGAATCCATCAAAATTCCATAGGAGAACACAGGCGGCAATCTCTTTGACCACGGCCACAGCAACTTCTTGCTAGACATGTCTCCAAAGGCAAGGGAAACAAAGGCAAAGATGAACTATTGGGACTTCATCACGATTAAAAGCTTTTCCACAGCAAAGGAAACAGTTGACAAAACCAAAAGACAACTAAGAGAATGGGGGAAGATATTTGCAAATTTCTTATCAGATAAAGGGCCAGTATCCATGATCTATAAAGAACTTATCAAACTCAACACCCAAAGAACAAGTAATTCAATCAAGAAATGGGCAGAAGACATGGACAGATATTTCTTCAAAGAAAACATACAAATAGCCAACAAACACATGAAAACATGCTCAACATCACTCAGCATCAGGGAAAAATACAAAGCAAAAGCACAATGAGATACCACTTCACACCGGTCAGAATGGCTAAAATTAACAATTCAGGAAACAACAGGTGTTGGTGAGGATGCGGAGAAAGGGGAACTCTTACATGGTTGGTGGGAATGCAAACTTGTGCAGAGACTCTGAAAAACAGTATGCAGCTTCCTTAGGAAGTTTAAAGTAGAACTACCCTATAACTCAGCAGTTACAACTTCTAGGTATTTGCCTCTCATGGCTAATCTCTGGTTGCCATCATTATGATCTCTTAATTAAATCTTCAAATCTGCCATTTCTTTTCTCTGACTTCACGGCATTTGCACATGCCTTTTCTCTGCTTAGAATCCTCTTCCTTATCTTCACAAGTTGGTTTCCACTCATCCTTTAAGTACTGTTATAGGTTGAATTGTGTCCCCCCAGATTTATATCTTATATGTTGATGTCCTAACCTTCAGTACCTCAGAATGTGACTGTATTTGGAAATAGGATCTTTACTAAGTTAAATGAAGTCATTTAGTGTGGTCCTATTCCAGTAGGATGAGCATCCTTATAAAAAGGAAAGGGGAAATTTGAAGACTGATCCATATACAAAGAGAACACCATGTAAATATGAATACAGTTATTCACAAGTCAAGGAGAAAGGCCTAGAACAGATTCTCCCTCATAGCCCTTGGAAGAAACCAACCCTGCTTACACTTTGATCTTACTTAGACTTCAAGACTCCAGAACTGTGGGACAATAAATTTCTGTTTTTTCATCTATTCAGTTTGTGGTACTTTGTTAATGGCAGCCCCAGCAAACTAACCTATCCATCAGTAGGTGAGTGGATAAATAAACTGTGGTGCATTGATTCCATGGAATAGGAAGGCATGAACTATTGATACATACAGCAGCATGAGAGAATTTCAAAATAATTATGCTACATGAAGAAAGTAATTCTGCAGCATGAAAAACAGATGAAAAAAAAAGAGTCCACATTATGGGTGACTCCATGTATATAAAATTCTAGAAAATGCAAACAAATCCAGAGTGATAGAAAATACATCAATGGCTACCTGCAGGCAGGGGCTGAGGGATGGGGCAGGAATGGTGTAAGGGTGTGTGTGGAAGGGCCAAGAAGAAAGGATCAGAAAGGGGCACAAGGAAACTTTGAAGTGACAGATATATTTATTATCTTGATTATGGTGATGGTTTCATGGGTGTGTACACAAGTCAAACTTACCAAATGATATTCTTTATATATGAACAGTTTAGTATGTCAATTATACCTTGGTGAAGCTGTTTTTAAAAAAAGAAAATGCATAAACTAAATGTGGTTTTTGGAATCTAGATTATTATACTTTTGGATAAGAAATGCTGGTGTGTAAGGTATATCTTCAATCATTCCCAAAATAGTTTGTACTTCCCCATAAAAGAAAAGCTACCCCCCAAAGGAGTTTATATTATAGATGGAAGAGTGAGTACAGCTTTGAGGTTGACCCTATGAAACGACCCAGCAAAGACCACAGATGTGTCTTATCCACAGGTATTTCCTATACAGCTGACAAATGTGGTGTAATGTTCCACTCTCTGAACATATAACTGTACTAAAGTTTCTAAAAACAATTACTTCCAACTTAGCTCTAATGAGAATACACCTTAATTTCATCTTTAGTGGAAAACAGGCAAACCACTCAAAGCAACCATTTATTTGAAGGAAAGAGGAAACTTTATGCATTTATTTTTCTTTCCCAACAAAGGAACTATTATAACACATCAACAAAAAGATGATAATTTTGCTTTCATATAGCTTTTGCCCTGCCAAATTTTATGCCTCGAAGTAGCAATGCTATTCAACCTTCTGAAGAGAACTTCTATTCCTTCCTTTTTCCCCTTGTTCCAGATTTTTCACATCTATGTCTTTTAATACAATCCAGAAGGACAAGATTAAAATGAATCCAATGAAAGGAATTCTGCAGCAGGCTGTAACTTACCAAAGGGCCAGTTCAAATTCTGGGAGAGAGGAGTAACTAGCCAGGTAGGTGCCACAGTAACTGAACGAAAGTGAAGTGTAGTCTAGAAGAACATTGCCTAAAATATAAAATCCATTACAAGAATTTAGTTATCGTGTTCAGGTTAACTAGTCTTACAGTTTATTTCCCTTATCTAATGATTTTCACATAATTCAAAAGCATTTAGCTCTTGGATTAACAGATCTCCTAGCTGATTTCTAAGACTATGAACAGAAAGCTAAGAGCAAAGTTAAGATTCTTTTTTTAAAGACATTAGAGTTGGGCCGCCTGACTGGTTCAGTCAGCAGAACATGTGACTCTTGATCTCCGGATTGTGAGTTCAAGCCCCATGTTGGGCATAGAGATTACTTAAAAAAAAAAAAAAAGAAAAGAAAGAAAAAATTTAAATATATTAAAATGAATTAAGACCATGAGATCAGTGTCTCTAGACTTTAATAAAAGCTGAGCGTACTCTACCGTGTATGTCCCAGTGTGATTTGAAATGACCCAAGAACGATTATGTATTCCCTAAATAAATGAAACATTGTAATTAGAAAAGTTATTCAAACAATTTTAAATACTTTGGGGTGCTGTAATCATCCTAGCTTACTTCCAGATCTGTATACCTTGGGCCACAGCTGGCCCTTTGTTTAATATGTTCCAATTCTTGGAACAACTATAAAAAGTTCTTTCTCATTTGTCCCTGTAGTTGACACGAAACAGAACTTTAAGTCTTAGCAACAACGTGTTTAAAATGTGCATCGTGAGGATGGTTCTGCCCTCCTGCCTATGAAGATCTGATTTCCCCTCCATCTGCTGTTCTTCAGTGTGGTTCCATAGGTACCAGCTCTGCCTTCTCCCATGTGTGTCTTTTGACATTCATGTCTCTACTGCTAGTTCTCTGTACTTTTCATGGTTGTTTCCTGCTTTTATGCCCTCCTCACTTTAACTGACTATAATAAAATGCTAAACATCATTTACTGAATTCATTTAGCATAGTCTGATCAACATAGAAAACTTGTATTCATTGAGCATTCAATACAAAAATAAAATATTTTCTATGGGATACAGTCCTCAATAGAATAATTTGCTATCCTTCCTACAGACATTTCATCTCATGACTGAATACTAATTTTATATTTTATTTACTATTTTCAATTTTAAAAAATACATAGTATTTGAATTAAAAAAAACCTTTATAAGAAAATATATCCTCTGTAATCTCACTACCAAATTTGGTAAATTTCTGGTATTTTCTTCAGTGCTTACTTGTAAATATACATTTTTTCTTTAAATATAACTTGGAAAAAATGTTGCTTTTTATAGCTGTAACAGTCATGGATTAAATATTATATATAACAATTCATTTAAAAGACTTGGGTCATACAGCGTTACTCCTGTTTACACAATATTGAGCATTTTGTAATTAGCAATTCTTCAAAAATGTTATTTTTAATGTTTATATAATACTCCTTTATGAAATGTTTCGATTTATTTAACCATATTCATATTACTGGAGATATAGGAAGTTTCTAATCTTTTGCTATTAAGAGAGTGCTTTTAACTCCTGTGTACACAAATCTTTGACTGTATTTCTGATTTCCTTAAAATTGAATTCTAGTTCCTCAACTGAGCTTAACTGGGTCAAATATAGTAATATTTACTTCCCAGAAAGATTTTATCAATTATTCCCACCTTGGGGGGATGGGCTCAATGGGTGATGGGTATTAGGAGGGTACTTGTTGTGATGAGCACTGGGTGTGATATGTAAGTGATGAATCACTAAATTCTACTCCTGAAACCAAAACTACACTATATGTTAACTTGAATTTAAATAAAAACTTGGAAGAAAAATATTATTCCCACCTTCAGCAAAAAAGTATGCTACCAATTTCACTGTACTCTGCCTAGCAGTTACCAGCTTTCAAAGATCATGATCTTGATAAGCAGAAAAACCTCATTTTGGTTCAAACATCAAGTTTTTAAGTGAATACTGAAATAGAATTTTTTTTTAAAGATTTTATTTATTTATTTGACACAGAGAGATCACAAGTAGGCAGAGAGGCAGGCAGAGAGAGGAGGAAGCAGACTCCCTGCGGAGCAGAGAGCCCGATGCAGGACTCAATCCCAGGACCCTGAGATCATGACCTGAGCCGAAAGCAGAGGCTTTAACCCACTGAGCCACCCAGGCGCTCAAAATAGAATATTTTTGATCATTGTGGTCATCTGTAGTTTTGTGGTTTGGGCAGTTACTTTTTCCATTGTTCTAATGGGATGTTTGGGTTTTTTTCTTATTGTTTCAGAAACACTCTGAAAATACTTGATCATATTTGTTCCAAATATCTTCCTCAGTTTATTTTATTTTTTTTTTAAAGATTTTATTTGTTTATTTGACACAGAGAGAGAGAGATCACAAGTAGGCAGAGAGGCAGGCAGAGAGACAGGGAGAGGAGGAAGCAGGCTCCCTGCTGAGCAGAGAGCCCGACGTGGGCCTCGATCCCAGGACCCTGGGATCATGACCTGAGCCGAAAGCAGAGGCTTTAACCCACTGAGCCACCCAGGCGCCCTTCCTCAGTTTATTTTTTGCCTATTAATTTTTCAAGGTATTTTTGATGTTCTTAAGTTTTAAGTTTACATGTAATCAAATATGTCAATTTTTCTATTTTTAATTTTTCCCTTTGTGTGAAAGTTCTTCCCCATCCTGAAATCATTTCAATATTCTACCACACTTTCTGCTTTTCAAATGGGTTTGTTTATATTGAACTCTTATTTTTGTCTGATATGTTTTGATGTACAGTATACATGAATATCCAACTTGATACTTTTGTTCAAATTGTTTTTTAAGATTTATTTATTTAAGTAATCTCTACACCCAAGGTGGGAATTGAACTCATGACCCCAAGATTAAGAGTCGGATGTTTCATCAAATGAGCCAACCAGGTGCCCCTCAAATAGTTTTCTTAACATCATTGTTAAATTGTTAAATAATCTATATCATCTATTTTGGGGAGGAGGAGAGAGTATACTTAGCTTTTATATATTCAAGCCTGTCCCGTCTTCAATTCTTCCACTGATGTGGTGATCCCTGCACCAATACCACACTCTTAATCACTATAGCATAATATTAAAAGGATCCTGTCTTATCATCATTATCTTTCCAATTATTCCTATTCCCTACTTTTTGTTCTACTGATGAACTTTGGCATCATTTAAGTCCTCCTTGCTCTCTAAAACATGATAAACTTAGGAATTATTTTCTGTGAAGAACTATATAATAATTAGGCTTTCCCATCCAAGAATACATTTGTATATACTTAAATATTTTAAATCAATGATATTCTTGTAGTATTCTTCACTGAGGTCACTCACATTTCTTCCTGAATCATTTCTAAGTATTTAAATCGTCTAATTGCAGGGGTATTTTGAAATCAGCATAACAGTATTCTTTTATTAGTCCTAGTAAACTACTGCATTACCCATACTCTCCTTTTCCATAACTATAGTTTTTCTGTTCCATATTCTATTGCATTGGCTAGAAATTCCAGGTTGATACTAAAGAACTATGGTTAACAATAGATATCCTTGATGACTTAGTCATCATTTTATTCTGAATACCTTTAGAGTTTCATTATTTAATATAAATGTTGGCTACTTGTTTGAATTAACTTTTAATTGCTTATTCAGGGCTATAGTCAAATAAGCAAACTGGGGACATTTTAAAGATGAACAGTAATTACAGTCCATCTGGACAGTTACCAATATATGAACAGGTTACGCCTTAAAAGTTGTTTTAATATGTTGAGAACACAAATTTCCCCACAAATGTTATAAATTACAGGTAAAGTCTCTGGCTTAACCCAAAGGCTTATTTGACCCATAAGGCCCATAATAACTAAGACCAGCCTCAAGTTCTCCTGAGCTTTCTAGCCATGATATGTTAAATGGGGGAATCATTAGATGGAAACTCCAGTAGATGTGCAGTAGTCCATTGTGGGTCAGCTGTATCTATGAATAAGTCAATAAGAATAAATGGGGGTAACAATGACTGACATACCATATATGTGTGTGTATCACACTGACATATCAATTATATGTGTCAACATGACATACATAATTGATATATCAAATATATATAATATATGAAATTTCATTTATTATCACTACAGCCTTAACAGTAGATCCTACCATTATCCCCACACCTAAGGAAATTGAGGCTCAGAGACTTTAGAACTTTTATGATATCAATTTACTTGGATTTTCAATAAATCATCAGAAAAGGAAAAAAAAAGTGTTCTGAAAAAGCACTAAACTGCATTTAGTGTTGTAATAGTCTTCTAGCCCAGGGCTTCCTCACCCAGGGAATCTTGTTAAAATGCAGATTCTGATTCACTAGGTCTGGGATGGGAGCCCTTTCTGCATTTATAAGAGGCATCCTAGGTGATGCCAATGCTGAAGGTAAAGAGACCACACACTTTGAGTAGCAAGGCTGTAGCCCACTTACATTCTCTCTGATCAGCCTGATACCTTCTTTAAAAATGTGTATTATGAAAAACAAAAATAAACATAAAACACCCTTCATTTATAAGAATTAGATTTGGTCACATAACAACAAAATCCTTCAGTTATAGCAGATGAAGAGTCTTGCAGGTTACCTTTTAATTTGTTCCTTCTGGTCAATCCAGGAAAGTTGTATATGTAGATGAGAGGTCTGAGCCTCCGGTCAGAAAAAGCCACAACTTCATAAGGAACGTTAGTTGCCACGACACCCACAACTCCATTCATACACTGGAGTACAGTCTTTTTCTTGGTTTCAATATTAATAAATACTACAAAATTCCCACAAGGGTAGCAGATGGTGCTGTCGTTGATAAAATGAACATTCTGCTTAGGGAATCCTTGGACCCATCTTTGGGAAAAAATATGTCACCATCAATATAACACATTTCAAATACTTTAAAAAAAAAACAAACAAAAAGCCTTCAAAATGTTTGAAACACATCTATTCTATTTTCACACCCCATCTGCCCAAAACAATCTCTAAGATAAAAGAACACATATGTTGGCTGTGAGACCAGTTTGAGCCCAGGCACTACAGAAATTTAGTCTTAGGTCTTAACAGACTTCCTCAGAGAACTTTTTCAGTGAAGCAAATCCTCTGATCAAACCTGAGAAAGTCTCAGAAGGATTTCTGGGGTGTTGAATACTTGGAAAAGAAAAAGTAAAAACAGCAGAGAGAGAAAAGATCTTGATCTAACAGAAAACAGGGTGCATCCTGGGCCATTCTATTATTTCTAGTTTTGATTTTTAAAATAAGCTTTAAAAAAACAATTTGGAATGGGGCAGCCTGCTTTGTGGTTGTGAGCCAAGTAGAAAAACTGTTTCTTTACCAAGATGAAGGGTGTCTAGCTGTTATTTGAGATCTGAAAATACAGATAAACGCAGAAAATAAATGGAATTAAGCCAACATGAATAAAAAGGTTAGAACACGAAAGGAACGTATTTTCAAGTAAGGAATGTGTGGTGGGTGCATGCTTCGGAAGGTGAGTCTGATTCTACTTTTATTGAAATATTAAATGTATGCTTGAAGAGGGCGGGGAAGGAAAGAGAAGGACACTAGTTTGGTGAGAGAGTTCCAGGGCCGGGAGAGAAGAGCCAGGGCCGGTGGCTGCATGAAATTCTAAAATGTGGAAGCAAAGAAATACCCCCTTTATATGTTTTCAAAGACCACGAAAAGTGCAAATAACTCCAAAGTTGGTGGATAGTAGTTAGAAGGAAGGGATTGACGGCCCTAACTTGGGAAACATCACCAAAGATGACAAGGATAGGATGGCAGGATGGGGCGGGGGGGTTAGGTAAGAAAGGTCGGGGGAAAGCGGAGTACTGAGCCGGAAAGAGGAGGCAGAAATGAGGAGAGAACCACTGTGGATAAGTGAGAGAGGGGCAGGGTCGCAGAAAAGGGGGGGAGGGGTGTGCAAACATCCGGAGATGTGGTCACTGAATAGCGGGTCGGGGGATGGAGACAAGAGGTCACACAGGCAGTCCGCAGGAAAGAGTTGGGGAGTAAAGAAGAGGTCCAAGCTTCCGGGAGAGCAGGTCGAACGAATAGGAGGAAGAAGAGGGTCGGGAGGGGATTAGGTCCGAAGGAAGTTTCCGGGAGACGCAAGTCAGTTGCCGGGCGGTGGACGCCGCACCTCACAGACAGGGACGCGCCGGAGGTGGCGTAGACATTCTCCTCTCGCTCCCGGCCTTGCGCCATGAGGCGTGTTTCTCTCAGCCGGGTCCGGGGTACGAAGTGCCCCAGACGGGCTCGGGTCCGCAGCCGTTACGCCGACGTCCAGCCGCGCGCCTGCACAGCGTCCGCGGTTACCGTCGTATCCAGGAGACTGTAACCCCCGCTCCCATTGGCTCTTTCCTGTAGCCCTGCTCCATCTCGAGCCTAGCGGATTGGTGGAAGCGCTGCCGCGCCTCAGCCAATGGAAAAGCGGTGAGCGACGCGAGGGGCGGGCCCCTCGGCGTGGGTGCCGGACAGGCCTCTCCCGGGCCGAATACTTACAGTATTATAATACCAATAGCAGAGGTTAATATTGTGGGCTGACCACGCCGGACGTTGTTCCAGGCGCCACGCAGGCATTATTTCATTTAAGCTCGAAATCACCCATCAGCCCCATTTTACAGATAAGCAAAGTGAAGTGCAGAGAAGCAAGGTGCCTCGGGCTGCGAAGTTAAAGCCAGGGGTCCTCTAAGTCTATAGCTCCGAGGCTTTAATTACTATATTACTCTCCAATCGGACCTCCGCTACTTCAAGGAGGCAGACAGCTTCAGGAAGTGATCTGACCGAAAGGCCAGCATCTTGTCCTTGTTTCTTCCCTTCCCTCATGTACCCTCTCTTCCCTCTCTCCCTTTTCTTCTCTCCTCCCTTCCATTCCTCTCCTCTTTCCTGCCCTCCCCTTCTCGTCTTTAGGTCTCTCTTCCCTGTCTTGCCACTTTCTCTCCTCTTCATTCACAAATATTTACTGAGTATCTCCCATGCATTGAACCAGTCAGTTGAGACAACATAATGAGCCAACCGGATAAAACCTCTTCCTTCTTGGAACTTAGAGACTGGTGGAGTGCAGGAAGGGGAGGATTGACGTCCACTTCACTACACAAATACAAAATTATAGATTGAACTAAAAAGAAGAGGAGCATGATTACTGCGAGTAAACATTTATGTTGAGGTCCTTGATGTGGGAAACAAGGGCAACAGAAGAATTAAATTTCCTTACTACTTACAGACCATTGACAAGTCCTGGAAACAGGCAGAGTGACATTCTTGTAGAAACTCAGCTGCCTCAGTGTTAATACTTTGCTAAAGGCAAAATGACATCTCAGCCTGACCTCCAGATCCTGTAAGTCTACTTTAACATATAAAAATTCCTTTGGAAACTTCCTATATCTCTCCCCCCTCCCCAAGATACGTGTTGGCAATCATCCCCCAAACATATGACTCACTGATAGACTCCTAAAGGGTCTCATGACTAAGGTTTTGTTGGACAATAATAAATGACCTTTTCCTAACAATAGCTAGCCCCCTCAAGGTCCTGAAAACCTTGCTTCCAAATTTCTTAGAGACTTTCGCTATCCCTAACCCCCTTCCAATTTGAAAATATATAATCAGCCACCCCTCATGACTACAGTGCAGCTCTTCCTGCCCACAGGTCCAGTCCCTGTGCTTTAATAAAACTACCTTTTGCCCAAAGATATCTCAAGAATTCTTTTTTGGCCGTTAGCTCCGAACCCCAACATCTTTCCTCTATCAGTCCTCACCTAGTTGGATGGGCAGTCAGAGGTGATTTCTGTCTGCATGTACCATTTTCACTGAGAACAGAAGGATGAAGAGCGATTGCTGGGGCTGGCACGGGTCAGGGGAGTAGGATATGCAGAGGAGAGTTTTTGTGAAGGTGTTAAGACCAGACAACAGAATGGATGAACCAGGAAGGGTAGGGTGATTGAAGCAAAGGGGGATGAGAAGAAAATACTGAAGACCAGGCTAGAGAAGGAGCCACGGTCAGGTAAAGGCCAAGTTAATAATTTTGGTTTTTCTCCTAAGAGCCAATGCAAACACATTAAATAACTAAGCAGGAAAATGACATGGTCAAATTTATGTGTATAAATGATTCTGGCTAGAGGAAGATTACCAACTGACTAGGAGAGTAGGGAAAATGGAAATAGGAAGATCTGTTGGGAGCCCACTTTGTGGTCCTAACAAGGGAATCAAAGCAGGGTTTTCAAGCTTACCACTATTGGTATTTGGATCCAGATTGGAGGGTTGGTGGGGAGTCTCATACAGGGTATTTAGCAGTGTCCCCGCCAGTAGCATCTCCACAGTTGGGACAATCAAAAATGTCCATGGACATTGTCAAATATCCACTGGGGGCAAAATCACCCTTAGTTGAAAACCACTGATCAGTTAATGTCTTAAAAATTATTTCAGAAGGTGAAAATCTATAGGATATGGTGGTGGATTGATAAAGAGGGGTAAATGAGAAGGAAGCATAAGGATGGTTTTGGATTTCTGATGATCACAGTCAGAGATAGTGGTGCCCTTCACTGAGACAGGGTGAAGAAGGCATGGAAACGTGTGTTGTTGCTCTAAAGAATTTTTTTCTGAAATGTAAGTGCCCAACACATGCAGTGCTTAGTATCTAAGAACTACACAGAATTGTCTGACAAAAATCCCACATTCCTGAGTCACAGAGAGAAGTGGCATGAAGAAAAGTCAAGCTTTCCCTTCTGGTACTTCCTAAACTCTGGGCAGTTTCTGCTGCCACTCCCTCACTAGCTGGCTCATTTGTGCAGACTTGAAATTTTACATCAAACCAGGCGTTTAATTTGAATAGAGCATTTTTTCTGGAAGAAGAGGAAAAATAGGGAATCCTTCATAATTCCCAGAAGTTTTAGAATAAAGAATATAGGATGAGGTTACATTTTTATGGAAATTCTGGGACAATTAGCAAACATGGCTGAATGTTATTATTTTGTGCATTTAATCTAACATTTTGGGGCTTTACTTTCACATTTCAAATATTTTTATAGTGTATGTAGAACATACCTTTATGATTGCATTTCTTGTCCTAAGTTGCCTCCTTGATCTTGATACTAAAATAACTACCCTTGATTGAAACATGGAAAATATTTGTAACCAACACCCAAGTATATAATACACTGGATATACAGTGTTAGACAATGCTTTAAAGAAGATGACTAAGAAATTTAATTAGTTTAAAGGGGAGCGGGGAGATTATCATATCAGACCCCCTCTGAATTCCAAGGCAAGACTATAAATAGATACCTGTAAGCCATTTATCCAAGTATTTTAAATGATTTATTAAACTTTAAAAGTCAAAATACAAATTACAAGAATGAAAATTTAAAAATCAAATCAGAATTTTAAAATAAAGCCAAAATTGTTATTTCCTTTTTTATTTTAATTCTTTTAAAATATTTTATATCAAAAATTGTCATTCTAATGTTCAATATCTGTCTAATCAAAGTAAAGAATTGGTGTCACACTCCAACATGTTTTATCTAGACCTATGTACATAAATAAATGTAGGCATAATAAGATTTTGATTCTATTGTAAAACATTCCTCAGGCTCATGTGTTACTATTGCCAATGCCACACTCATTCATGAGAACCCCTGGAACCACAAATTGGACCCCAGAGAGAAGTAAGAAAACAGTTACTTGATTCTCCTGGGAAAAGGTACTTAGTTATGAGAGCAGGGATGCATTCATACTCTTAGAAAGGAAGGACTAGACAAATTTATTAATCTGTCCTTTCTCTTATCCAAGCATTTCCACCACTCAGATCTTCCCTATGCTCCCTAAATAGTTTCCTCTCTGATGTTAGCAGAAGTACATTACACAAACTTCACAGTGGTCAAACACAGTAAGTAGTCTGGTTTCCAGGACATGGGGCAACGGTGGAGAAATCTGGGGCAGGAAGAGTGTTAGTCACGACGGTAGATCATTAGGGTCGCCATGGTTCTGGGGGAATGTTGAGCCTGTATCTTGCACCACAGAGACATGGGCCCTCTAGAGCATGGGGTTCCTGGCAGGGACACTCCTTGCAGTGTGTGTGGATGGAACTATGTCACATATGCTTGATAAACTATGTAGTGAAAGATAAAATAATATGGGAGAAAAAGTTTGTAGGAGTTGATGAAAAAGGAAAACAGTGGAATTTATAAGAAATATGATAGAAAACATTACAGTGTAACAAAAAGTCGGGAAGTTACCCTGGCTGGAGGTACCTGGTTGTGGAGAGCATTGAGAAGGGTGAGGCGAAGGCTTCTGGGGTCGCCTGGCGCCTTAGATTCCCTGCAATTTTGCAGAGCACAGGTTACCTATGGATTCTAGCACGGACTTCATTTAAAGAAATCCAAGGGCCATTAATAAAGAGATAAAAATGAATCAATTTGCATTATGCCATAAATATCACTGAAAATAGCTCTTTAGGAGAGCATTAAGTACCAAGTTTTTGAAGACCATGGTTCACCGAAATTACATATTCAAAATTTGAGTTTGGATGTCCCCTTAAAAAGCTTCAAGGTTCATCCACATTAAATTCCCCATTGAACCTTCTTACAAAAGGAAAAGCTTGAAAGCACTAAAATCCATCAACACATTCCATTTTATATCCTTTCATCTGACTTCCCTTCCGTTTTCTTTGCCCATGGGGGTCTTTCATACTCATGCTCCCTTAAACTAGAAGCAAGGAAACAGTGCTTTCCTAAAAATACAAATTCTGCAGCCATATGTTTTTACTGGTAGAAACCTGGCAGGACAAGTCTAGGATCGGATGCTTCATTGTATTCTATGACAAATCTTCAGTCCACAATAAGAAAGTGAGGATGAGGTGGTGAAAATACACATTTGAGTTCAAATTACACTCTCAGAGGCTATGTGATTTAGGGAAAAGAGCCCCTGGCCTAAAAGTTCATATTCTTTTTCTTACTTCTTACTGGGTATACAGTAACAGGAAAAGCTGAAACTTCCTGAAATTTAACTTTGTCAGCTGTAAAGTGAATCTGATATTTTCCCTGCCTACCTTCACAGGATTATTTATGAAGATTAAATGAAATAATATACCTAAAATGTCTTCATACGAAATGTATCATATAGACATATGGTCCTGTTACATAGTTGCAAGTCTTTTGCCTCAGCTTTGGAGCCTGGGAAGGAAGGTGATTTATATATGCACACTGAAAGCCTTCAATGCATAGTGGGCTAATTCTAAGAAGGAAGATGATCAAGTTACCTTAAATTGTTCATTAGCATTGGTAGCACATGTTTTTGTTCTAGCAGTTTGTATGATCTGTTTGCTAAGTTGTGACCAATAATTTTTTTTAATGAAAGAACATAGAACAGAAAATTTCCCAAAGCATCCCACATGGCAGGGTAAATAATGTTTCGGGTGTGTGTGTATTTTTATATTTGATCACTTAAAAAATACATTTTATCCTTAAAAAAACTCAGTAAATACTTTAGAAGTAACTGTGAGCAAGACAAACTAGATTTCATCCAATCTCAGATAAAATAATAAGATAATAAGGGAGAAATCTACCAAAAAAATTACAAAACAATCCTTTCTCATCACTCCGAATTTTAATTTTATTCTTATTGAAAGTGCTCTTTAAAACTTAGATAGATTTTTATCATAAAAGAACTGAAACTTATTGGGTCCCCTGGGTGGTTCAGTCAGTTAAGCATTCAACTCTTGATTTTGCCTCAGGTCATGATCTCAGGGTCATGGGATGGAGCCCCACATCGGGCTCCACGCTCAGCGGGAAGTCTGCTTCTCTCTCTCTTTCTCTCTCTCTTCCCCTCTCCCTACTTGTGCACTCTCTCTCTCTTTCTAAATCTTTAAAAAAAAATAGATAAAAGAAATGAAAATTATTTAGAAATAGATTTTTATCCTATATTACTCTTGTGGAAGTATAAAAAAGAAAATATAAGTGACATGAGTTAGGGTTTTCCTACAACTTGTTCACTTTTACAATCCAGCTCTTTCGAATAATTTTTCAAGTCAGAGTCATAGGTATTCATTTACTCCTACTTCACTTGCCACCCCCCATTGTCCTCTGTGCCAACAAGAGCATTTCATTTAATAATGGAACAAAGGCACTTTCTCATTGTCTCTGGGATTCTCTTTTAAGCCACTGACATCCATCCTGCAAGCTCAAGCACAAATAGTAAGATCCATGTCAGGACTCCACCCAACCTATAATGATTTTAAGATATAGCCCAATCTTCAGAAGTGTTCAAAAGTGGAGAAATGTACAGCTTAGAATTGATGAACTATGGTAATAGTTAAGAGATCAGATTCTGATGTCAGTTCAGAATTGAAAAACCAGCTCCACCATCAGAAGTATGTTGCTATTGGAAAGTCACTTAATTTCTGTCTCTGAGTTTCCTCACCCATGAGGTTGTAATATTAACAGTATTTCTTATTCAATTTAATTTTTATGTAATTCTTCACATTGTGAGAACCAAAAATTTTTCATGTAAACCATTTAGTAGATATCTGGTAGATAGTGTGCTTTCACCAGATGGAATTATCTCCTACATGCTGTTTTACATTTTCATTTAACAATATACCTTGAACATGTTCCTGCATCAGTATATATAGACTTACATCATGCTGTTGGAGAGGAAAATTTTTTCTCTACCCTTTGTGATTTTCTTGGCTTGTCTAAGAGTTATATTGATATGGGAAAGATTAATAGGAGAAAATCAAATTTAATTACATATGTTTGGGGAATCCACATAAACATAAGAAATTCCAAAGACAGTCAGGCAGAATGATGTATATATGTTATCCTGAACTGAGGAAAGGGGTAAGGGATCTAGGGCTTCAAAGGGGAGGAAGACTATTTACAGAAAGATGAAAAAGAGCAAATGCTTGGCAAACAAATATTTGCTGGGCCATATAGAAACAGTATGACATAGAGGGGAATTTTAACAAACAGTCTTTGCTAAGTTTCTTCCTGTCTACCACACTTATTTTATTTTATATTGTCATTTATGGTGATCATTCCCATCCTTGAACAGGTCCTTTCCCCAAATTCTTTTAGGTAGTTAGGGGGAAAGTCAAAGGTTCTTCTTGATACTTCTGTTTCTTAAAAATAATCAGCCTAAAATCCACATGCCAAAGAAACACATTTTGGGGTAGCAAAATTTTCTTCCCTACAATCCCTTTTAACAGTAGTTAGATTGGTTTTTTTTTTTTGTCTTTGTTTTTCACCAGTTCTTTTCAAAATCAGTTTCTTAAATAAAAAAAATTTTTTGGAGATATAGCACATAGCAATAACTCAGATAATATTGAAAAGTTTTCAAATGAAGACAGTTTCCCCATTTCTTCTTATCCCATCCTTTCCTACCTCAATTCCATTGTCCAGAAGCCACCTTCCAGTGTAAGAAATGGAACATAACGTATGCTATATGCCCTTTCACATCTAGGGCAATACCCTGGAAGCATCCTAGCTTGTCATGTGCCTTCTCTTTTTCTTTCTCTTCCTTGGCCCATACATATTCACTCTTCTGAATTCTGTTTATTGCTCCTTGGTTTTCAGTTCTACCATATATGCATGTGCCATAACTGACATGGTTTCCTTCTGTATGTTCTCTTTTTTTAAAGTAGGTTCCACACCCAGTATGGAGCCCAATGCAGGGCTTGAACTCATGACCCTGAGATCAATACCTGAGCTGAGATCAAGAGTTGGACACTAAACTGACTGAGCCACCAAGGCACCCCTCATTTTGCATGTTTTTAAAGCTAATATGTGTAGTCATGCCATATGTATCATTTTACAACTTGCTTTTATGACTTAATCTTATGTTTTTGAGATTCATTTATGTTAATAGCTACAGCTATAGTTTATTAGTTTTTATTGCTGGATGGTTGGCCATTATATACATATATGAATACCCCACAAATTATTTTTTCATTGTATTCTCAGTGTACTTTTACTATCCTCCCTTCCCCCCCCCTTTTTTTTTGCTATTCAATCTCCTTTCTTTATAGACCATTTATTCCTACCTATATGGCTTCTTATTGTGAGGATTATAATGATTTTTTTTTACTTGACCTCATTCTGGGCCCTACTAAATCTTTTACACAGTCATTCAGCCTATGTTTTTCCATGGAATCTCTTTGATGAAGGCCACTATAAACTGTCATAGAACAGTTGAAATAATATTGAAAGAAGACAAGGCCCCTAACTTTTAAAGTAATTTAAATATAACTAATTAACATAATAACAAGAATGAAACACTTCATGGGACTTTCAATATTCCTAACTCACTCTATAAAAATACCTTATTAATTTTAATTGATCATATATTAAAAAGTATAAAATTATTCAAATTATAGTCCTGCTGTTTATAGCAGCATTATGGACAACAGCCAAAAATGGAAAGAGCCCAAATGTCCACAGACTGATGAATGGGTAAAGAATGTTACTCAGCCATCAAAAAGAATGAAATCTTGCCATTTGCAATGACATGGATTGAGCTAGAGTGTATTATGTTAAGTGAAATAGAGAAAGACAAATACCATATTATTCCACTCATATGTTAAATTTAAGAAACAAAACAGATGAATGTAGGGGAGGGGGGAAAAGAAAAGAGGGAAGCAAACCATAAGAGACTCTTAACTATAGTGAACACCCTAAGGGTTCACAGAGGGAGGTGGGTGGCATATGGACTTAGTGGGTATTAAGCAGGGCACTTGTGATGAGCACTGGAAGCTATATGTAAGTAATGAGTCACTTGATTCTACTCCTGAAACCAATATTACACTATATGCTAACTACCTAGAATATAAATAAAAAGTTGAAACCAAACAAAATAAAAACAAACAAAAAAAAACAAGTTACCTTCCTAAAAAGTCCTAAAAGAAATTTTTATCAAGTAGGTGTATATAGTCAGTAAAGACAGGTGGTACTTAGCAGATAGAAAACTGTTTCTTGGGTGCCTGGGTGGCTCAGTTAGTTAAGCATTTGCCTTCCTCTCGGGGCATGATCTTGGGGTCTTGGGGTCCTGCTCAGCCGGGTGTCTGCTTCCCTCTCTGCCCCTCCCCGACTTCTCATGCTCGTGCTCGAGATCCCTCTCTCTCTCTCTAAAAAAAAAAAAGAAAATGGAAGTGTTTCTTATCACTGGGACCTCCAACTCTTGACCTTCAACCAACAGGATCAGTTAAAGTTAGCCTCCTCAGGTTAATTATTGACAATTACATTGTAAAAATGTGAAATACTGTCCCCTTCACCTATGGCTAATAGCAGTGAGTGTTCAGATGGTCACATTATGTACACAAACACAAAGGGCTTGGAGATGATCCACTATAATCCACAGAAGTACTACAGGAGAGTAGTTTTCTACATATAGGAAATATACATATATACATATATATACATGTATATATATGTGTGTATAGGAAATACACATATTTCCTATATATAATATATAATTATATTATATATAATATAAACATAATTATAATCTATATAATAGATTATATATCTATAATCTATACATATAAAATATATATTTCCTATATATAGGACAATATTATTTTCAGTTTCTTCCTTTGGGCAATTAGCCTTTATTTTATTGTCAAATTGGGTTTTGAAATTATTACAACGAAATGTTACAATAGTCAGACTAATTAGGGGACAGGCCATTACAAGTAAAAGTGTTCAAATAATGCCTCGACCTCAGATTTTTATTTATTTATTTTTAAAGATTTTATTTATTTATTTCACAGAGGGAGAGAGATCACAAGGAGGCAGAGAGGCAGGCAGAGAGAGGGGGGGGGAAGCAGGCTCCCTGCTGAGCAGGGAGCCCGATGCAGGCCTCGATCCCAGGACCCTGAGATCATGACCTGAGCCGAAAGCAGAGGCTTTAACCCACTGAGCCACCCAGGCGCCCTCGACCTCAGATTTTTAGGTTGGCTAATCAGAGATTTAAATTGCATGATATCATAAATGTGCTGAAAGAACTTCTAAAAAGTTAGTGTTCTAAAAAAGAGTTAAGCAAGACCCATGTTTTAGCAAGAAACGGGACTTGATTTTTTTCATTTAGAATCTGTAGTAATTAGCATTTATTTAACATTTATTTTGTGCCAAGAACTGTTCTAAGTGCTTTCTATAAATTTACTAATTTAATACTTCTTCAAACTCTTTAAGGGAGACAGAAAGTCTTCACCACTGTATTTTACAGCTGAGAGAACTAAAACACAAAGGGAACTTGTCTACAGTCACATGGTTAATAAGGGGTTATTATAATCCATATTATTTCCTAATAAATTCATATGCTGAATTATTAATTCATAAATCCAGTATCTCGGAATGTGAATTTATTTGGAAATAGGTTCATTACAGCTGAAATTAGTTAAATTAAGATGAAGTCAGAGTAGGGTACGTCCCTAATCCACTATGAGCAGTGTCCTTATAAAGAGGGGAATTTGGGGCATAGACATGCACAGAGGGAGAATGCCATGTAAAGGTGAAGGCGGAGATGAGGCGATGCTTCTACAAACCTAGGATGCCAGAGATCACCAGTGTAACCTGCAGAAGCAGGGGGGAGAGGCATGGGACAGAGTCTCCCTCGCAGTCCTGATCTCAGACTTCTGGCCTCTAGACTGGGATCATAAATCTCTGTTGTGGGTTTGTGGTACTTTGTTAAGGTAACCCTTGCACTAATACAGGGGTGGAGTCAGGATCAAAGCCAGGCAGGAAGGCTGCAGGATGGGTGTGCTTATCACCTCATTCTCTGCCTCTCCCATAACAGAACTAATCAAAATAAAAACCGACACCAATGCCCTGAGCAAATCAATGGCACAGGAGTTACCACCCAGCTTTCCAAATCTAGGCAGAGCAAAACACTGGCTACCCTTTTCCTGTGTCTGTACCATGCGCGCTGGAGCCTCTCTGCGCCCTTAAGTTAAGAGACTGTTTCAGCAGTGGCTCTAGCCAGACATTTTTCATAGATCTAGTCTAAATGTACTCAGCTTGCGGGACTCTGAGCCTGTGTCCCTACTCGGCTTCAAAATCCAAACCTTTAACAGATTTCTGAAAGCAGCACCATCACTCTGTTAGTAATAGCCACATTCGTGCTGTTTCCTTAGGGTTAACATTAAATGGATGTGTCCTACCGGTGACGGAAGGAACAATGGCCCTCCCAGTAGTCATATTAAGCTAATACTGGCAAGGAAAGGAAAAAGCCGTGGAGATGGCTGGGCGACCTGGCACCAGGCCATGGAAGGGTATCCTTGCGGAATAAGTTCTGAACTGTGAACGAGCTTTGGGCCCGGGGTTCCAAGCCTTGAAGTCAGGGGCGATTTGGGGCGGAAGGAGACCCACAACCAGAAGGGGGTCACGTGAGAGCAGCGGGGTGCGGGGTGTGGGAGGTCAGGGTCAGGGTCAGGGTGAGGCGTGGACCCGCGTGGAGGCCGGACTGGAGACCAGTATCCTTCCGGGAGGGGGAATGGCTCTGAGGGTGTGGAGCTTCTTCTGCGCCTCTGGATGTGGGCGCCTCTCTTGGCCGGCACAGTACACTTTGGCACAACCACCAGCCGCGGAGTTTTAGCGCCAGCCAGGCAAAACCGGGCGGGCGGGCCAGAGGTGGGCGCGTCGGGTGGGCGTCTCGGCTGCGATTTCCCTGCGGGCCCTCGGCCTCAGGGCGGCGCGTCCCTCCTTGCAGAGAAAGGAAAAGGGAGCCTGGGCGCGGCGGCCAAGGCCGCCCACCGGGGTCGCCGCGCGCCGGTTTTCTTTAAGCGCCCGGGACCACACGGGTCCGGAGAACAGCCCCGCCGAGCTGACGGCCGACCTCCGCAGGCACTCCCGAGAGGAGGAGAGAAGGAAGACAGGACGGAGGGAGGGGCGTCTCACTTCCTGAATCGCCTGCAAACCCAGGCGTGAGCTCAGTCTGCGCTGCGCCGCGATGTCCGCAGGGTCGGCCAGGGGCCTAGCGAAGGGTGAGGCAGGCCGGCCGCGAGAGGCGGGGGAAACTCGGCGGCTCACAGCCGCCTGTCCTGGTGTGGCTGCTCCGGAGCCACCTGGGGGGTCCCCCACCCGCGGGGATCGGGCCTGGGCCGCGGCGCGCGGGACCTCTCGGCGGCCTGGCCCTGGGATGGCGGGAGGATGGGAGTCCCCGCCGCTCTCTGGGCGGTGACCGCCTCTGGGTCTCTCCCGCAGGAAGCGCACCCCCGGGACCCGTCCCGGAGGGCCTGATCCGCGTCTACAGCATGAGGTTCTGCCCATTCGCCCAGAGGACACGCCTGGTCCTGAAGGCCAAGGGAATCAGGTAAGGACCCCGGCAGCTGCTGCGGGGGCGGCCGGGTGGGACTCTCCGATAGGGCCCCAGGTGCTTCCTGGGTTTATTTCCTGCAAAATACATCATTCTCAGACTTTTGGGGCGACAAAGCAAATTATGAACCCACTTCCAAGGGTGAGGGGTGGGAAGAAAGCCACAGATTACATCAGTTAAGGACACCCCATTTCGATCAGCCTAACCATATTATGGGTTTGAAAAGCTGAGGCTCTCGTAAGGTTGGTGGTAAGCGGAGATCACAGGTAATGACCAGCTGCGGCTCTTTTAATCTGGTAGATCACTGATACCTGTTCCACTGCCCTTTCACCTTCTGCCAACTTCTATGTTCACGCCTGTTTTATGTGATCCTGTTTGCTGTTATTCTGGTTATATAGCTCCTTCCCTAATGGTTGGCAATTTACTCCAGTCAGAGTCCAGGCCTTACCCCTCCTGGCAGAGTCCTGAGTCAACTGTACTGTACATATTTTCTATAGATTGGGTTGTTGAGTCAAAGTGTGCATGCCTAAAAATTCAGTCTTCAGCGAAGCCTCTTTGAAATTAAAAACGAAATGGTTTTTGACATATTGGTTATTCGTGGGAATATGCAATAGTCACTTGGCTCTAGACACCAAACATCCATTGGCATTGCCTCCCTTCCAGTGATTTTTGGACTCTGTTGACCAGACATTATAGATACTTGCGGTATGGAAGTTTAAAACATAGGCCCCATTCTTTTCTTTTTTTTTTTTTTAAAGATTTTTTATTTATTTATTTGACACAGAGAGAGAGATTACAAGTAGGCAGAGAGACAGGGAGAGGAGGAAGCAGGCTCCCTGCTGAGCAGAGAGCCCGATGCGGGCCTTGATCCCAGGACGCTGAGATCATGACCTGAGCTGAAAGCAGAGGCTTTAACCCACTGAGCCACCCAGGCGCCCACATAGGCCCCATTCTTAAGAAGTTTTCCATCCATGTGCTTAAGGTTTAAAATAACTTTAGTCTTCTAGGGGGAGAATTGGGCAGAAAATAATTTTCCCTAAAAGAATGTAAGATGCATTCTAAAAAAAAATATTTTTGGATTAGCTATCACTTCACTAAGATTTGCATTTTATTTGGATGAAATTGATTCTGAACACATAGCAAAATACTCAACATTTAGTAACATTTATCCAGAATATTATATTTTATCCAAATACTGCAGTATCTGGAGTATTAGAATTCTTTTATTGCAGGTAAGAGTAATCTTATTCAAATGGGATTGAAAAAAGTTGTATCTTGTGTAGTTGAAAAGTACAGGAACAAGGCACAACTGGATTGGGGGCCATAAAGTACTGGTTTCTGGGCCCCTCTGGAACTCTAGGTTGAAAACAACCCCACGTTATTTACTGGGATAGTTTTCCAAAGAAAAGTTGAACTGGTTTTACCAAAATAGTGTGTGTATGGGGGTGAAGAATGCTAACAACCACAGGTCCTGCAAACAACAGAGGTCTTCTATATTCACGGATCAGGTTTTAGTTGGCCGCTCAGAAGACTTTCATTAGAGAGGTGCTAGGTTTTTGCTACATGTATCACCTAACAATGCATGGTTTTCTCTAAAAGGTACATCTTCCAACTTGTTGTGGCAGGTTTGTTGACTTGTTGGCTCATAATGTCAGGTTACCAAATGCATGTGTGTTCTAAGAACCTTCTTTATCACAAAAGCCCAGGATCTGCCTTTTGTTTTCACCGTATAAAATTTCAGATGTGTTGATGATTCCTTGGCAGGGAGCTGGCCTTGTATTTCTTTTGATGACTCGTATCTGAGTGTCCAACAATCTGTCAACACACGAACCTCTTGCTACAGAAATATATTCTAATGTTCAATGTAGCCCTTCCTGTTTCCATCGGGGATTACAGATTTAAATCCTCAAACTAAAGACTGTTCTGATTACTGAGGTGTTGGCATATATTATTTTTGAGTAACTAACCTGTTCTATTGAACCAGCTTTGACTATTATATGGGTTTGGCTTTAACGATCATATGAAACTTTCCTGTCTCTTATTTCTTCTACAATCTCTCAGGCAAGAAACAAGTTAGATCTAATTACAGTCTGAATATAGCTTGGACTCCATCTGTTTTCTTTCTTTTGGGTTTGCTTAGTGTGATTTACCCACGTAACATTTTAAAGAATATCAGTGCATGGACATTTAATGTGAAACTTTATTTTATGGGTGGATTTTTTGGATTCCTTCATAATCTTATAAAAGTGAGGAACTTTTCAATTTAGCAAAAACAATTGAATTATATCATGTTAACTCTCATATAGTAGGTAGTGAATACAATTCAATTAGTTACCTCAGATAATTTACAATTAGAATACCTCTTAGCCCAAAATGGAGTATCTTTCTGACAATCTTGAGGCATTTCCACTTATTCATTTGTTCAACAAATATTTACTGAATACCCTGAAACCATTTTTATTGTCTTCATAGCATTTAAATCTGTTTTTAAAATTTCTGTCATTGACATGTTTATTAATATGAACAAGGCACACAGAATCCCTGCTTTCATGGAGCTTACATTCTAGGGAGGTGACATATAATAAACATGTAAATAAATGAGCACTGCAATTTCAGATACATATCATCAGTTCAATGATGACAATAAAACAAGATGATCATCTAATAGAGGCTCTCAGCAGCTTCAGAGAGGGTAGTCAGGGAGGGCCCCTTGGAGGAGATGGTGTTTGACCTGAGAAGACCGGCAGAGATAGCAGAGGAATGACAAATGTAAATGCTCTAAGGTAAGAACCTGTTTGGCAAATTCGAAGAATATAAAAAAAGGCCAGTGTGGCCAGCTTGTAATGACCAGAGGGCAAATCCTAGAAACAGGTGTGACAGGTAAGAAAGGGCCAGATCACGTGCTACAGTGGGGTTGAGGTTTTATCCTCATTGCAATGAGGAGCAATCACAGGGTTGCAAGCAGGAGGATGGCCTGATCCAATTTACATCTGTTGTGGAAAATGGACTGTGGGGAGGGCGGGGTGGAAGCAGAGATGCCGGTGGGAGACTACTGTAGAGGTCTAGCTGGAAGCTGGTGTTTTGGACAAGGAGGCAGGGGTAAACCTGAGAAGTGGCTATGATTTGGAGGTCTAGCTGACAGGTCTTGGTGATCCATTGGACTTGAGGAAGAGGGAGCAAGGGAAAAGGAATCAAGACTGAGTCAAATCCTAAATCGGGGGTCTGATCAGCTGAGTGGTTGGTAGGGCCAGGGAGGATTTACTCAGAAGTACAAAAAAAAAAAGTTCCACTGTCTTCATTGTCTTCATTGTCTCTTTCAGGCATGAAATCATCAACATCAACCTGAAAAATAAGCCTGAGTGGTTCTTTAAGAAGAATCCCTTTGGCCTGGTGCCAGTTCTGGAAAACAGTCAGGGTCAGCTGGTCTACGAATCTGCCATCACCTGTGAGTACCTGGATGAAGTTTATCCAGGAAAGAAGCTGTTGCCAGACGACCCCTATGAGAAAGCTTGCCAAAAGATGATGTTTGAGTCATTTTCTAAGGTGTGTGTATAAGAAGTCTCAGCTCCTTTTTGAAAAAAACTTTGTTTTTTGAGCTAAATCAGTGCTGTCATTTATGATTCAGTGAAGTGGGAAAGGGAAACAGCAGTGTTCTTATCTGCAAGCCCTTTGCCATCTGGTTCCTGCTTCTCCTTGTGTCTCCAAAGTCAGCCCTCTTCACTCTCCAGACATTGTTCCTGCCATGCCGAGTGTTTTGTTTTCCCACACTTGCCACCTCCTCCTAAACTCTTGCTGGAAGACTCTTCCCCCTTCCCACTTTGGTTATTTCCAAGTCTTCTTTCACGTATTTGCTCAGCTTCTGCTGCCTTCCAGAAGCTTGTCTGGGCTGGGTCGGTGCCCAGCTCTGTGGTCCCACAGGTGCTAACTTCTCCCTATCAGTGACTGCCCACCTTCTTGCCTGTGTGTTGGACCTGAGCTCCTTTCGGGTGAGGCAGTGTTCCCATCACTGTTGGCTCACCGCCCAGGTCTGTTGTGACCAGCTCTGCCGCTACCTAGTGGTGTGACTCTGAGGAAGTTACTCATTTACCTCTGTGCCTCAGCTTATCACTTGTCAGAGGAGTATAATAATTGCTCCCTTCTTGTAGATAAAAAACAGTTTACATAAAACACCTAGAGCAGAGTCTGACGCATGGTAAATGCTGTGTTGGCTCTTGTGGTTCTGGCCATGGTGTCTAGCAGCAGGCATCTACTGTGGGTTGGCAGTAGATGTCAGCTGACTGAGTCAGTGGCATTCCTGTAGAACTGTTTGTATCTTAATCAGTGTCAAGGTTGTAGATAGTTCAAACAATTGATACTGACAAAGAAATGCCCAAAAAGAGTGGTCAAGTGGACAACAAGAGTGGCTGTGTCAAATTATCTCTGTAGCCCTGTTATTTGTCAGGATATGTGTCAGTGTATCTTGTCTTCTTTAAATGGTTAAAAGAAATTCTTAAAAGAAATTTCTTAAAAGAAATACCTAGAAGGTGAAACACAGAGAGAGAACACGTTGCATAAGGAGACGCTGCAAAGGGAAACCAGTGGGGAAGAAAGAGTTACCTAGCTTGGCAGAACGAGAGGGAAAGAATAACACAGATGCCATAGTCGAAGTTGATGGATAGGGAATATGGCAATTACAAGAAACATTTTGGAGGATTAAAAAAATAGTAACAGGAGAGTCATTATAGGGACATCTGGCTAGCTCAGTCAGTAGAGCATCTGACTCTGAACCATGGGGTTATGAGTTCAAGCCCCACACTGGGTGTAGAGATTACTTTAAAAAAGAGAGATTCATTGTATTGTTTCAAAAGAAAATAAGCTAAAAGCTGGAGATGCCCACCATTACTTCCCAGCTCACATTCAGGGAAGAGGTGGCTTTAGGTATCATATGACTCCACCCTCCTGGCCATAGCTCAGCAAACCAGAAATGCCCCCACCTGTATTCCCAGCCCAATCATCTTTTCTCCTGAGAAGCTGAAACTGAGACACGGAGACAAACAGTAAAAGTATTAAAGCTTTGGACGTGTGTGTGTAAATATATATGTGTGTGTGTGTATGTATATATAAAATTGGAGACTTAACAAATCAAAGCCATACAAAAAATAAATTTTTTAAAGATTTTATTTATTTATTTGTCAGAGAGAGAGAGCACAAGCAGACAGTGGCAGGCAGAGGCAGAGAGAAAAGCAGGCTCCCGGCTAAGCAAGGAGCCCAATGTGGGATTCGATCCCAGGAGCCTGGGATCATGACCTGAGCCAAAGGGAGCCGCTTACCCGACTGAGCCACCCAGGCATCCCCCAAAAATAAATTTTTAAAAAAGATTTTATTCATTTATTTGAGACAGAGAGAGTGTGCACAAGGAGGAGGGAGGAGTGGAGGGAGAGGGAGATGCATACTCCCCCACTGAGCAGGGAGCCTGACGTGGGGCTCCTCGATCTCAGGACCCTGAGATCATGACCTGAGCTGAAGGCAGATGTTTAACCGACTGAGCCACCCAGGCGCCCCCCAAAAGTAAATTTTTTAAGGAAGCAGAAATTAAGAGCATTGCCAAGAGATATGATATATAGGAACGACATGAAGCAGACATTTAAGGAAAAGCAGGGATAAAAAACGAGGAAGGCCCACATGGAGCTGTGGGCGGAAGTTCTGCCTGCAAACCTTCAGTTCCAATGAGGGCAAGCTGTATGGACATGGATGGCATTTCAGGACAGTCTCCTGTATTTTTACAAGCACCCATTGACTTAAACCAGGATGAGTGGACTTCTGTCTCTTGCAATGAGAGGATACCGAAGACTGAGGTATTAAAACACACAAACTCCTCCAGCAGGACCAAAGGAGCATCTGACACTACACCTTTTGAACAACCTTCTCATGTTCTCCTCAAGGGAGAAAGCAGAAAGGTTCTCTTCCTCAGCTCCCTTTGCGGCTGGGACGGATGCCTGGGACCCTGGCCCTTCCTGTCAGAAACGCAGTGAGAGAGCTGGATTCAGAAATGAGTAGTGAGAGGAGACAGGCTTGGCGTGGGGCACTGGGTCTGCGGTGAGGGTGGCCAGCGGCAGAACTCCAGGCTTTCGGGAGCAGTGGCGGTTGCAGGATTAAATTCCAGACCAGAACGGCTTCAGGGCTCGAGGCATTAGTTACCTCAGAGTCTAACTTCTGGCAGCAGCACCAACTGTAGCACCCAGTGCTCAGCTCACTGACAGCAGTGGGCACTGCCCATCAGGTCAGTTCTGAGCATGATTTCCGAATGTTCCAGCTTAGTTCCCCGCCTGTTTTGTCAGCCTCTCAGTAATTCTATGAGCCACTCAGTGTCTTTTAAAGACATATTTGGCTCACCCAAGTGGGTTCTGTTATTTGCAACTTATAAAATCCTGACCAAACAGCACCTTATGCCCCAAAGCTGTTTCTAAGATCATTACCCGGCCTCTGTGAACACAGGAATTGGTGCACCTTTCAGGTTTCTCGAACACCCTGATCTGGGACTCTGAGGGTTCCATCATGCTTTTCTGTGAGGGGGCCGGTGTAGTTTGACTCACACTGATAACTAAGAAATTATTCTCTGTCTAGGTTCCATCTTTGATAGCAAGCTTTCTGAGAAGACAAAATGAGGAAGACTGTTCTGGCCTAAAAGAAGAATTAAGGAAAGAATTCAGCAAGTTGGAGGAGGTAATCTCTTGTCCAAGCTTTTGTCAGAGTAAATGATACACTGTATCCGCCCTCTTCTTCTTTCTATACTCTTCTTTATACTCCCCTTTCCCAAATCACCTTGTGGCAGTTAGTAATAACACCAAATAAGGAATTTGAGGTTACGACAGATTGCTATAAATTGTTGTGTTTAAGATACAAACCAAAACACTTAAAAATATTTTGTCATGACTTGCTTCTAAAACATTTTGTCATACTGACAGTAAAATAACAAAGAAAAAAATGCACTAACATTTCCACAATTTGTCACCTGGTTTCATTTTTCCATGCCTATGTCTAGTCTTTGTCTATATATTAAAACAAAATGGAAGGAAGAGGAGGGGAGGGGATGGAAGGGAAAAGTTAACTGTAATCAGGGCATAGATACCATGCTGTGTTCTTTTTTTATCCTTAATAGTACGTAATAAACATTTCCCACCAGAGTTTGTCATGAATCATAAAGACACTTGGAGAAGCCTGGATGAGTTTTTACTTTCTTTGGGGCACAGCTGCCATTTGAGCCTTTAGATCAAGTCTTTCTCTTCATCTTGAGACATTGCACTCTCAGCCTTGGGTTTTTCTTGAGGGAAGACATAGTTCCTGCCTTGTATGGAAATGCATCCTAATATTTTATCAGTATTAAGTTTGTTATAGGTTTTTTAGGAACTTTTTTTCATTAAGAAAGTTGTTACCAGTTTGCTAATTTTAACAAAAATCATGTGATTTTGTTCAATGTTTTATCTGTATCCATTACAGTTATTGAGATGTTCATGGAATTTTTTCCCTTTAATCTGATGAATATGGTGTTATTGACAGATTTTTCTAGTGTTGAACCATCCTAGCATTACTGAGATAAAACCTACTTATTTCCAGTGGATTTTCATATACACTCTAGAACTAGTTAATATTTAAGTAATTTGCATATTATTAATGAGGTTGGATTATTATTTTGTTTTCATAGTGTCTTTGTTTTTTATATTAAGGATATTCTAGGGCGCCTGGGTGGCTCAGTGGGTTAAAGCCTCTGCCTTCAGCTCAGGTCATGATCTCAGGGTCCTGGGATCGAGGCCCGCATCGGGCTCCCTGCTCAGCGGGAAGCCTGCTTCCCCCTCTCTCTCTGCCTGCCTCTCTGCCTCCTTGTGATCTCTCTCCCTCTGTGAAATAAATAAAATCTTTAAAAAAAATAAAATAAAAAAAAAAGATATTCTAACCTGATAAAACGAGTTGGGTTACTTTTCCTGTATTTCTAATTTCTGAAATCATTTGATAGGGTTTAGTTGTTTCTGGTCTTTTACTGACTAGCTGAGGAGTTCAGTAGCTAACGCACTTACTTTCAGTCTTTCTTGATTATATAATGCATTAATGACCAATACATTACTTCTAAATAATATCTTAGTTATGTCCAATTAAGTTTTAATAAGCAGGATTTTCATTGTTCTTTTCTAAATTGGCTTTTTTGCTGTTTCCATTGTGATTTCCTCATTGCCTAGCTATTATTTACCAGTGTTTGTAAGTTTCCGAAACTTTCTGCTATTTTCTAATTTAATTACAGTTTGGTCAGGGAATACATGTGGGATATTGTTTCTTTGAAGATTAAGACTTCTTTTGTGTTTGGCAACCTAGTAGAGCCTATGAACCCCTTCTCAGCGTTTTTAAATGCTTAAATTAAAATATATAAGATTAATTCNACCTAGTAGAGCCTATGAACCCCTTCTCAGCGTTTTTAAATGCTTAAATTAAAATATATAAGGTTAATTCTTTTTTTTTTAAAGATTTTTTTATTTATTCATTTGACACAGAGAGAGAGATTACAAGTAGGCAGAGAGGCAGGCAGAGAGAGAGGAGAGAGGAGGAAGCAGGCTCCCTGCTGAGCAGAGAGCCCGATGTGGGCCTCGATCCCAGGACGCTGAGATCATGACCTGAGCCGAAGGCAGCGGCTTTAACCCACTGAGCCACCCAGGCACCCATATAAGATTAATTCTACTGTGGTTTATCTCATAATGGAAATACCTGCTAAATTTGGGGTGAGTGGGGGAGGAGGACAGTATGTATTTTTTTCCCATCTGCCTTCCTAGACTCCAGATTAAGAACTCATGCCTTAAAGTGAGTAGTGCCATTTCCATGTTTTAGGCTGCTGAGCGGGTTATTTTCTCTTGACTGAAACTGCCATACTTAATTTTAT
This sequence comes from Ailurus styani, assembly GCA_002007465.1. NCBI lineage: Eukaryota > Metazoa > Chordata > Mammalia > Carnivora > Ailuridae > Ailurus > Ailurus styani. Next base: position 2,061,793 of record LNAC01000271.1, on the reverse strand, counting down.
TTATACACAATATAGTAACCAGACACCACAGTTGAAGGACAGACCCAGTTAACAATTGATTTATAGTACAATTCTGAGGGCCTAATAATCGCAAGGCATTCTGTTGGATAGTGTGGGAGGTCTATACTCTTCAGATGATTAGCTTGGTCGTAGACAAAAGACAAATACCCCAGTACATAGAAGCCAATCAGTCTACAATGCAGAATGTGATATGGGCCCTGAGGAAAACTATTAAAGTTTTATCAAAGGTTAAGTTGGTTTGATGTTAATTAGTTCCTCTGCTTTGGCAAAACCATTAACACCGGTGCATATTCTTGAATTTCAGAAACATACTATTTGTGTTTGGTTTTCAAATAATTTTATTTGACATCTGTCTAACAGTTAACCTAGTTATTTCCAGTGTATTTTGAATCGGTTTTTTATTGAAGTGTTACATACAGAGAAGTACCCAAAGCACGAGTACAGCTTGGTGAATTTTTACTAAGTGGACATAGTCATGGAACCAGCACCCATATCAAGAAACATTAGTTTGGGCTGTTTTTATACTTTATACATATAGAATTATATAATATGAACTCCTTTGGGTCTGGCTTCTTTAATACAATATTAACTTTGTGAGATTCAACTATGTTGTTTGTATGTAGTTCATTCCTATTTGTGTTTCAACATATGACTATAGCACAGTTTATCCATTTTACTCCTGATGGACAGTAAACATTTCCACTTTGGGACTATTATAAATTGTGCTGCAATAAACATTCTTCCACCTTTTATTGAACGTATGTTCACATTTCCAAAGAGTAGAATTACTGGGTTAGAGAATGCATGCACTCGGCTTTAGTACATACTGTTAAAACATGGTTGCAACAGTTTATGCTCCTACCAGCAGTGGTTTCACACCCTTGTGAACTTTGTCTTGTTCATTTTAACTATTATGATGGATATGTAGTGGTATGATATTTTGGCTCTAATTTGCATTTCCCTGATGACTAATGTAGTTGAATACCTTTTCACATGGCTTTTGGAATAAGGATATTTTATTTTATTATTAATTTTAAAGATTTTATTTATTTGACAGAGAGACACAGTGAGAGAGGGAACAGGAGCAGGGAGAGTGAGAGAGGGAGTAGCAGGCTTCCTGCTGAGCAGGGAGGCCAATGCAGAGCTCGATCCCAGGACTCTGGGATCATGACCCGAACCGAAGGCAGACGTCCAACAATTGAGCCACCCAGGCACTCAGGAATAAGGATATTTTAGAATATCCTTTTTTTTCTTTCTTTAAAGATTTTATTTACTTATTTGACAGAGAGAGAGAGAGATCACAAGTAGGCAGAGAGGCAGGCAGAGAGAGAGGAGGAAGCAGGCTCCCTGCTGAGCAGGGAGCCTGATGTGGAGCTCGATCCCAGGACCCTGAGATCATGACCTGAGCCGAAGGCAGAGGCTTTAACCCACGGAGCCACCCAGGAGCCCCCAGAATATCCTTTTTTTGTGAAGATCAGGTCTGGCCCAATTTTCTATTGAGTTGTTTGCCTTTTTTCTTACTGATTCCTGGGAGTTCTCTCTATATTCTGAATACCAGTCCTTTGTTGTGTTTTTGTATTACAAAGATCTCGTATGCTGTTCCTTGCTTTATTTTCCTCTACTTTCCAGTTTATTTTGTTAGTTGTTGGCTTTATCCCAAACCAGGAGATTGTAAAGTTCAAACAAAAAGCCAGCTTGAATATGTTCAGGGTAAAAGCTGCTGCTCTCACTTGCTCTACTTAACTTGCCTTCATCATTTCTGATGATAAGTCTTACTAAATGCACAAATAACAAGTACTCTTATGCTGTTTAATGTCCAGGTTCTTACCAGTAAGAAGACAACCTTCTTTGGTGGCAATTCTGTTTCTATGATTGATTACCTCATCTGGCCCTGGTTTGAACGACTGGAAGTTCTGGAGTTAAATGAGTAAGACATTTGAATATTATGTGCATAATTTAGGATAATAATTGGAAGAGTATATTGACCTTTTTTTCTGAACAAAAATTAGAATATTTTGTATAACTGGTATGAATGGGAATAGGCAGATAGGAGGAGAGTCTTGGACTATCCAGGGCTTGCACTCACCACCCTTCTCCATTCCTGGAGTGTGTGGGGGAGGGGTAGCCAGAGAGTTCTATGATATATAGTAAAATGTTTTAAAAGTAACTTACTCCTTCCCTTCTGGTTAAAAATCTGTAAGGATGTACATTTTTATAAGCATGTCATGCAGAACTGTATGACGAGTGCTATCCCCCATTTACTGGCAGGATTCTCATACTCTTTTCCAAACTCCATGTTTTGAAGTTTGGCAGTCACCATGGCTTACTCTAGATTCTTAGAGCTTAGAGGTATTCAGGGTTACTTTTAGTCACAATTTGGCTGTAGAATAAATATATAATATGTATGGTTATCTTTCATGTTCTCCTTTTAAAAAGTTGTTAGTCTGCCTGGACAAATTCTCATGCTAACTGAGCAAGTCGCTTCACTCTAAGACTCCTTTTCCATAAAACAGAGACCTTTACAGTATCTTCCAAATTTAATATTCTGATGATGTGCATTTTAAAGAAATATTTTAAAGGATTAGAGGAAAACAAAAGGAAACTGCCGAGTGATAATGATATAGGAGCCTTCGTAATGACTTCCTAGTTAATGTAGCTCATGCCTTCATCCTTGTCCCTTCCCACAGTTGTGTAGACCACACTCCAAAACTTAAGCTGTGGATGGCAGCCATGAGGGAAGATCCTGCAGTATCAGCTCTCCTCACTGAGCCGAAGGTCTTTCGAGGTTTCCTCAGTCTCTACTTGCAGAACAGCCCTGAGGCCTGTGACTATGGGCTCTGATGGGAGCAGGGGTCAGCAGTGAAGAAATGTCGGATATTTTCCTGTCACTAACACGAATAAAAATAAGCTTTAATTTTACCAAGTGCTCTCGCTGGATCACCTTCTCTGATTTGACATCATGGCTTAAGTGTGGGGTTTCCTTAAGGCCCTCCTGCAGAAATGTAAGCCCATTTCCTGTCTCAGGATGCTCCTGTGATTCTAAGGGTTTTATTGTAGTCTATGCTAAAAACCTCTAAGCCATCATCTCTGGTGAGAACTGGACTTAAACCTTGATTTCTTACTGCCCATGGGACATTTCTTCCACTTGGATACCCTGTTATTTCAAGGGTTGCCCTCTCGAGTTTTCAATTCCTCATTCTTTCCATCAACTTTTCATATTCCTGTTGTCACACCTGAAGACCAGACTCATATCACCTTAAAGTCAGGTGACTAGGTGTCTTCCTATTTGGTCTCCCAGTCTCCAATCTTAATCCCTTTCAAACTGCCCACCAACTCCAGTGTTGGGTACCCGGCGGGCATCCCGTAGATGTAATTAAATATTGCGAAGACCACATCCATCAATTCAGTGTTGAAGTCTGGCTGACTAATTCAGAAATACTCATGCCATCTTCCAGACGCTTCCATGGCCCGCCGGGCTCCTCTCTATTTAATTTTTATCATTATCTCACCTCCACGAGAAAAAGGTAGGTCGGAGAGCATCATTTCATTCTACAGATGATTTCACCCAGGTCCCGAGGTTGTGAGCCCTTAAGATGCTGGCAGAAAGATCTAGAGAATACAGCTAGCACACTGCTGTCAAAAATCAGGGAGCCGTCGACCCGCCCCCTTACACTGTCTTGTACTTATTCTTAAACGTAAGAGCGCATAACAATCACCTTAAAGCTCTGCGCTGGATTTCCGATACAGTGCCTCCAGAGTGAGCTGCGAAGTCCATTTCTAAATTGAGCTCCCCCACCCCCCCCCCACCCCCACCCCAGGGTGATGCAGGTGATCTGGGGACCGCACCCTGAGAGGCAGTGAGAACCAGCTGACTTCACAAAAGGCTTCCGGCAGGCTACCCTCTGCCACCACCAACGCCCAGGCTCCGGGGAACCCATCTCCGCGGCCGTCTGCCTGCCCCACCCTCCGGGCCCGGGTCGGCTGCGGGCGGATTTCAGTCGGATGTAGACCCGGGCGCAGAGGTCCCACGGCCAGCCACTCCCTGGCTTCCGCTTTGGCCGGCCACACACACGGGGAGGACTCGAGACTTCGGTGTCCGGCCGCGCGTGACGCGGTCGCCCATTGGCTCAGCTTCGTACTGCTTGGCGGTAGAGCTTCCAAAAGCTTTCAGAATTGGCCGGAGCTGCAAGCGCCGGGGCGGTGTACGGGTAGGAGCGCGTTCTAAGGGGCGGGATCCGCCTGGGCCCCGCCTCCCTCGCTGCCACCGCCCCCTGCTGCCGCCCCCGCTCCGCCTCCGGTTCCGTCTGTCCGCTGGGCGCGCGTTGGTCCCTCGGGGGCGCCTCCTTATCACCCCCGCCCGGTGGGTCTGTCCGGTCTGCGAGGCTTTGAGAGGGAGAAGGGGTTCGAAGTCAATCCTGGATTGGGGGATTTTTTTCAGGAATTTCGGGTTTGCCTAACACTTTTAAAAGAAAAATCCAACGACTTATCTTCATCAAAGTTTCATCAAAGATTTTAACATCAAGAAAACCACAAGGTTTATAATCGGAAGACCAGGTCTTTAATGCGAATCACTTTAGCTTAAAGAAAAAAAAAAAGCTCACGAAATTGTTCTTATTTTTCTGCTTTTGCTGGAGACCAGTAAAGACGACCTCGGATCAGCCCTGCACTGGGACATCACTAGGTTAGCTACCTAGAGGGCAACTGGCAGGAAGGGGGATTTGGTCCATGGGAAAGTCCTCGCTTTGTGAGTATGTGTGGGACTTTCCGGCTACATTCAAATACCAATAAAAATAATGGCTAATGTTAACATGCTTACTAGATAGGAAATGCCTCTCAACCAGTATCTGAAGTAATCCTCTCCAACCCGCAGAATGTATTGGTACGATTAGCTCTGAATTATGGATGGGATAGAAAATGGTGTGTTTCCCAAGGTCACCAAGCTAGTAAATACTGAAAAGATTATTCAAATCCAGCCTGAACTCTTACAGTCATTCAGAGATAAGAGGTTACACATGCTTCCTCCAGGGTCTGTCTTTATTCACTAACATTTGGAAGTTGAGTCAGGAGAGGATAGTACCCATGTTTATGACACACCACTATTATGTCTGGGATTTAGCAGGAAGTGTTGATGTTCCTTTTCCAAACTTAGTGTGTTTTCTTTGATTTTACAAACATTTGACTTTGATATCAGGATTTTGAAAATCTACCTTTGCTCATTCAAATGTTATCATATTAAAATGTTTTAAATTTTTTTCTTTGATCCCCCAAGCTGTAAAGAGAAGTAGGAATAGGAAAGCAGAATCCAGTACTTAAAAACAAAGTCTCCTTTGACTCAATTTTCCCTAATGGGAAGATGAAGTTCCACTTCTGATAACTTCAGTAATCTTATTTGATATATCCCAGATGGGGAGGGCGAGGGAGTGGGATGGGATAAAGGTGGTCAAAAGGCACTATAGTTATAAGTAAGTCCTGGTGATGTAATGTACAACGAGGTGACTATATTTAACGCTGCTGTGCAGTATATTTGAAAGTTGCTAAGTAAGAAAGTAGATCTTAAAAGATCTCACGGGGAGAATTTTTTTACACCTGTATGAGGAGATGGCTGTTAACTAAACTTATTGTGGTAATCATTATACAATTTAGGTAAATCAAGTCATTATGCTGTGTATCTTGAACTCATACAGAGCTGTATGTCAATTATATAGCAATAAAAATAAAACAAGTCCGAAAGGCATTAGAACACAAGATTCCCTATGATCCTAACTTCCTGGAAACAGTCCTGAGTTGGGGCCTATTTGAAAACAGAGCCTTTTCCCTTACTTATCTCACTCTTTGAATTTGGTGAACAATTTTTGAACACCGAGTAACATAATTTTTCATGTAAATTAGCTTCTGAAATGTTAAGAGGAATGTCCTCGGGTTTCTGCTACTGCCAGAGANGTGGAAAAAAAAAAAAAAAAAAAAAAAAAAAGATTTTAAAAACTGCAAAATGCAAATTCCACTTTCTGTCCTTTTCTCAAAGCAGAGACTTGTGTAATTAAAGAAATTATTTCTGCAGTAGCATTCTTTTCCTAGAAGGCTCGAGTCATTATCACCCATGACTGAAGTTTCCCACATTTTCAAAACAGATCCGATTATATTTCAGGTAGCTAGAAATGATTTAGAGTAGGTTTCATGCAGTGGTATTACTCTTTGGGGTGTGTGTGTGTGTGTGTGTGTGTGTGTGTGTGTGTGTGTGTTTTGTGTTTTGCTTGAGTGAATCAGTATAATAGAGGTATAAACAAGATATAATAACATAAGAAAGAAAGTTGCTTATAGGATTTAAAAAAGGTACATATCGGTTCTTAAAAAGGAAGTAGGGATAAGTTTAAAGGTTGTAATTAAAATCTTTCCGGGGAAACCATCGCATTCAGTGGTAAGATTAAAAACCACATTACTGAAATGTAGCCTGCAGCATTCAATCCATTCAACTGGCATTAAATTGGTAACTGGTGAAGTAAGTATTCTGAGTTGAATTTCAATTCCAATGTGCTTGGCAAAGCAGAATTGCAGTGCATTTCATCTTTATAGATACAAAATTGGAGTGCACTATGCTATTAAACATGTTCTTATTCACTAATATTAGTCATTAATTTTCAAGTACACTGAGCTTTTACTCTACTGAGGATGTGCACGATTTCATTCAATATTCAAAACCTATGAATTAGGTACTGTTCGTGTTCTCTTTTCACAGATGAGGAAGATGAAGGTCCAAGAGATTAGAGAGCTTGCCTAAGTGCCAAAGCCAGGGTTTAAATATATGCCAAGTGAGAATCCTGACGCTGTATTTCTTCCCTTCAGTGGAAGAAATTTTTCCATTGTTCTGTCTATTCTATTCTAACTACACCAAATACACTCCCATTTTAGAACATGACTTCCCATACACAGATATACTTTTAATACACAGTATCTTCCAAATCTTAGAGTTGGTTTCCCTTAAGAGGTTGCAACGAGGAGAAGAAAGTTGGAAATACATTCTCTTCTGGCATATAATAAAAAGGTGATCCAGTAACCTACTTTACAAATGGAATTCCCAGTTTGTCCGTTGCTAATTCAGTGATGGTCACTATAGAGCAGGGATGGGCAAACTAAGGCCAGCAGGCCAAATCCAGTCCACTGCTGGTTTTTGTACCGCCCAAGAGCGAAGAGTGGTTTTTACATTTTTACATGTTTTTTTTAAATATCAAGAGATGAATCATAATTTGTGCCACATGAAAATTATATGAAATTCCCGCAGAATGAGCCCTCATGAAAACTATGGACTTTGGGCAATAATGTATCAGTGCAGGGTTGTTAATTGTAAAAATGTACGTCTCTGAGGGGGGATGTTGATGGTGGAAGAGGCTGTGTTTGTGTAGGGTTAGTGAATATATGGGATATCTCCATATATTCCATTTTGTGGTGAACCTAAAACTACTCTAAAAAAATCTTTTAAAAATATATATAAAATTTAAGTTCAGCATCCATAAATAATGTTTTATTGGAATATAGCCACCCCTTTTTATTTATATATTATCTATGACTGTTTTCACTCTAAAATGTAGAGGTAAGTAGTTGAGACAAGATGGCTGGAAAAGCCTCAAGTATTTACTACTGTGACTTTTACAGAAAAGTTTGCCCATCTGTGGTCTGGGTAAGATTCTGGTTGGAGTCCTCCTGCAGGAGTTGAACTTCCAGGCTTCATAATCCTCCCTCTCTCTTTTATTAGTTGTGAGGTTTTTGACAGGTGATTTGACCTTGCCAACATCAGTAGTCATCTTTTAAAATGAAATCATAGAATTCTAATAGGACTGTTTTAAGGATTAAATGAGTGAATACACATAAAGCACCAAATACATGTGAGTAATCATTTATTTTGATTTTAACAACTTCGCATTCCTCCTATAGCCCTCCCCTTTAGAATCTGGATATATTTTCTCTCCACTCTTTGAAATTTGCTTTCTTTAGGTGGGGATACATTTGTCTGCCTGGGAGTCATCTGCTTGTCTACCAGACAATCCCCCATGACATGGTTATGTTTGTTGCTTTCATTTTACCACCCAGTTTGTTCTTCTTGATCAAAATTAGCTCCAGAACAGTAGTCATCCTATTCCTTTATCTGTCTCCCAAAGCACAAAATTGTTCGCATAGCAAGTCAGTTTATCTTCTCCAATACCAGATGTCTTTCTGACATATATGCATTTTATTTTTAGAGAACATTTATTCAAACATTGTTTCCATTCTCCAATTCTAATAAGTGACAGCTACTCAAAATCACATGAAGTCACTCTGATTTAGCAAAAAATGTAACTGAGTCACTATTCTGAAGATTTTAAAAGATTCTTATTCAGTAGAAAAAAATGTTAACCTGTTAACCAAGAATTTCTGAATAGATTGAAATTCTGAAGGCCAGCAGTTACCCATTCATAAGTCACATAATTAGGTTCTGTTGTTTTAACAAAGCTATTTAGATTCAGCTAACATTTGAGCAGCTATTGTGTGCTGTATCTTTTCCAGGACTTACATTCTTTCCTCTTCATACTTTCACCACCTTTAGAGATCCAGACCATAAGTCAGGCTTTAGGCTTTTAAAGTTCTTTGACCTCGTTTGCTGATCACGTTGGGCAAATAATTTCATTTTTCTGAGGCTGTTTTCTATTTTGTAAAATAGAGATAATACTAGCTGCCTAACTAAGTAGTCATGGGAATCAAAAAGTCAGTGGAAATCATTTATGGAACATATCATAATTTTCCTTCTTTATCTGTCAGTCTTATACAATCCATTGACAAGCAATTCCCATTTCCACTAAGTCGTGTAAAATTAAAGGAATTACTTTACCACCTGCTGAATTTCAGGATCTGAGCCTATCAGGGTCTGAGCAAAGGCTAGCTACCTCTTTTATCTAAAGTAGATGGAAGAGTTCTCCAAGTGGCTCCACATTGCTGGGCTGTTGGCCATGTTTTCCATAGCAATCAGAGTGTTCTCTGAAATGTATGCTGCAGGTGGAATGAGTTCATAAGTTTATTTCTGCCTCTAGGTAAAGAGTGTTTCTCGTCACCACCTGTTTTCCATAGCTGGGGAAAATCTCACAAATAGGGGCAGAATGAAGGCGAAGCTTAAGTGTGGGGTCTAGGGCACAAAATTTAAGGAGACACTCACTGTCAGGGTAATGCAAGATCTCAACACTAACAAGTTTTTCTTCCTTCTCTGCTATATCCCGAGGAAATTTGGCTTTATATAAAACGAACAAACAAATCTTACTCATTATAGGGAGGTTATGTCCAATTGTCTTAAAGCTGCAGGAGGGAGGGCTTAGGATGGGAAAGAAAACATATCATCACCCTGGTCAAATTTTATTAAACTCTCTTGAAAGACATGCTGGAGTTCAAATGCCCATTCTTCAGGGACTTTTTGATGGGGAAGAGAGACCCCACTGAATGCACTACCCACGTGTTCAAGGCAAGGGGTACTTTTCAGGGGTTTCCTGCCCACTCCCGACTCTTAGGCTTCCAGATTGGGGCAAGTGTGTCTCTTGGTTAAGTTATCCTAGCTCCCGTCCCAGACCGCTTTCCCCTCTGCCCCCTTCGCCACCCTACAGCCCCCCACCCGCCACCCCTGAGCTCAGTCGCTCAAAAATTGAATTTGGGGCAGGAGGGGCGCGCTGGAGCGCGACTATTCTCGGAGCCTGCGGCCTCGGCGAGCGTTCCACGTCTCGCACACGCTCGGAGATCATGGAGGATGCGACGAGGACCTTGGGGAAAGGTGAGACCCCCCGACCGTGCTCCCCGGACTGGGGGCGCCGCGTGCCTGGGAGAGTTGGCTCTGGAGAGGGGGTTGCTCGGCCTCGGCCCCCAGGCCAGCGCGGCGGGGAGAGATTTGAAGGGATCCTCTGCACAACAGCCACAGACAGATGTGTCTTCTTGGACGCGGGAGGCAGTTCTCCTGGGGTCCCGGGGAGGCGAGTGAGCCCCCTCCCTCCGTGGGCTTACGGGCCCTGCCTCCTCCCCTCCCCCCACAGGAAGCCTCCCCCCGGGGCCGGTCCCAGAGGGCCTGATCCGCGTCTACAGCATGAGGTTCTGCCCCTATGCGCACAGGACGCGCCTTGTCCTCCGGGCCAAAGGCATCAGGTGAGAAGCCGGAGGCCAGAGCCGCACAGGGGCGCGGGGTGTTCAAAATCAGGGGCGCCCTGCTCAGACTTCAGAGGGGCTCCTTGGGTCCCTTTCTTCTGAGGCAAAGTCAGTAGATGGTTAGCCCTGGGCGGGTTCTGTAGCCGGCGGTCCAGAACTGCCCAGCTTTCTTCGGGGGAGCCGCGTCTGAGCGTGAAACTTGCAGGACAACTCCGTGCAGAGCTAATGCGGCGTCTGTTGGGAAGGCTCCCTCCCGCCTCGAGGCTGCAGGCGGGGCACTGCGGGGGCTCCCCAGGCCTTCTCCAACATCTCCGGCCGGCCGGCGCCCGCCCCCGCCCCTGGCACCTGCAATGCACTCGAGGTCCTCTTGGCCCTTTCCGCCTCCAGCAGTTTTGTGTCTCCCTCTTTCCTCTACCCTACCCAGCCTCCCTTCCACCGCTCCCTCTGCCCCTCCACGGGTAAGTGTCGGTTCTTGAAGGTAGGGCTTTTGTCTCTTTTATTCATGAGCTGGAAGAGAGCCTGGTGCAAGGTAGGTGTTGAAAAATATTTTTTGAACGAATGAACAAATAGTTCCAAACAATGACACAGAAACAACTTCAGTCAAGAGGCCTCTTGAAGGTTCTGGCATACTTGAAAAATAGGTACGTTTTCTTCCAGGAGGAATTTTGTAAAACCAGCACCTGCACGGAGGTCTGGATATGAGAGGAAGAGCCACTTGGCTGGAGTAGGGACTGGGGGAGGCAGCTGGCCTCAAAGCCAAAGTGGGACTTTTGACTCTTGGAGAGTTCATCCTTTTAAGGGATGACTTCAGAGTTTCAGATTTATGTCAGAGAAATACTAATACAGAGACATTTTAAACAAAATGATGTAATTCTGCTTTGTTGAGTGAATATGGAATATATCTCCAGATTCTTCCTTATTGCTCAAGTCTCCCTGGCCCCAAGGTTACCTATGTAAAATAACAGTAGCCTGATTCTTTACCTTTAGTGACAAAATGGTAGCTTAGGAACCAATGTAAATATTTCTTTAGGGCAGGGTTTCTCGGACTTGGCCCTGTTGACATTTTGGGCCAGGTAGTTCTTTGCTTTGTGTGTATGTGTGTTTGGGTTGGGGTGGGTGCTGTCTTGTGCATTGTTGGACATTTAGCAGCATCCCTGCCCTCTGTCCATTAGCGATGACAGCCCAAATATGTCTCCAGACATTGACTTCTGTCCCTGCAGAATGGGCAAGATCACTCCCTGTTGTAAACCACTGCTTTAGAATTTAAGACCATCTCCTTGGCTGAGCAAAGAATATACTCATTTGTTTCCTTTAATCTTTTAAACATAGGTGAGCACTTCTGGTAACTTTATAGGCTTGAGCCTCTAATAGTAATTAATAATGAGAATAAGAAGAAGGTTATTGATGCTTATATACCTAGGCACTGTTCTGAGCACTTTAGACATACTCACTTATTCAGTCCTCACAACAAAGCCAAGAGATGGGTACTACTATTACCCCCAGTTTACAGTTAAGGACACTGAGCACAGAGAGGTTAAGGAATTTGCCCAGCATCACCAGCTAGACTGTCCAGACCCCAGGCAGTCTGATGCCAGCATTCAAACTCATAACTGCTGACATTTACCATATTCTGCTGTGACCTGTTAGTATCAGATGTGTATTTGCAAGTGTTAAAATGTACAAAGCTCTGGAATGCCGTGGTTAAGTGTGTGCGCTCTGAGTCAGACTGCCTGGCTCTCAGCGCTGCTCTATTTCCCCGCAGTGATAATGGGCAGGAGGTTGGAATTCCTGGAGCCAGGAATCACAAGGGACATGTGAGACAGGCGGAGAAAACATTTGCACATCTTAACTACAGGAGTGAAGGCAATGATGTTACTATGTATTTTTCTCTGGAAAAACCTAAACTTTGGAAAACTTAAGGCAAACTTAAATTTTATAAATTGATTGCTTCTGCTTTCAGGATGAGTGTCTGCCTGCCTAAGCCTCTCATTCTTGTTCTGTCTTGTTTTCCCTTTGCTTTTTAAGACATGAAGTTATCAACATTAACCTGAGAAACAAGCCTGAGTGGTACTATACAAAGCACCCTTTTGGCCAAATTCCTGTCCTGGAGAACAGCAAATGTCAGTTGATCTACGAATCTGCCATCGCTTGTGAATACCTGGATGATGCTTACCCAGGAAGAAAGCTATATCCATATGACCCTTATGAGCGGGCTCGCCAAAAGATGTTATTGGAGTTATTCTGTAAGGTATATCCAGTCTTTAAAAAAGCCACTTACATACAGTCTGTTTTACTTTGTATATGTTTCCCAAACTTCAGTTCATTTTTGAAGCTGAATCATTGGTCAGATTGTTTTATTTCAATACTACCTGCCTCTTAGGAGGGTAACTAATATGGAATAATAGTACGGCTGTCACCTGTGATATTAAACATGAAAGGCTTAACTGATAGGCTCTTTTCTATTTCAACTAGCAGTCTCAAGGGGTATGGTTATGGCATGGTTATGACCGTGTGACTTCAGGTAGGAATGTTGGAAGAGCTGAAAACTGGTAGTATGTTAAAGGAAATATTTCTAAAGCTTCAGGTAGAAAAAATTTTGGGGTGTGAAGAAGGGAATGCATGAAAAGGGATTACCCTTTATTCGGAGCAACAGTGCCAACTGTCCAGGAAATGTGAAGAAGAGAGAAAAGGGGGTACTTGTTGATAATCCAAGAAAAAATTATGGGGAAATTTTATGATCGTTCTCTTTGAGAAGAGATAAAAGGAACTCAGGGACATCAGTGACTGACATAGCTCGAGCATTTATGCTGTACCAAGCACTATCCTACCTGCTTTATAAAGGTTAACTCATTTAATGCTCACAGGTGCCCTTTAGGGTGGGTACTGTTATTGTATCCATTTTTCAGATGACAACACTGAGGCTTAGAGAGTTTAAGTGCCCCGCCTAAGATTGTACAGCACGGAGTAGCTGAGCAAGTAAGGAGCACTGGAGAACCCCTTTTAAAGCACCCTGTTTTACCATGGTGTGGTGACCATGGATTTCTGGAATCACAGGGATTACCCTCCGAGGAGGTGGGGAGCCTGGATGTGGGTGTTGGCCTGTTAAGTTGGAGTATAAAGCTCTGGCTGCATTTTTAGGCAGAGCAGGAGCACAGAGTTTCCTCAGACTGCTCCACTAAGAACCTGTGTTCTCTGATTAGGTCCCACATTTGACCAAGGAGTGTCTGGTAGCATTGAGATGCGGGAGAGAATGCGCTGATCTGAAGCTAGCCCTGCATCAGGAATTCTGCAACCTTGAAGAGGTACAAAAAGGGACCCCTCTCCTGGTCAGATACAGTGCAAGAAGCAATGCAGGGTTCCGAGCTTGGTCCTCTTGACACCCCTGCTTCACAGACTTATTCTATCTGCGGTCTTTGATAAGTTCAGCTAGTAGTCATCTAATTTTAACTTGTGGGTGCTTGCCCTCCTCTCACCTGCTATAGAATTATTCTTGAAAATGTGGCAAGAAAACAATAGCCAAACTAGGAAAAGAGCCCAGATAGCCATCGACAGATGAGTGGATAAAGAAGATGTGGTATGCATATACAATGGAATATTACTCAGCCATCAGAAAAATGAAATCTTGCCATTTGCAACAATGTGGATGGAACTAGAGGGTATTATGCTAAAATGAAATAACCCAGAGAAAGACAGTTATCATTTGATTCACTCATACGTGGAATTTAAGAAAAAACAGGGGCATAGGGGAAAGGAGGGGAAAATAAAACAAGATGAAATCAGAGAGGGAGACAAACCATAAGATACGTTTAATTATAGGAAACAAACCAAAGGTTCCTGGAGGAGAAGGGGGTGAGGGGATGGGGTAACTGGGTGATGCACATTAGGGAGGGCCCATGATGAATGAGCACTGGTGTTTTATAAGACCGATGAATCACTGAACTCTACCTCTGAAACTAATAATACACTATAGTTAATTAATTGAATTTAAATGAAAAAAACCATACATACCAAATTTTCTTTATCCATTCACCCATCACAGAACATTTAGTTTGTTCCAATATCTTGGCTATTGTGAATAATGATGCAATAAACATCAGTGTGCATCTCAAAGATATCTCTTTGAGGTAATGATTTCATTTCTTTCAGATAATATATCCAGAAGTGGAGTTGCAGGTTCATATCGTAGCTCTATTCTTAATTTTTTGACAAATCTTCATAATGTTTTCCATTGTGGCTATACCAGTTTATATTCCTGTCACAAATTCCTGGTATAAATATATTTATGTCTGGGCTCTCTGTTCTGTTCCACTGACCTACATGTCTGAGTTTGTGCCACTACCATACTGTTTTGGTTCCATTTATTTTTATCCTCTCTAATTAATTTTAAAACTGTTTGTATTTTCAATGTAAAAATCTTGCATTTTTATTAAATCTATTCCTAGATGTTTTAATTTTTTGATGTTATTGTATATGGAACTTATTTCTTAGTTTTTTTTCAGATTTTTCATTGATAGGGTATAGACATGCAACTGATTTTCACATGCTGATTTTGTATTCTGCTCTAATATTTATTTTATATTCTTTGAGGGTTTTTTAATATATAAAATCATGTCATTTCCAGAAAAAAAAAAGAGAGAAAGAAAGAAAAGGAAAGGAAAGGAAAGCAGAAAATCTGGCAAGGAAGGGGGAAGAGTGTATGAGGAGTTTCTTCCTTTCCCTGAATCACCACATTCTTTACATAGCTCTACATGTCTTCTGTGCCTCCTGCTGATGAAGCGAAGATTTATATTCGTTAGGGATTTTGTTTGACTGCTGGTAAAAGAGACCTACCTACTGTAAACTTATTTTATAAGGGTTTATTCTCTTACACAAAAAAGCCAGAGGTAGCGTAGTTCAGGGCTGTTTTGATGGCTTTCTTCTAGTTACTAGGGACTGAGGATCTTTCTCTCCATCTGTTTTGTCATCTTTAGTACAAGTCTTTCATCCTCAAAATGACAAGATAGCTGCTGGAACTGCAGTCATCACATCCACACTCCAGGTTGCAGAAAGGAGAACGGAGGGGAACAAATGGCAAAAGGCCATGCCCCTTTATTCAGAGGCTTTCGGGGCACCTGGGTGGCTCAGTCGGTTGAGTGCCTGCCTTTGACTGGGGTCATGATTCAGGGCGCTGGGATGGAGTCCCACATTGGGCTCCCTGCTCATCAGGGAGTCTGCTTCTCCCTCTGCCCCTCCCCATGCTCATGCTCTGTCTCTTTCTCTCTCAAGTAAAGAAAATTAAAAAACAAAAGGCTTTCCCAGAATTCCTACTCAATGACTACTTAAATCTCATTGGCCAGAACTTAATTGTAGCATAACTATGTGCAGGGGAGGCTGGGAAATGTAGTTTTTTCAAGGGGGACACCCTGGATAAAATCAGGGTCCTGTAAGAAAGAGGGGAAACTGGCTGTGGGTAGGGTAGGCTAGGAGCAATCTGGCAGTAATATGGCTCCTTACCCCTTACCTCTAGAATAATCTGGAAGGTGGTTCTATGACTTCCTTTATCTTTGTTCTAGAAACTGATACTTTCCCTTTATGGGTGGGTTGTAACTCTGTTGGCAGCCATCAGAATGCTATTTTTATCCTCTTAAGGGAAAGCTGATTATTAATACTCTTCCATTTGACCTTTGTCAAGTGGAAGCAGATTAAATTTATTTACACTTCCAGCTGCCTATCTTAGATTTGTACAGTTGCAGTATTTACGGATGATGAATAACCATCCATAAGAAATGACTCTCAGAAGAAAAAGAAGCTCTGATTCATGGCATTTTCTGTTTCAGGGATGTAAATACTCCCACCAAAGGTTGACTTTGACCTACCAATGTTGTGTCTCTATAAGCTTAGGGTTGAGAAGAGATGTCATCAGCACATCCCTGAATAAGACATTTCCACTTTATCTTCAGTAGCTGAATCCTAGAAATAACCTGTTAACTAGCCCAGATGTAGGTAGCTTTCATAGACGGTATTTAAGGACCTCTGAGTGAGTATTCAGCTTTGTTCTAGCAGATTTGAATGTGGTTTTGTCCCTCATTAGCAAGAATTATAAATAACTTGTAGGCAATATCAGAATCTGAAACCTGCCCAGTTAGCTTGAATTATTCAATCCAGTCCTCTAAATACCAGTATATCAACTCTAGGAGATTCTAGTGAAATAGAAACTTGTCAGAATAATTTTGGTAATGGTCCCTGACTTGTGCAGCTCTTTTGCATGGTTGTGTATAATCGGGATTTTGTGGAAGCTGCAAGTGTATTAAATATACATGGTCTTTCTGAGGGATAAGCAAGTTGAGATACCGCTACATAATCTTCTGCCATGTTACTCCCAAGCAAAAGGCTCAGTTTACCTTTTACAGCCTTAAACTCTGACAGTTTCTTGTTTTGCAGTAAATGCCCTGACTTTGGAATTTTTTCTTAAAAATAGTTTCATCAAAATTAAAGGTTAATGGTGCTTCCTCTATAACGGCATTTTTCTGTAATAGGTTCACAGTTGTTTAAGATGCTTGACTGCTGTTTTCATGATCAAACCAGCAGCCTCCTGCTTGCTTTCCTGTTCTGAACATTTTCATGAGTTTTTTAAAACGACAGAGAGGCCATTCTGTAACCACACTTTCTGTTTTCAAACCAACTTTCTAGTCTTCACTGAATCAATCTCAGTAGTACTCATCTTTTTAGCTTTGTTGTTTTTTTAATGTTTGTGATTGATTTCACCATATCAGAATAGCACGTTGAGCCCACTTTCATTTTATCGTTGTGGATTGGAATGTGCACAGATCTTTCAGCCATGACGTTGCTGTTCCTCTTCCTCCTCTTCCTCCTCCTCCTCCTCCTCCTTTTTGCCAGTGCCCTCGTTCTGAACGTTTTCATTGTGGAAGCCCTCAGTTCAAGTACAAGGGCAATGAAAGACAGGATTCAGCCTGATGTCTCTGATGCTTCAGAATTTTGCTCATATCAGTGTTTCTGTGCATAATGAATTCTGTCTTCTGGCTATTGCTTGATCTCCTGCTAGTCATCAGCAGAACTCCACACAAGGGAAAGAGAAGGGCAGTAACATAGAGAACTTTGGAAGAATGCTGAGGAAGTGACAACCTGCCTAGTAACTTGAGGCCTTTGGCTTCTGGGGGCCACAGGACACTTGATGTTTTTAATCCTTGGCATTCCCCAAACTGCCTTGTGGTATCTCCATGCCAAGTTTCCCATGTCGCCAAATTTGATTACGTGCCTTGTGTATGAGACTGTTTGCCTGAGGTCAAATTTGTATAAGTTGTATTTGCAACATCCAGGAGTGTCTCTAGGTAAAAATTTTCTGTCCTTTTTCCTCTCCAGAAAGAATACATTTGTATCTAGTTAGATCATATTGTCTTCGTTAAATTTTGCTATTTTTCTTTCTTAATTTTTATTAACTTCAATAATGAAATTACTTGTGTGTTGCTTAATTGTTTCTCTTTGGATGTCACTAGGACGGGGGGTGGGGAGAAAGAAAGTTTATATCTGGCTAATTGTTCACTGACAATAATTATCTATAGCCTTTTGTGGATGGCAAACTATTTATAAGCTAAATTTGTCTTGTTATCAACTAACTTACCATGTCTACAAACTAAATTCATTGCTGCTACCTATTTTTTATAACAGCTTTATTGACGTAATTCACAGACCACAAATTCACCCTTTTCAAGCGTATAGTTCAGTGGTTTTATATTTACATAGTTGTGTAACCATCACCACTAGTTAATTCTAGAACATTTCATCATCTTAAAAAGAAGTCCCATAGTCATTAGCATTGGCTTCCCGTTTCTTCAAAATCTTCCCAGCCATAGGCAACCACTTACTTACTTTTTGTTTTTATGAATTTACCTGTTCTGGACATTTCATATAAATGGAAACACAACGTTAGCCTTGCGTGAGTTTCTTTTATTTAACATAATGTTTCCAAGGTTCATCTTTTATTCCTTTTTATGGCTGAATAGTATTGGGCTGTATGGATATACCATATTTTGTTTATCCATCAGTTGATGGATACTGGGGTTGTTTCCACTTTTTGGCTACTACGGATAATGCTGCTGTGAGCATTTATGTACAGGTTTTTGTGTTGGACATATGTGGTCAGTTCTTTTGGGTTTGCTAGCTGATTTAGCGTGTCTACTAGTATGCCATTTTTAGTTGTAACCACCATCCTTCCATACCGAGGAACTGATGATTCTCTGTAGACAGTGGCTAACTGAGTGGTTTTAGTGCTGTTGCGACTTTGGTAACTTCATCCATTGTCCAATTCTGACAGCTGCTTTCTAGATAAACTAATACTTGCTGTATTTCTGTTAAGAGTCTTCCACTATACCATCTGCCACCATGTAAATAATAGAATAATAATTATTCCTGTTATTTAGAGATTAATTTTACTCTTCTCCAATTGTAAAGAAATACTTGTTCATTAGAGAGAATTTGGAAAGTAAGAAAAATAGATAAACTCAGACAAAAAAAAAATTCATAATCCCACTACCCAGAAACAGCTACTGGTATCATTTTGGACTTTTTGTTTCCTGTCCTTTTCTGCTACATGTATTTTTATGTAGTTAAATTGTAATGTATATAGAACTGGGCTACCATTATGATGTAAATAAAGATCTTCCCATATTTTTATAAACTCCGTAAATGCTTATGTATATGTATTAAGAGCATTTATTAGAGAAGCATTATTTATGAGGGTGAAAAATTATAAACCTTAATGTACATTAGACAGGGAATGGTTAAATTATGTTCATCTTGTGGAATTTTTTAAAAAAGATTTTATTTATTTATTTGACAGAGAGAGAGAGATCACAAGTAGGCTGAGAGGCAGGCAGAGAGAGAGGAGGAAGCAGGCTCCCTGCTGAGCAGGGAGCCAGATGCAGGCTTGAACCCAGGACCCTGAGATCATGACCTGAGCCAAAGGCAGAGGCTTTAACCCACTGAGCCCTCCAGGCGCCCCTCTTGTGGAATTTTGTACAGCAGTTTAAAATGAATGAGGTAGAGCCATGTGTACTGACATGAAAAGATTGCCTAGAAATATTTAAATGAATTATACAGTAATACAGATGGCGTGATCCCATTTTTGCAGAAGAAAACAAATATACATATGTGTACATATACATGTAAATAAATGTCCAGAAAAATGTCTAGAGAGACACACATCACACTTCTAATAGAGACTGCTACTGGGGAAGGGATTAGTACTGGAATAGGAAAGAAAAGTGGGTAAAAGGAGGGATGGGAAAGAGCAGGTCTTTGCCATTTAAACTTCTATCACTTGAATTTTTTTAAATAATGAGGATGTATTTCTGTATTATGTGTGCCATCTTTAAAAATAGAAAAAATCACTTTCATTCTATATAATTTGCCATGTGTATAAACGAGTTATTTATCCAGCACCCCCATCAGGAATATTTAGATTGTTTCTAGTCATTTACCACTGTGAATGGTGCTGCAAGAAACAGCTTCTCTATTTGAGTCTGTTTCTCTATTTGAGAATGTCCTTGGGTCAGACTTCCGGGAATGGAATTACCAGATCAAAGGGTGTGAACATTTAGAGGTTTGAGCTGTGTGTTGCTAAATTGCATCCCCAAAGACTTGTGCTGTTTGCCTCCCACCAGCAGTATATAAAAATTCTCTTTGCACTTCCCCTTTTCACTGTGGGGACATTTCATTAAAGAAGATATTTGCCTGCTTTGGAGAGAAGCAGTAGTTTTTTATCGTGGACTTGATTTGTATTTCTTTGATTGCTAGTGAAGTAGAAGATTTCCCCCCAAAGTATGCTATCTCTTTGTGTTTTGTTCGTGAAAATGGTCTGTTACCCATCTGTCTATTAAGATCCTCCTGATTTTCCTTGTTGATTTGTAAAAGTCCCTCTTAATGAGCTCCTTATATACAAAGGATATTTGGTTGTTTTTCAAAACACGTGTTTTTTGTTTGTTTTCTTTTGTTTTTAACTCTTAGTCTGGCTTATCTTTTTTGTACATAATAGAAATACAACGCTTAACAATATTGTGCTATGTAGTTCTTTCCTGTTGTGATTTTTTCCCCAGCTTTTACGGGTAAGAAGTCATCTTCCCCTTTAGGAGAAATTAAAAACATTCCTTTATATCTTCCTCCACCACCCATCACTTTAAAGGTATTTGACCTGTCAATCGTTGGCCTCCTAGCTTCCCCCACTACTATATTCGCACATGTATGTTGACAAAAGAAGTTAAGTCCATTAAAAGGATTCCAGCATAGAACTTTCAGGATGGTCCTTGGATTCCCAAATCTTGACTAATTGCATCCTGCATCTTCATAAGGGACTCCTGTTCATACCTGGAGAGCAGCAGGAGGGGTGTGTTCTATCCCAGACCCTACGGTGGAGGCTTCTTTCCAGAGGGGAAATGGTTTTCTGTGTACTCCAAGTTTGTTTCTGTACCGTTGGTTCATTTTACAGGTAATCACTTCATTCTCATGAGCGTAGCCTCAGCCTCATTCAGTGTACCAGGGATTTGAAATTTAAAATCTGGAGAGCCTTCTCTTATCTTTCATGGACTTGGAGTTTCTGCCCGGGGATTGAGTACTTTGCTGCTTCTGGAAAAGGGCCTGCCTTACTCATGTGTTGGCAGATGGTTGTGTGTCCTGTGGGGGTTGTGGAGGGGGGTGGATTCTGCTTCTTAGGAACCGTTTCCATCGAGAAGAAACCGCTTTCTTTGTTCTCTCCCAGCAAGGACAGCAGCACCTCTGCAAGCCACCAGGCTGTCTGTCCTTCTTGGAGACAATGACAAGTGGGGCCGGGCAGCAATCTCTCAAGGTTGAGCACAGTTAGTGAAGCTGATCCCAAGCTTCACTACCCAAGACTGTAGATGGATGCTTTTTAGACTGCCTCGTGTGAAGAAGTCTAGGAGTTGCTTCTTTTTATGATCTTGCTTCTTCTTTCTCCAAAATCTTAGATTTCTCTTACCTCCTTGGTGAACCTCTTGGGGGAGCCACGGCCAGGGCGCCTCACCACCCATGGCCACAAGGGGGAGCCCGACGCACTTCTTTCTTCCGTCCGCTCTCTCGCGCGAACCTCTTTTGGATCCTCCTGGGGGAGTCCGAGAGGCCCTCGAAAAAGACCAGGGGCTCTTCCATCCGGGCTTTTTCATGCTCAGGGGGTTGGAAATCCTACTCTCTTGTTTTACTGTTTGTTTATCCTAAAATCTGTCAGAGGAGCTGACTGGCTGTAAGCAAGCGACTGAGTTTAAACTGAGAACACGGGAGAACTATTTCACTAAAGTTGCCTGAAGACGTTCTTATCAATGGAATAGAACAGGAAGGAGAGAGTTTTGTAAAAATTTGAGTTTTAGTCCTCTCTAGGCACAACATGGGGCTTGAACTCACAACCCCCGGCATGGAGAGTTACGTGCTCTACAGACTGAGCCAGCCAGGCATCTCCCAGGAGAGAATTTTGATAAGGTTTCTTCTCTTTTTTCTTTCCTTTCCTTTTTTTTTCTCNCCAGCCAGGCATCTCCCAGGAGAGAATTTTGATAAGGTTTCTTCTCTTTTTTCTTTCCTTTCCTTTCCTTTCTTTTTTTTTTTCTCTTTTCTTCTTTCTTTCTTTCTTTCTTTCTTTCTTTCTTTCTCTCTCTCTCTCTCTCTCTCTCTCTCTCTCTCTCTCTTTTTTTTTTTTACCGTGATCGTGTCTTGTCTCCCAGTGGGGTAGGTGCTCTGGCAAAGCCAGNCTCTCTCTCTCTCTCTCTCTCTCTCTCTCTCTCTCTCTCTCTCTCTCTCTCTCTCTCTTGTTTTTACCGTGATCGTGTCTTGTCTCCCAGTGGGGTAGGTGCTCTGGCAAAGCCACAGAGAGAGAAGACGGGGAGACCGGGGAGGGAGTTCTCACAGGGAAGCTCACAGCTGGGCCAGCCTGCAGAGGGGTAGAGACTTTCAGAGTTGGCTGTTTCTAAGCTTTTTGCTGATACTTAAATAGAAAGAACAAAGAATTCACAAGAGACCTGGAGAAGCGGCTGGGATTAGTGTCCTGTACTCGCGTATTTGAAGTTCAGCGACCCAAGGGCTGGCTCTAGTTTGGGAATAGGGAGAATGCTGTTTTTGTCTTAGCTCTGCGCTACCCAGAGAGCTCCTTTAACTCCCCAGGACTGTTTCCTCTCCTGAAAAGTGAGAGTCCTTTTGTGCTTCTACGGGAGAGGCAACAATCAATCTCTGATCACCAGCATGGTTTCGTCTCCCCCTCGGCTGCCAGGAAACTCAGGTCAAACTCAGAGCTTTATTTAAGGAACTCTGCAGGACCCCAGGCTTGATATCTTGATGTCATTTTCCTTCGTTGTTTTGACCTTCTGTTCTAACTTTTGTTTTCTCTGATCTTAGCGTTGTATTATTTTCCATGTGTAGTAGTTTATAGTACACATTTTTTTTACACTCCATCTCTAATTCCTCATGTACTGATGTAAATAAATGGTAAAATGGGTCACGTACTGAGCATGGTGTAAATAAATGGTAAAATGGGAGGGGAGTCCCCCTGCGAGTGTTCCGGCGACGCCTCCCATACGGATGTTCGGTGATTCTCAAGGGAAAGGCCACTGCGCATGTCTGGAAGGTTATCAGGTTCGCATGGAAGGGAGTGTTCCCGCTGAGGGTCTTAAAGATTTCAAGAGGGGCGCCTGGGTGGCTCAGTGGGTTAAGCGTCTGCCTTTGGCTCAGGTCATGATCCTGGGGTCCTGGGATTGAGCCTGCATTGGGCTCCCTGCTCAGCGGGGAGTCTGCTCGTCCCTGTCCGACTGCGCCTCCCCCTCTGCTCCTGCTCTGTCTCATAGTCTCACTCAAATAAATAAATAAAATCTTTTAAAAAAGAAGAAAGTCTGAGAGAATGTGAATATGTATTTTGGGGGTGGGAAAGGCTGGCAGAGGATAAGTGGTGCCTCATCTGTTCCATCCATGTGCTCATCTTGCCTTTTTATTGTAATATGTACTTTGATAGGGCTTGAATTACTTTGAGTGTTTTTATAAGAATTATATCTATAACATGTATATTAAAGACATACTCTGATTTTGAGTAAATAAAAAGCCTTAAACATATATACTAATACATATCAATTACTAAGCAGTTATTCATTTTCAAAATATTACTTTACCAAAGGACCTATCATGGGTTCCAGTAAATGTCCATATATGATGTTTTGACAAGGACTTTCTGAAGAGCACCGCTGCTCTGTAAACAGAAGAGCTATCCAGGGTCGATCGACTTAGATTTCGTTCTGATTTGTGGTGTGAAGGCCAATAATAAGCCGGAGGTATATGTGTCGAAGCCAGTGGTAAAAGTTTGCGTGATTATTATCCATTCGTGAATATAAAGAAGATTCGATGCTGTCTGGAATTCATAAAACCTGAACGATTTGTTTCTTTCTGCTGTAAGTCAGATCTGTTTTTCTTATGCCTTAAAATAGACTCTGTTTTGAGTTTTCATTGTCCAGATTCTGCTGGTTTAGTCCATCCTGTTAGTTTTCTTGAACAAAGTGATGCTATCTAACATTTTTTCAGACTTTCAGGACACTAGTTACAGGAACTCCTCTATGCCATATCGGGGGGTAATGAAAAGTTGGACTCGAGGGCAACAAGGTTTGCTTTCTCCTTTGAGAAGGGTGGCAGGTGGGGAACCCCATTGATCTTTTCTGTCAGAGATGTATCTGCTCTCTGTAGATGTGAGCTTTGGACGCCTCTGTGCTCTCTCATCGTAAGAGCTTATGTTATTCGTGCATGATTACATCACTCCTCGCCATAACCTCTGAGGTAGGCACTAATTTACCACCATTTTACAGATGAGAAAACTGAGGCTTGGAGGAGGTGGTACATAGGTTAAGTTGCCTAGAATTTCATATTGAATAGGAGGTGGAGCCTAGCCTAAGACCAGGTCTGCCTGCCCCTGAGCTGACGTTCTTAACTACACCTGTAGACCACATCAGAGAGTCCATAAGCTGGAGTATGAGCAGTCAAGCCTGATGATAGAGATAGGAATATAGAAATCCAGATAAAGGATATAGGACTCTGGCTCTATAGCTGTAGGGAAGTATGCAGTTGATGATGAGTTATATGGGTCAAGTTGTGTTGTTTGCTTGATTTAATTAGGTAGTTGGCACCATACTTTTCTCTTTGAAAAGATCTGGCTCAACAATAACCTCTACTAAGCATTTTTGCTTTTAAAATTTTCAACTATTATTTATTTATTTTACTGTATTTTGGCTATTTGTTAAGCGTTTATGTTTGCTTTATGGTCTATCTGTATAAATTTGTCCCATTTGGAAGTGAGGAATTCTGTGTGAAGTGTGAAGTTCAAAGAGCTCAAATAAAAAAAGAAAGTATGCTATAAAGACAGTGTTGAAATTTGAGGGAATCCACTAAATAGCATTTGCTCTTTCCTGCATTCGTTTTGAATCAAATAAGTCTAAAGAAGAAGACATATGGAGACCATGGTATCCCCTTAATTAGGGATAAAGTGGATCTTGGAGAGTGGGGATCACAACTGCAGCAAACAGGGTTTCTAATGAGGTCCCCTTCCTCTCAGTCATGGGCTGGTGTGGGGCAGGGCCCCTGTCTCCAGGCACTGAGCTCCTCTGTGGAAAGTTTAGTACTCTGAGGAAACTGTTCCCGGCTAAGAGGTCGGGGTTTCGCTTCCTCTGTCTGGGTTTTCCTCCAGATTCCCTAGTCAGATGAGCCACTTTGTTGTTCCAGTGTTGAAAGGGGGGGAAGGGCTGAGCGTGGCTGGGAGCTTGGCCCTAAAGGAAGTGGAAGAAACCTCAGGAAAAGGGCAGACACACTGTGTAACGGATTGGAAGGGGAGTCAGAGCCTCGGTTCTCCCTCTTTGGGAATCAATTTGATATTTGTATTTGGCATCTATAAATATGTCAGCAGGTAAGTAAATTGACTTATTTTTGTTCTGCTTAAATTTTTAGATTCTTGGCTATCAGAACACCATCTTCTTTGGTGGAGACTGTATATCCATGATTGATTACCTCTTCTGGCCCTGGTTTGAGCGGCTGGATGTGTATGGAATCGCCGAGTAAGACCTTTAACTGTGGGGTGCCATTGGGTAACAAACAGAATGGCCAGACATTCACTGTGGAAATGTAGGGATGTTTAAAGTAGAAGAAGTTCCCCGGTGGACTCGGGAGACCGTGTAGGGTGCCCAGGCAGAACATGTGCTTTATTCCCATGATGCTCAGAGACGTTGAACCTGCTGTCCTCCCAGACAGTCACAGGGTGGGTGCCGGACAGTTCTGGTATGGGGAACTGGCTGGGGAACCGGGTCCTGCCGTGGCAGAACTGCACCTGTACCCTCACAATGTGTGGGCTCGCACCCACCCAGCAGTGTTCTCCTGCACCTCCCATTTTGGCTGTCTCCGACGGAAGGTCAAATAGAACATATTTACTTATTGATTTATTTATTAGATCTCATTTCTGTGTCAGAGAGAGAGAGAGAGCATGCGCACAAGCAGAGGCTGAAGCAGGCTCCCCTCTGAGCAAGGAGCCTGGCGTGGGACTCAGTCCCGGGACCCCGGGATCATGACCTGAGCTGAAGGCAGATGCTTAACCGACTGAGCCACCCAGGCGTCCCCAGATAGAACATATTTAGATCTTATGAACTATGTGTCGACATAAACATGACCCAAACCTGTCTCCTCTGGGGACGGAGTACCGAAGCATGGCCTGGGAGCCCTCCCCTCCTGGATTTTCCACTAACCAGTTGTACCGTCTTGAGCAAGTCACGTGTGTAGCCTAGACCTCCCCTTCCTGATCCGTCTTGGAAAGGGCTCAGTCAGCTCCATTATTTCAAGGTTTGATGATGGTTTTGCTGACTTTTAAAAAGTGCTTTTGGAAACTACTCGTCTTTACTTTTTTCAGGCTCCCTGCAGTAAAATCTAAGCATGACAGGGGGTTGTCTTTTTTGGGTAAACAGGGAAGCGCACACACTTTATTTCCCCAGAGCCCTCAGGCCACAGGTATTTTAACGGTGTTGTTAAAAGCGACAACAACTCCTGTGATTCAAAACACACACAGCTGCTCCCAAAATAAGATTTTCCTCCAGTATCTGATCGTGATCAGTTGACGATAAGGTAACTAAGATAACTTTATGGTCCCCATGAACCAGTCCTTTGTGTCTTGTGAATCTACAAAGCAGCGCAGGCCACGTTTCCCGACGGCCTCCCCTTCCGACGAGCTAACGGTTCTTTCCTGTCCTGCAGCTGCCTGAACCACACACCAGCCCTACGACTCTGGACAGCAGCCATGAAGCAGGACCCCACGGTGTGCGCTCTTCTCATAGATAAGAGCATTTTCTTGGGCTTCTTGAATCTTTATTTCCAGAACAACCCTGACGCCTTTGACTATGGGCTCAGTTGCTGAGCCTCCGCCCATCCCTTCAGCATCCGGAATTCCCAAGCGCGTCGTGACTCTGCATCAAGAACTGTTTTGGTGGGTCAGTCAATCTCTGTTCGTTTTCTTTGAGGTTCCCAATAAATGTGGAGACAGAAAATGTATTCTTTCTGATAATCCATCTGTGTGACTCTTCTGGTCCATGCCTTCTCATGATTCCCTAGAAATATCTCATGCCCAGTGCTAATGGCCAAGCACATTTGGGAACCTGGGAGCCTGTGTGCCTCCTGGCTCCTTGGTCTTTGGCCCAGTTTGACCTCCAGATAACTGGGGCTGATGCTGACGTGGAGGTTCAAGGCCTGCCCATCGGTGATGTTCATCACCACAGATCCGCACCATCCACAGCCTCCCTGGTGAGCAGAAAGAGAAGAGGAGGAAGAAGAAACACTCCAGGTCCAAATCCTCTCCATTGGGCCCATGAGAGCTGCCGTCCACGTGGGCACGCTTGAGTGTCATTTGTGTCTGCACTTTGGCATGGGCCTAGGAGACACTGAGGGTCTTATGACTGAAAGAATTCCAAAGCAGGAAATGGAACACCCATTGTCCGCCCAGACTAAGGACATCAGGATTTCGCCGGTGCTGTCAGGGCTCGTGATGGCTCGCAAAATGTTCTATAGCCAACATCCTGCCTTAAAAAAATAAACACGCCCCAAACCCAGTCACAGGCAAAGGTCACTGTTGGATTTGCGTCACACACAATTTCAATGTGTCCCAACAAACGCCTCTGGTTGCCTGCTGTGTACCAAGCCCCAGGCCCCGTGGGGGGTAAAGATGACAAAAACACAGGAGCCCCCTGGTCATTCTGCTCCTCTTGGTTGAGGTTTGAAACTTAGTGCCTTGGAGCCGCTTGTCTTGGCCCCATGTAGCGTCTCTACTGGCTCTGCCCAGCATGGGTCCCCATGGACGGTGACAAACATCCCAGGAGGGTGGCCAGGGGTGCTGGCAGGTACCCGAGCCTGGAAGCTTCTGCCACTTGCCCTGTTGGACTGGGATGGGTGTGTCCAGTGCCATTTCATCTTAGGGTCTAGGGCAAAGCCTGCGATCATTTCAGCCGTGTTCATGCCTGATCGTTTCTCAGCCTCCTGGCCATGCGGAGCACCAGGCAGTGATGGCTGTGATGTTCTGACTTGGCAGTGCCCGCTGAGGAGCTGTCTACAGCCCCTGCCTCTGACTCAGCCCAACCAGCCCAGTTTCTCCCCACGTCTTAGCCTGGCCCGGCCATCTGCCTCCTCTGGGTGGATTTTGACTCATGTAAATAGTTACCAGTGTGACTTGGAGCCAGTTGTACGGATGCGAGCCTGCTTGGTGAGGTGGCCTTGGTCGGCCGGAAGAGGCTCTGCATGACGGGGGCATCTGCTCAGGAGGGGCACCCCGTTGCCATGGCACCGGAGCCAGTGCAGAGTAAAGTCTGCGCGTCCCATTTTCCTGGGATCTTTGCCGGGCCCCCGTAGCCTCTCCTAGGACTTGGGGACTGATGGGTCTCTGTGGGTGTAAATCCTGTGTGCTGGCGAGCATTTGGCGTGAGACCAAGGTTGCTGTTGACACAACAGATAATGGCATGTCTCTGGACGACCAAAACCAAAGATGTTCGGTTTGGGGCTCTACATACTAATTTGGAAAGCTTGAAAAACCAGGCTACACGGGATGAGAAACGTGCTCGTGGGGAGAGGTGGCAGTCTGGTGGCACACAGCCCGGTTTGGGGTGGGGAGGGGGAAGCCTCTCGGCCAGGCCCGCTCTCTGCAGTTTGCCTCGGTCACCTGCACTGCCTTCCACGTCTCCCTTCTCCTTATGTCACCCTTCTGCCCCGCCGACAACTCTGTTGTCAACCTCTGGATAAAACTACAAGGGTTTAGCCTGGAGACAAGAGGCAATTAAATCATGCTCCGTGAGGAGCTTTTAAAATACCGTGTCTTTTATTGCAGGAGAGGGCAGAAATAATATATCAGGGTTTTAAAAGAAATGCAACAATGAAAAAAAAATAGGAATTCTTCCACTATCTCGTGTCGCAGAGTTAACCATTTTTAACAACTGGTGTATATCTTATAAAAGCATGTTAAACCTACAGATTTAAGGTGAAGACTGTTCTCTATGTCCTGCAGAACAGAAAAAGAGAAAAATAGTTGGAACCACAGCATTTGAAAGAGCCTCATTGTCATACATGAGGTTGACATCGGAATCCACGACCAGAGGAGGTCCTGTGAAGCTCACTTCCTTAGAGGTTCTGAACTGGAGCCCATCTGGACCGAGTCCAGTGACGTCCTGACGTGGTTGGGGGTGGGGTGGAGTGGCTGGGACAGCTGGCAGTGGTGGGGGGCGAGGGGAGATGGTGACTCAGTGTTACTCGAAGTTCCTTCTAGCTCTAAATTTCTCCAGTCTCAGACAATGCAGTCATCAACTGTTCACGTGGATTAAATCTGAATTATAAGGTCCAAGCTGGAGTGTTGCTCCTTCGTGTGCCTCCATGTTGCTCTCTGGAGCTTCGGTGGCAGGTAGAAGTGGCGGGAGTGGGGGGGTGGGGTTGTCTCTGTCCCTGATTCCTCACTTTCATGTCTTGCCTGGTCCACGTTTCCATTGTCAAAGTCAATGGCCTTCTTGATGCAGAGGTTCTGTGCTGCTCAGCCTTCAGAACCAAGCTTATACCTCTCGTGGTTTATGTGGGCCTGGTTCCATTTGTTATCTAAAATTTTCACAAATAACTAAATATCCAGCTCAAGGAGGGGGCTGGTTCTTGTTGATCAGCCTCCAGCCTCTGTCTCCTTCCCACCCCCCGCCCCTCCACCGAACACTGTGCCCACCCAGGAGACTCATTTCCCATTCATCTTCCTCTGCAAGTCCCTGGAAGGCTGGACATTGGTTTTTTCCAAACATTTTGCTCACCTCTGTCTCCTTGGAGCTCTTGAGCCTTTGCTCATGCTGTTGCCACCACTCTGCAGTCTTCCTCAGAACAGACTCTGGTTTTCTTTTTCTTCAACCAGCCTTTTCTCTTGCAAACTAGATAAAAAATTCTTCTTTGTGCCAAGAGGTAGTGTACCAGCATGCATAAGAATAGGGCTGTTCAGTCAGACATACTGAGCTCCAGTTCTAGCTCATTAAATTCTGTTGCATAACCTGAGCATCAGTTTCTTATCTGTAAAATGGGACCATGAAGTTTCTATTTCATAGGGCTGTTGAAGAATAATGGGACCATCTATGAAAGGGCTCAGCACCTGCCAGATAAATGCTCAGTGAGTGGCAGGCAACCCTGTTATCATGGTGAGACTTCTGCAAAAGATCAAATCTCACCTTTGTGTTCATCCTCCCATTACTTTGTGGGACAAGATGTCCTACGCTGCACATGCTTGATTCGTGGTTTGCAGTGTTTTCTGGTTCCCTGCGTGTGGGCGTAATCTCAAATGACCTGTGAGCCCTTGGAAACAGGGACTTTTGGCTCTCTTCCTCCCCTTCCTAGCACCCCAAGCCTAGCTGATCACTGAATCCCCAAATCTTGCCACATTGTCGATAATGGTAAAATAAATACCCTTTCCCCTGTTGTGAAGTACTCAGAATCTTGCTTTTCTGCCCTCTTGGAGTGCGTTTAACTAGCAGGGTCTGAAATGACTGAAGGCCTGTGTGGTGATTAGTCAGCTTAAGGGCTGAGCTGGGTGGAACACCCAGGAGCCCCAGGGGTCATGCTGCTCAGGGAAAGGACAGGTGCTCTAGGCAAGAACTGTGGAATACTCGTTACTTCCTCCCAAGGATCCAGTACTGCAAGAATCCCCTTGCAGATGGGGGGGGTCCCGGCAGGCCTGCTTCCTTGTTGGTAGCAGACAGTGTGCCTGAAAATCAAGAGTCAGCTCCCTGGCATCAGGGCAGGCAGGCAAGTGCGTTTGCAGTCAGGCCCAGGACAAAGCAACCCAGGCAGGCTCTGACCTGCAGCCTGTCCAGGGGAGCCTGAGCAGACCCTCTCCTAGGAACACAAGACTGGGGTTTCCGAACCTAGCATGGCGATCTGTTGTTAGCAGGAGCGGCCTTTGATAAATCTGGGCTTATGCTTCCAAAGCCGGGGAATATTTGGGTTATGCTCAGGGGTTTAGAAAGTCTCTCGAATGGTGTTGTGTGTATGTGTTTGCATGTTTCTGTTCATTTCTGCCATAGGAGGAAGGTACCAGGATAAATAATTAGAAACTATATAGATAGTAAGGGCAGGAATCATTTTTAAAATTCCATCCTAGGGCACCTGGGTGGCTCAGTGGGTTAAAGCCTCTGCCTTTGGCTCAGGTCATGATCTCAGGGTCCTGGGATCGAGGCCCGCATCGGGCTCCCTGCTCAGCGGGGAGCCTGCTTCCTCCTCTCTCTCTGCCTGCCTCTCTGCCTACTTATAATCTCTCTCTGTCAAATAAATAAATCTTCAAAAAGACTTAAAAAATAAAAAAATAAAATTCCATCCTAAAATAAAATGGTAATTGACCATTCATTTGCTCAAGAGAAAGGCCCTCTTTGGGGACATTATCTGGGACAATCTGATGGCAGCAGAAGTAGGGTGGGGACAGACATCCCAGGTACAGTGGCAGCAAGAGCTGCTTAACCTGAAGCCAGAGGAAGAGCTAAGTGGGGCTCTGCTGCAGCCCTAGCCTGAAACCCAGGCTTCTGGTGTTCCGTGGAGGAAGGAACCCAAGGTAGAGTCAGAATAGAAAAACTTCCGCTTATGGTTTTTGTTTGTTTTGTTTTGTTGAGTTTATTGTCCAAGTCCTAAGCTAAGTGCTTCACATGTGATGTGACCTTTTTACTCAGTCATCTCAGTGGCTCTATGAGGTGGACAGTATCATCCCCATTTTACAGAAGAAACTGAGGCAAAACCAAAGCTCACAGAAATTACAAGACTTGCTGAGCTAGGACACGGCACAGCTGGAATTTGAACACAGAGCCCAAGTTCTCAGCCCCTATACTACTTATACGGTCTGGAATCTCAGATTCCTTGGTCTTTGCATGGCTTTGTCATGGGAGATGTTGGGTGTCTAGTGGGTGGTACCTCACAAGTGGGTCTCCGTTTTGAGTGGGTGCATGGTTAGGGCAGGGGTCCATACTTCCTTGTCTCTCTCTGGATCTTGAAACATTCAGGCTGAGCGATCTTGCTGCTTAATGTCTAGTTCTGGATGGATGGAGTTTCAGTAGTTTCCTTGCCTGCTCAGATTATAAAATGTTGCAAGGAAGAGACAAATGTGTGGAGAGGGCTTCTAGGAATTGGTCTGGACAAAACTAGGGATATCGAGAGGGCAGAATGCTACCTACTTCCTGGGCCCTGCATCTGGCTCTGCTTGAGGTCTCTGCAGTGTCTTGGTTGGCCCAGATTCCTGGGGTCCGGGATATGTATGGGCTGACTCATTGTCTTTGGCCGGGACATCTTGGGGCTGATTCAGCACTCGCCATGCTTTTGGGAGGGAACCCAAGACAACTGTCAGCCACTGGAGATCCAACCACTGTCCTAAGAGACATTTGGTCCAACATAGTTCGGTCTACACTCCAGAACTAAGTGAACAATGAGGCCTCGGGAGCTGCGTGTGTCATCTCTGGCCAGGGGGGAAGACAGGCCCAAGAATAGCATGTGAGAAGTGGCGGGAAGTGGTGGGTCTTAGCTTTGTTTCTATTTTAAATAAAGTTACCTTAAGAGAGACCTGAAAGATCACTGATAAGTGGGTTTTAAAGAAACAGATGGGACCAAATTCTTCCCAATCTCCTAGCCCACCCCTGTCCTGCAAATCTCACCTGGCACTTGGAAGACCTACCTTTTCCCAGTAAGAAAAAGAAGAAATGTCTTTGAACATCTCTGAGGTTTGTGTGTTTCCATCTTGCTAGAAGAGTTTGTTGCTGATGGCTTTATTTCCTGGTTTCTTTGTGGGGCTGCAGAGGAACATCAAAGGAATCGAAAATGCTACCGATGCTGGGAAAGCAGGGGTCCCACATCGTGCAGGAGGAAATAAACCAGCCCCGGGCCCACATGAGCAGAACACACGCATTTGGGGACAGGAAAACAATCATGTTGAGTTGATTTTCTTTGGGGAGGCTCTTCACATTTCCTGTGTGTAAGGGAGTTGAAACTGTTACATGCCAAACCCAAAGCTGATCTGGTTCTCAAATTCCCTCTTGCCATACAGGCCTGAGAGTCACGGCATTTCACCTTCAATTACTTAATGCTCTTTACTGTTCTCGGGCTATTAGTTTTGTCTTCCTAATAGACCCACGTCCGCAGGGCAGAGCCCTTGTCTTATGCTTCTGTTCCCCACAGAGCGTCTGATCCAGGGTAGAACCTACGCTGTATTGCTCAGTACTTGGTGAAAAATGCCTTTTCCTCACTCTGGAGTCATGATGATGGAATAAAGTCTAGGCAACAGTTTACTTTCATGGTAAGATACTTGGCGGTGAATCCATACGTACCAAGTTGGTGAGTACTTATCACAGCAATTGGCATAAGGGAAGATCACTTGGAAGCAGACTTTACGCAGAGGTGTTCGCTGCAGTGTTGTTCATAATAGCAAAAAAAGTGGAGACCCTTAAGTGTCCCTCAGTGGGAGAGGCTGGGTAAGTTAGGGTACATCCATCCACACATACATGGAGATAGTAAGGAGGCAGCTCTTTTGAAAAACAGGGTAGAACCAAATGTCCAAAAATGATATCCAAGAGAAGTTAGATGGCATGATGCAATCTGTGTAAAAAGGCGAAGGGATGCATGCACGCGTGTGATACATACATAGAAAAATTTTGGAAGGATATGCAAGAAACTTCATATCGGTTATGGCTGGGGAATGGACGGCGAAGTAAGGGGTGGGTGGTTTTATCTGTTACTTAATTTTTCTGTCTGTGGTTGAATTTTTTTTATCGTGACTATTGTTTTTATAAAATTAAAAAAAAGCAACTAGTTAGAAAAACAAGCTATTTTTGGATGGCAATGAGAAAAGTTAACTCTAAAAGATGCCCTTCCCAGGGTGGGGGCCTGGGGGCGAGACAGAGGAGGGTGAAGTGGGGTGGGGACAAGTCGAGAGGTTATTGGCTGTCTCTGCTCCCGGTCTGCTGGCCAAACCAAATAACCTTCCAACTCTATCCAATAGGGTGGAGACTGCATGGAGCATGGGAATGTTCTGAATCACAGCCTATGCGGTGACTTAAGTTAGAACTTCCGGGACATTCACTTGACACCGCCCACCCTGGAAGCCAGCCATAACCCCCAGAGACACCCAACACAGCGCTGACCATGTAGTCAGGGACTTCACGGTGGGGGACGAATCAAGTTACTGTCTCACAGACCAGCAATGAATGGCTCACCACTGCTTACTGTATGAAGTTCAAATTTACCATGGCTCAGCCTTGAAGGCTTTTCTGTGATCAGCCCCAATGTTTTCAAACTCATTTGCTAAAACTTCTCAGTATCTATCAGCATATATACCAGCCCTGCATGGGGTTCAGATCCTCGCTTTGCAACTTACCCTTCTGTGCCTCAGCGTCCCCCTCTGGAAAGTGGGGAGGATGTTAAGAGCACCCACCTCATGGAGTGGACGTGGGATTGAGGGAATGTACGTAAATGTACATAGAAGGGTGACAGGCACCAAGCAGGTACCACTTCAGTGTTGCCTCCGCCTGTCAGGCTCCCCCTCCCCTCCCTCCACGGTTCTGGCTGCAACACTTTTCCGCTTCTTTCGGAAGTTCTGTTGCGAAGTGTGTAATCCCTAAACCCTCCAGGGAGCAGTGGTTCTTGGACTTTCAGAATCACCTGGGGACCTTGGCAAAATGCAGATTCTTGGGCTGGACTCCTGGAGACTCCGCGGAAGTCTGCAGTGTGGCCCAGAAACCAGAACCCGGGTGACACCCTTACATGCAATGTGGGGCCACCGCCGGCGATGCAGACTCTAACGGGGCTTCTTCTCCGGACCAGCTGGCAGTGTGTCCTCATCTTTCTTGTGGCCTTTCCCAACCTAATGGATGTCTTGGCCTTGGGCCGACCCCCCTCCTTTTAGGGCTGTCAAGACGTGTGGCAAAATAAAGCATTTTACCCAAGCATCAAGCAGATGCCGGGTAGGGTCAAGCACGCTTGGGAAAGGAGAGCACCTCCTTGGAGAAAGAGGCCTGGGTGTCCTCAGTGGAAAGGCCTCTAAAATGCCCTGATGGACTAAAGGCTTCATTGAAAAGACAATCTCTTTCCTCAAAACCCAAAAGCTTCGTGTTCCTCGTAGCTCCCACATTTGTTTGCACATCGAGCTCAGTGAGAGAAGGTCTGTGCTGACATCCCCCACGTTCCCCTTCCGGAACTCCGTAGGCTGCTTCAGAGATGGGCTAGAAAGCTTCTATTTTGTTATTTTTTAAAGTTTCCTGAAAGCATAAGAATCAAAAGGGAGTGAAAGCTTCCGCTGGTCAACAGGAAACCCTCCCTGCTCCCCAACTCTGCCCAGGGAACCTCGCAGATTTCCTGAAGTGAAAACAAACACCACGACCAGTTTCTACTCCTTGCAAGAATTTAATTCTTCCTTTAATATAAATAAGGCAGCACGAAACACCGAGGACTCTGCTGTTTTCTGCTTCAGAAGCAGCTCTGGTGCGTAGAAGACCCCCGCTGTCCCGCTGAGTTGTCATCTCTGGATAAGCAAGAGGCCAGGAGGTCATTTTCCAATGAACTTTCTCCTGGAAGCCAAGGGGAGGCCGAGGGAGGTGCAGGCTTGGTCTTGGCTTGCCCTGGTCTCCGGCTGTGGGGTCTCCTCCAAGCACAACAAGATAAGGATGAGGGGGTGGGGGGCCGGCAAGGCATGGACAATAATAAATACGGACATTCACCCCAATTCTGGCAACCAATCACAACTGAATGGGGGGCTTGGACTACTGTTGGGGGCCATGCGGGCATGACCCTTCCCGATGCTGGGGAGACACAGACCCAGGTCTGTGCGGTCTGACTCCAGCTCACACTGAAGGATTCTCACGGGCCTCAGTGCCCCATCACAGCCGAGCCTCCTGCCGCAAGTGAACCCTGTCAGGCAAATCGTCCATCTTCTGGAACCCCTGGGGCCAGGTGAGAGCACCCCTGGGTGAGGGACAGGATCCTCTGCAGCTTGTGGTGAGCCCGACACCCCCAGGGAATGGGGTATACTGCTCGGAGGCCTGGCCAGCTTAAACCCTGGAGGGGAACCCAGGTGCTGGTTCAGATGCATTCATTCTTGCCTCCCCCGTAGCTTGCTGCGAGGGTTAGTGAGGCAGTACCATGGGAGGAAGTCCCAAAGGGCCATCGAAGCCACAACTGGAGGAGGAGTGGCTTCCCAACCCCCCTGCCCAGGCCTGGAGACGGGCCAGCTCCCACCGCAGGCTCTGGTGCCTGTCTGGTGACTGCAGCAACCAGCAGCGCCCAGGTGGCCTCTCTGGGGCTTGGGGGCTGGGTCGGCACTATCGTCCCCACATGTCCCCAGTCAGCCGAGCCTCTCCGGGTCTGGGTCATCTGTGTGGCTGGCCAAGGGGCATCCAGAAAGGGGAGGTTCTGTGCTGCGAGGGTGCCTCACTGGAGTGAACAGGTCTGGGGCCAACAGATGGAGCGGGGTCTCCTCTTGCCTCTGGGCACGATTGGTCCTAGGCCTGCGACCCTGCTGAGGAAAACTCCAGGCTATGGCATCCCTCCCTCCCTCCTCAGCTCTGCTGTCTTCTCTGAACTGGGCATCAGAGGCAGACCCCAGCACCCTGGGGACACGTTCTACCCTTCATCCCAGTCACCCTGTGTCTCTTGCAGCTTCCACCTTCAGTACCCACCCTCCCTCAGCACTCGGCATGGTCGGAGACCCGCTGTGGAGCTTGTCCCTACTGCGGTGCTCCGGGCACAGCACACTGTGGGACGGGGTGGGGGAAGGGAGTCTACCCTGTGTGAGACCCGTAGCTGAGAAAGCGGCCGACTGAATCTTCTCTCTGCCACCAAGTACCCACCCACTTCTGGGCAACAGACATTGGCTCCGTGGGGCCTTGAATCTCTTCTCGGTCTTTTCTCCAAGTAGTTTAAACAACGGCAGCCGAAGTTGGACCCCTGCCTCGCAGGCTGTGGATGGAAGGTGGCACATTCCCACAACTGCCCTTGCTGGTGCCTTGGCTGCAGATGCCTGGGGCCAAGCATTACGGGAAACAGGCTGCAGGGTCTTAATGTGCATCCGCACCAGCATTCCTGCAGATCCCCTGCTGATAGTTAAGTAAAGCCCGGACTCGGGATGTAACGACACCCGAATTGATGTTTGCATTGTCTTCAGCTCAGTGTCCAGAGAGGATTTCGTCATCCTCTTGGCCGTTCGTAGTGATCCAAAAGTAAGCTGCAAAGGATCAACCCAACCCAGACAATAACCTCACCAGCAGGCCCCAGTGGCATGAAAGCAAACCAGCTCTGCCAGCTTGGAATTCTGTTTCCTCCGGGCCGTGGGGCCTGGCTTCCCTGGTGGGGTGAGCCGTGGTGCCCCACAAAGCCCGCCGTCCTCCTGGGGCAGGGCCTGCAGGTGCCCCCAGAGGCGCAGGCCTGCGGGGTGCCCTGCGTCCTGGACACCCTACAAGACCACGGTTTTGTGGGGCAGGCTGGCATGGTCGGAGGAGATATGCAGGGAGTACTCGCTAACAAGCACCGGGGCATTCTTGAGCATGTCATAGAAGGAGTCCACCGTCTTCCGGTAGAGACTTCGCTGCAGGACGAAGGGCCGGAAGAGGTTGAGAGGCTCGGCCCTGCGCACGGCCTCGGGGAGTCCCATGCCCTCGGGCGCCTTGCGGTTGCCGATGAAGAAGTGGTGCAGCTTCTTCTCCAGCAGGCTCTTCTCCAGGAAGCGCAGCAGCTCGTGCAGGCGAGCGTGGAGCTGGCTGGCCTTCCAGTCGGCCGGCCGCCGGGTGAGCAGGAGGTGCAGCAAGGCGGTCTTCAGGTGGTAGCTGCCCAGGCCGCTGGGGCCGCTCAGGCGGCTCTGCTTGGACAGCAGGAAGGAGGCAATTTGCAAGCAGCTGAGGTGGCAGGCCCCCTCGGGCAGCGCCTTCGAGGTCATCCGGAGGAAGTGTCGCTCATAGACGGCAAAGGACAGGAGCCAGTCGGTGCTGGACGCCGGCGCCTCCCCGGAGGGCTCCCTGGGAAGGGGGGAGACAAAGTACAGGTCCGAGTCCTCGCACTGGATCACAGGAATCAGGTGGAAGGGCATGAACTTGCCCGAGCGGAACTTGATCTTGAGGGAGCCTGGGGAGTCCAGCTGACCGAAGGCCAGGTCAAACTCGTACTTGTGGGCAATGCGGTGCCAGGCTCTGGTGAGCGCCGTCTGGAACCACTTCATGACGCGCAGCGTGTCCAGGTAGGGCGAGTCTCCGGCGCACAGCAGGGTCTCCAGCTCCGGGCTCTGCCGCGCCGGGCGGGTCCCGCCGTGGAGGAGACACAGCATGTCCTCCCCCAGCGTGGTCTTGCCGCAGACGCAGCCCAGAGTGTCCTCGGCGGCCGGCACCACCCTGATCTGGCCGTAGCCCTGGCGGCCCAAGGGCACGGGGCGGCGGGAGCAGCAGAGCTCGGGGCGGAAGTGGTAGGGCTCGGGCGGCACGAAGGGCACGAAGAGGCGGCACAGCAGCGGCTTGTCCACCTGCCAGTTCTCGTACATGCTGTCCACGCCGATGAAGTCCTCCACCTCCATGTCCGCGTCCCGGTTGCACAGGCTGCGCAGGGCCTCCAGCAGGTCATCCACGAAGCCTTCCACGAACTCGCGCGTGCGCGCCGCATCGGCCGTGGCGCCCCGGATGCAGCGCTCGTGGAAGTGCTCGAGCGCGGCCTTGTTGGGCAGGGTGAGGCCCCGGAGCGGGGCGCCCTCCAGGCCCGGCAGCTCGTCCTCGTCCCCGCCCGGGCACTCCGGGGAAGGCCCGTCCTGGTGGTCCTGCCGCCACACCTCGATCACCAGGAAGAGGATCATGCAGAGGGTGCTCCACAGGTCCCAGGCCGTGCGGGCCTCGTTCTGCTGCTGGCCCTCCTCCGCCAGCCGCTCCAGCTCCTCCTTCTCGGCGGCCAGCCGGGCCATCTCCTCCTCCAGGCGGACCTGCTCCAGCTGCAACTTCTCCTGGTGCGCCTGCATCTTGCGCATGATCTCCTCCTCGCTCTCGGGGACCGTGGCGTTCTCCCGCGGGAACAGCAGCGGGTGGTTGATGATGGCTGTCACGACCACCAGACACACCCGGAAGAGCCCCAGCGCCATGGCTGGAACTTTCCTGCCACACAGAGACACGGATCAATGGTCACGCCAGCTTCCGCCCGCGCCACTTCCTCCCCCGACCCTCACACCGAGCTCTGTCCCACTGGGTGGATGAAGGTCTCACGGTTCTCCCGCCTGGCCGGCAGTCTCCACCCCGCACCCCGTGCCTCAGTGTAGCCTTGGAAGAAAGAATGGCAGAGTCCTTGCACACCAGCAATCCGGCTGAGCAACTCACGGAGGGCTGTCCTGTTTGTGTGTGCCCAGGCTTTCCTCCTTCTGGGAGCAGCGCTGCGCTTTCCCTAGGAGCCAACCCATTTCTGGCCCGCATCCTGTGGCCTGGGTGGTAAAAACCCCACCCCGGGCTCCAGGGGTGAACATATAACCCAGGCCCGAGCTACTCCACACCCCCGCCCCCACAGTGTGGATTCAGCGAGGGGCACAGGACCTCCCTCGGGCCAATGGGAGGGACACAGGTGGGATTCACTGGGACCCATGGGGAGAAAGACTAGGTTTGCTAGGAGCAGGATTGCAGCTGCTGGGGGGGCTCTCTATGCCTCAAAGGGGAGGGTCTGCTTGAGAAAAATGCCAACGTAAACAAAAGCACATTCCCTGGACCCAGCTATGCCTGAAGACATTGCCGCTGGACTTTTAAAGTCATACAAATCAATAATGTCTTTGCTTTGTTTAAGTCAATTTGAGTCGTTTTCTTATACTTCAACCCACCTCTCCCCAGTGAAGGCCTTGTGGCGAATGCGACTTTCCTCAAGGCAGTAAAGCCTAGTGGTTAAGAACAAGAAGGCTGAGTTCCAAGGCCAGCCTTGTCATTGATCTGCTGTGTGCCGTTGGGCACGTTAACACACCTCTCTGAGACCCAGTTTTGTCACTGGAGGAGAGGAAAGCCACCGTACCCCCAAGGTCACAGTACGGAGAGACACGGCGACCCACGCAGACTGCTTACACGGCACAGTGGAAAGTACACTGCATAGGTTCATTGAACGGCAAGTGTTTTTGAAGCAGTTTTGGGTCCCTGTCTTCTCCTACTGTAAACTTCTTCTGATCTGTAAGATCTCAGCCCAAATTCGACACTGACCTCCTGGCCTTCTCCTAGGTCTCTCCCCAGGGCAATCCTGGAGACAACCAGAGTGACCGAGTCATTGAATTTCTTCTCCTGAGTTATTTAAACATCAAATCTGACTTACTAATTGTGAAGGGAGACATTCCATTCTTCCAGGAGAAATGGATTTTTTAGATCTCAAGTGATCTCAAGGGAAGGGCTAATCCCTTACAATCCTGGGAGTTAGATACACAGAACCTTGGCCCCATCCCAGACCAACGGAACCGGAAGCTGCATTTTGATACCATCCACATTAAAGTCTCAGAGCCACAGTCTCACAGGGTAGGCCTTACATTATACTCTCTCCTCTCCCAGGCAGAAACCTTGGGGAGTAACAAGGAGCCTTTCCCATGCTTGCCCTGCCCCCTTTCTGCCTGGTACTTTAGCGAGGAGAGCAAACAGCCAAATGACGTTGTTGGACAGCAGAGAACACAGAGGGCCCCCGGCCCCCTGCACACCAACACATGCTGATAGGAGCTTCTCCACTCTGTCCAAGCCCCACTCCCTAACCTTGAATTGACACCCTTAAAACCACTTGTTCTGGTTCTCACCCTAATGGTGCCAAGGAACGGGGACGTGGCTTCACGTAAAGACACGCCAACAGGGCCAGGATGTATGTGACCTGAGTGGCCACACGTGGGTAAAGCCCGCTGCTCAGATGTGATTCCATCCTGCTGGACACATGAGCAGGAACCGAAAGCAAGTCCACGGGCAGCCAAACTCAGCACGCACACACATTCAGGCCTCAGAGGTGAACTTGAGGAGACGGAGGGCAGGAGAAAGGCCGGAAGGGGTGTAGGGTGAGGGAAAAGTCCAGGGGGAAGCTAGTCAGCTTTTCTTCCCTATGACAAGGAGCAGCTTGCTAGATAATTGCAGAAACGGGTCAGCCCTGGTTTCCACCCGAGGGAAACCTCAGTGGGAAGTTTTGCCACGGTGGTCTGAGGCAAAGCCATGAGGCTGGCTTCTCAATGTGGATCAGGGTTTTAAGATCAAGGCATGTGGTGCTAAGCACAGTACCAGGCAGCAGCCAGTTGGGTGAGAATTTGGAGGTTCTAACCCTCGAGGGCCCCTGTACCATAGGCAGTGCCCCCTTTGGGCCCAGCAGACCCCAACATGTCACAGTCCTAGGCCTGGGCAGCCCCGGACCAGTCTCCACGCCAACTCAGGGTAGGATGCCAGCGAGTGAGGAGTGGTGCCGTTATCAAGCCTCAGGACCAGTAAGTCTTCCTCCTCTCTCCCCAACAGCTTCCATGGGGCTACCTGTGGGCATCCTCGTGCCTTATTCTAGGGCTCTAATGGCCTCCTTGTACTAGCACAGGCAAGTTTAAAGCCCCAAACCAACTGGAGTCATTGACTCTGTATGCAAGGGGTTAAATGGATGGATTCTGGAGTAGACAAGACGGGGCTAGAAGCCAGCATGGGCACATACTAGCTATGTGACCTTGGACAAATCACTCAACTTCTCAGACCCTCAGTCTCTTCATCTGTGAAATGGGCATAATCATCCCATTTGAGGTAGTAAAGCTTGAATGAGATCATGCATATAAAACCCTTAGCAAAATGCCTGCCCCTGTGTGAGTTTTCTTATGAGAGGGTGTCTCTGATAGGAGGCAAAACACAGTGACCCTGCCGGTAGGGGTTCTTGAGGGGTCACACGGTGCCCCCACAACGTACTCTGGCAGGATGCAAGCAGTAACAGCGACAGGAGTAGGGTTACACACACCGGAGCACGAGGGAGACGGGGAGACAAAGGGGGAAGAGCCTGGGCTCTAGAAGCAGACAGGCCTGGGTTTGAAACTTGACTCTGCTCCTTGCCAAGGGGTCTTGCTTCTCCAGGGCTCCAGGGCTTTCCCCTCAGAGACGCAGCTACCAGCAGACCCTCCTTCCTAGGAAGGTGGGGTTCTGGGAGAAAATCCATTTCAGGTGCTTGGAGCAGATGCCCTTCAACATTCGCTCCTTCACTCTAGGTCTCCCCAGGCCTCTGTCTTGTCACCTGCGAAGCACGCCAGCCCTGCCAAGTCCCAGGGGTGCGGAGGAAAGCACGCTCAAAAGTGCTTTGAAAGCACAAAAGGCTCCTCTAGCGTAGCTGTCCCTTGGCACGCCACTCTGCCCCCCAGCAAAGGGGAGAGGCCTTCGGAGCCTTGGATCCTTCTGGAGGTGGAGTTCTGACTCACTCCTTACTCAAATCATCAACTCCCTCCCGGGGATCATGAGCTTCCAGGTGTCTTTTTGCTCCTTTTGACGTCTGGACAGGCCGGCTCTGCCTGTGGCTGGGGAACGGGCTGAGGCTGCTCATTGATCATGAGATGGGGCCAAGTTGGAACCTCTACCTCACCTCCCCAAAGCAAGCTACAGGGAGCACTGCCCTGGGGGCCACGGGGCCAGAAGAATGAGGAGAAGGAACCAGAGTGGTGTGACTTCTGTTGGAGATCATAGAGACAGACCAATATGTGGGAGCCTCTCCCTAGACCATGGATACATATGTATACACACACACACCCCTTCCCCATGGGCCCCATTCCCCAATTTCAAAATTGTCCACCTCTGCCTTGGCCCAAGGCTCCCACCCCTACCGAGGCTGCCCCATACACGTGCCCCGAAACATCCAATTGGGTTCAGCTTAAAAATGAACTTGGGTCACTGCAAGGCTTTTGTCTGTCTGCTTGCCAGGAAACCAGCAGGAAACCTGCTGAGTTCCTCTCCACCCCCGCCCCTGCCCACAGAGGGTGGTGGCCCATGTAGGTCACAGCTAAACTTAGCCTGGCAAAGAGCCAGGGTCACGAGGCAGCAGGGGCTGGGCCAGAGGGCTACAGGTGGTCAGCCCAGACCAGCGGTTTTCTCAGACCCTTATTCTGCGCCTGGCCAGAAGCCTCAGACTCTGGGGAAGAAACCCCAGATAGCCTGTTTCCAGCGCTCTGTCACTCCTGCATCCCTCCCAGCCTCCCAGCCTCCCAATCAGAGCTTAATCCAATGAATGCCACTAGCAGTTGTCTAATAGAGATGTGCTTCTGTCCATCAAGCCCTCACTAGGATGTGCTGGGTGCACAGTGACTCCCTGTAACCGAAGTGGGTGTTGTTATCCCTGTTTCACAAATGGGTTAACCAAGCTCGAGACACAACCCACAGATGGGTTAACCAAGCCCAAGAAACAAAAAGCAATTTTGTAGCCACATGACTAGAAAAGGCACAGCTGGGCTGAGATACAGTCTGTTCTGTTTCCTGCTGGAAAGCCCAAGTTCTTTCCATCCTGCCGTGTTTCCAGAGCACCTACTATGCGCAAGGAACACGCTGGATGCTGCAGGACTCATGCGCGGGAGCCCATCATGATCCCAGGCGGGAAGAACAGCACAGTCCACACGTGGAAGCAGAGAGCCACCACCGACCGTCACAGGACTGAATGAGCGGGGAGCATCAGTGGCACATGAGC
The DNA here is from genome assembly GCA_002007465.1 of Ailurus styani. Lineage (NCBI taxonomy): Eukaryota > Metazoa > Chordata > Mammalia > Carnivora > Ailuridae > Ailurus > Ailurus styani. The sequence continues at coordinate 2,018,455 of LNAC01000271.1, read as the reverse complement.
AGTAGGCGACAAGAACGCAGAGGGAATTTCACTTCTGTTCTTTGGGGGTCCCTCCTTGTGGACCTTCCCTGTGTTCACTGGCTGGGGAGATGTGGGCGTGCAAGTCTCTCGCACCACATCCATGCGGCCCCCTCCTTCCAGACAGATTCCTACGGCAAACCCAGAGCGGGGAGAACCTGTGTTCATCCACACCCCTTCTGCCCCATCACCCACCTACCCCACCCGGGGCGGGCCGCCTGTGGCCTCAGCAGCAGCAGGGGCGCCCAGGACCCATTTCTCAGCAGCCAGCAGTCCCGTGGGACAGTGGTTCTCCAAATGGGGTCCCCACTCAGCAGCACCACGTGGGAGCTCGTGAGAGGAGCAAACCCTCGGGTGCAATCCCAGTCGCGCTGATGCGAAATTCCAGGGCTGGGGCCCAGCACCTGTGTTGTCACGGGCCCTTCGGGTGGTTCCAGCGCCCACTCAAGTCTGAGAACCAGCCCTGCCCAAGCCAGGAAGGCCTCAGGGAGGAGGAGGGCGGGGTTCCTGCGGTGTCCCTGCAGCCCAGGCCTGCAGCTCGCTGGGGCTTTGCCCCACGCCCAGCTCCTCAGACGCAATTAGCTCTGCTAATTACAACCGCCCAGGCGGCTCCAGCCTGCCCCGGCCCCGGCGTCATCTTCTGAGCTGAAAGGAACAGCTGAAGTGGCTTCTTTATAAATTTAGAATAAAGGAGGTGGGTTGATGGCAGGGGAAGCCACCTGCAGCCCAGGCCCTGGGGGGTTCCTTGGGTCCCTTTCCCACTGCTTAGGCTCTGCACCCGCTGAGGAAGAAGGGGCCAAAGGAGATGAACAGGCAGTAAGTTTGGGCTGCACCCCTACTGTGCACCTGGTCTTGTGCTGGAGTTTCTGTCCCAGTGGGGGGTACATGGCTGTTTGGGCGCAATAAAGCCACACATTTAAGGAAGCCAGAATTTAGCGCTGTACTCACCTAAGCCCCATTTTACGGATGAAACTAGAGAGACCTAATGAGGAGATGCGCCTGAGCAGGAAGGAGGGTGGGGTCAAAGTGGTCCAGGCAGGTGGGCCCTCCCAGGGATTTCTGGACAGACAGACAACAGAGAAGGGGAGGCAGGCGCTCGTGTGCTCGTGAACAGCCAGAATGTCCAAAGCTAAGTACTCAGCATGTATTCTATCGTTGGATTCTCAGAGCATGAGTTAGGCAGTTGCAACATCCTAACTTGTGAAGAGACTGATGGTCAGAAAGGTCCACCGTGTGGCTTGTTAGGTTCCCTGTCTGTAGTGGGCCTGTCCCCCTCCCTCCACCCTCCTGGGGATGAGTGAGCCCCGCCACGTCCCAGGCATCACGGCCAGGAGGGCCGACCACCCAGATCATGGGGGTTGGCTGTGCCCCGAGGAAACAGGACTATAAGAAAGGACAGGTTGGATACAGAGTATGAGTTGGACCCTGAGCCTTGGGGCTGGAGTTTGGGCCCCGTGAGCCAGCAGTCTGTCTGCAGCCCTGCTGAGGCTCTCCTCCGCCGTCTGGCCTGTCTGATCCCGACGCCATGCCTCTTGCTAGCGGAGCCCGCGCTGCACGCTGGCGTCAGCCTCCCCGCCCGGCCCAGCGGCACCTTCACTGAGGGCCAGCTCATGGGCCCGTCCTCCAGGGGGCTGCCCCTCAGTGCAGGCCTCCCTTGCCCTTCTCAGGACCCTTACAGGTCAGGCCACCTCCCTGCTCTTCCCTTGTGTCACTTCGCCCACCAGGCCCTACCTTCCTTGTTATCGTTCCGGCACTTTCCAGAAGCTGAATGTCGTCCTGTCTCCTCCTGGGCACCAGGCTGCCCCGTTTGTCAGGCACCCAGTACATCAGTGAGAGCTGACTTGCCACGTCTTAGGGAGGAGATGGTTGCTGTGGGAGTGACATGTCCCCACAAACTCCTTCCACTTCACCTTACTCAGGGCCGGGGGTGGGTGCGTGGGTGTCAACAGACTCAGCAAGGATGGCCCCCACCCTTCCAGGACAGGAGTCCCCTGCAGGAGAGGAGAACGGCCTTGCAGGCCGGCCCGGGCCCCTGCAAGGGCATCTCTTGCTGCGGTTCCTCTCTGCCTGCAGCCCGGGGGAGGTGGGGCCAGGAGAGGGGCTGAGCAGCACCGGGGAGGGGCCGGGTCCTGTGGCTTCAAGCCCGCGTAGGAGAGGGAGGGCAGGCAAAGAAAGGAAGTGAGGAAAGAGGAAGGAAGAGGACTAACGAAGCGTAATTGAGAAATGGGTTGAAGGGTGAGGTTCTGGGCCCCGGGTGTCTCTTCTTCTCTGTGTCCTTACAGCCACCCCCACCACCTTCCACCCCACCCCGCCCCCCAGCCGAACCTCTGTCTGGGCCTCCAGCCAGGCTCACCTTCCTCCCACCTGCTACTTTCAGGGCCACTGCGCTCCTTCCCTTCCCTCCTTTCAGTCACCCTTCCTGAAGGCAGGGGTTGCGAGACCAAACGTGGGGGACAGGGTGGGGAACGCCCCACAGTAAATGGGCGAGGCTGCTTGAGATCCGGCTGATGGGCACTGGGTCCACTGGTCCCACACGCGTTATCTGAAGAGGCTACCACGTCATGCATGTTGTGTGCTGAAAATCACATGATTTTTTTTTCTTTTTCCAAGAGAAGCCAGAAATCTGGATTTTTATCAGCATCCCTCAATTTTACAAGGTCGGATGCTATTTCAAAAATTCTTTGTAAACCATGGAAGCCAAATAAAATACGTCAGAGGGCCACCTAAGGCCTGCGGGCTCTGGTCCCCAGCCCCCTCTCTGCGCCTCCTTTCTCCCGTCCACTGGCACTCCCCACCCCCGAGTAAGCATCCTCGAGGCTGCCCCTGACCCTGGGACACTCCTCACTCTTCCCCCTCGGCAATATCACCTCCTACCATTTCCTCTGTGACCAGGACTCCCTGAAATAGCCCCCCTGGCTCAACCCTTCTCCCCAAAACCAGTCCTGACTGTACTCCAGCATCTCCCAGTCATCCCAACAGCCACCCCCAGAATAATCATAACCGGCATTTATGAGGGCTGGCCGTGGGCCAGGCTGTGCTAGGGACTGACATAAAGACTTTCTCACAGCCTCTCCAGGGACTAGAAGAAAACAGACTCTGTAGCCTAATGGGTATGCGTTAAGGGCACTTGGTGTTACTGTCTAAGGTCTCTGGAGAACGGACCCCCACTGTACCTCCCTAGCCCAGGGGAGATCCCACACTGGGCTCCGAAGAAGCAGGGGTCAAGACTGGGCCCTGGTCAGGGGGGGGAGAGAGCAGAGAGGAGAGACAACAGCAGAGAGGGGCAGCCCATCCTGCCCGCCAGGCCCAGTGCAGGCGAGCCCACGGCAGAGTTCATGCCGTGAGAGGAGCAGCCTTCCCGCCGAGGTGAGCTCTGCTCTCACGGCCCCGTGGCCCCACTGGCCAGACTCGCAGAGGGTGCCCAGTCACACTGGCCAAAGCAGTACGTTTCCTCAAGGCCATTCAGAAAGGGAGGGGTTTCCAAAAAGCCACCAGGATGCCAACTCCATCCTCTGGTCTGGGGTCAGGCAGCTGGTCGGCCCAAGTGCAGGAAGGACAGGGGCCTGGACTCTGCTGATGTGGGTGGGAGAGCCCACGTCTTTCCTGTTCTCGCTCTTCCATCAGCAGCTTATACACAGATGGAGAAGGCAGGGAAGCTATCAATCTCCCAGGAAGGACACGGTGTCTTCCCGTCCAGCCGTGCAGCCTGATGTCCCCACAGCATGTCAATGGGAAATCACAGTGTCCTGGGACAGACAGACGGAGGCCTGGTGTCTCGGAGGCTGAGGCACGGCTGGGAGGCTTACAGGCCCCCGAGACAGGAAGGGGCTCCCCTGACCGCCTTTTGTCTGGGTCCACGTCCAGCTTTCTCTCGCCTGTTCTTCCCAGGGCACCCGGAATCCAACAGCAGCCACAGTGGGCTGAACGGTGACCCTCAAAAAGCTAAGTGCACAGGCTACCCAGACCCTGTGAATGTGACTTTACTTGGAAGGAAGGGTCTTTAGAGATGTGATTAAATTAAGGACCTTGAGCGAGCTCAGCCTGCATTCCCCGGGTGGGCCCTAAGTCCAGTGACAAGGGTCCTTAAAAAGAGACAGAAAAGGAGCAGAGAGAGGAGAAGGTGATCGAAGCCAGAGGCAGAGGCTGAAGCGAAGCTGCCACGGCCTGGAAGGCCCGGAGCCCCAGGACAGGGCAAAGAAGTATCCCCCCTTGGAGCGTTCGGAGGCCGCGTGGTACCTTGCTTTCGGACTTCAGGCCTCCAGAACTTTGAGAGGTGTGGTTGTCATTTCACCACCCAGTTAGCTTGTGGTGTTTTGTCAAAGCAGCCCTTGGAGACGAACTCGGTCTTGGAGCGCAGCCACCCCCCCCCCGCCCCCCCTCCACCTCTGAGGTTTGCTCTGCACCCAAGCCGGGGGCTCCCCAGCCCGGCTGGAACGGGCCTTCGGAATCAGCTCCCTCCCTCACTCCTGGCCACGCCAGGGCACCTCCTCCCCCTGGAGGTCTCCCTTCTCCAACTCGCTGGGTTTTAGTTTCTCGTTGGGTCAGAGCTTTAAGACTGAGGTTCAGGGCCTGGCCCTACCCAGCCTTGGGGGACCCCTCAGTTCCCTTCCCACTGGCCCTGGCCACTTCTGATTACTGACTGTCCCCTGAACATCTGTACTGCCTCCAATTCCCTGCACCGTGTCCACACCGCACGGCCCAAATCCTACCCAGTGGTCCTCACAGCAAGCCCATCTCAGAAACTGCCTCCAAGAGACTTCCTGATCCCTCTCCTGAGACAGATCTTTCTTGAAAGGGATACACGAACAAGCAGGGGGGTAGGGGGACAGGAAAGGGGGCAGGGCGAGATGACATATGTATTAAGACCTTCTGAGTGCGGGTGAGCCTGGTGCCTTGTGCAGAGGGCATCTCTGGAGATGTCCCAGAGCAAGGACCCCACAATGCTTGCCCCCCGCCTCTCTCCTTAGGTAGCTCGGCTCACCAGAGCAGCAGCCCCATTTCACAGGCAGGAGCTGAGAGGTGGAGTCTCACACAAAAAGAGCAGAGGAGCCAGAGGCCATGCTAGCCCCACAGCTCCAGACCCTGCCATCTCCCCGGCTCACCCCATCCTGCTCTTTTATCATAGTGAGCCGCCTGAGCTCTGGTCGTACCTTATAACTTCCAGGGCCAGGAAGACTCGTCTTGACTTTCCCCTAAGCACCCGGCAGAGACCCAAGGCAGGGGTGCCTGCTCAGGGCACCAAGGACGCGTGCAATCCTGGGGACCCACCAGGGTGCTCAAATCCTGCACTTGAAGGCACCTGTTTTCAAAAGAAGGCACCACACGTGTCCTCCAGTCTCAGGAAGGATGCGTTTCTTATAGCCAGTGTGTACAAACCATCTCCCTTGATCCCTGGATTCCCACCTCAGATTCGGGACCTGAAATCACAGGGGCGTGTGATCAATGGAAACACACAGGTAACCAATTCCCACAGTGAAGCAGCCCTCATATACTGTCAGATGTTGGCTTGGCTTGAGCTAGTGTTTCTCAGAATTTCCCTCCGCCTCTGGGCCCCATCTCGCCCTGGCGAGGGGCGCTGGCTGGCAGGGAACCCACCTCAGGCGGGGATCCCAAGGCTCCCCAGACTCGTCCCCCCTTCTCTCCCTCCACCCTGTGTTCTCTACACCCCCCGCCTCCCTCCCTGCAGGGCAGTGAGTGCTGGGACAAGCCACACGTTGGCTCAGGAGGGCAGGGCCGGCAGGCTGCAGTGACAGAAAGCAGGCTCCACACAACAGCAAACACGTGCGCTCAGAGGGGACGGTCTTCGAGGGGGTTGAGCAGGAACCAGAGAGAAAGTACAAAGGAAAACAAAGTGCAGACAAAGCCCTCCCTTGGCCAGCCTGCTTCCCCTCTCACAGACGAGCTGCGGATGGATGGAAGGAAACAGGCTGCCGGGCGCCACCTTCCTTGGGATCCTTGGAGGAGAACAAAGACAGACCAGCTCACAAAGACAACCTGGCCTCTCCAGGGAGGGCAAGGGCCCCCAGGACCGTTCCACAGTTCCCCCACCCACCCGCCCCATCCTGCCCAGGCCTACTCACGCCCGGCTTGAGGGATTCTGGCCCCCACACTCCCAGCCTGAAATCCCAGCCTGATCGCCCACCCTGGTCCCCTGGGGTTTGGGTGGTACTGTACACAATGCCTGTGCCCCAGCTGGGCTGGGGGGACGGCGAGAAGGGGGAAGGGGAGGAGGGGGAGGAAGGGAAGAGCACTGGGCCTCCTGCGTGGACACACACACACACACACACACACACACACACACACACACACACAGGCTCTGCGTCTGCAAAGCTCTGAAACCCCTTTCATCTTAACAAAGCAGAACAGCAAGAGACACAAAGGCAAGATGGAGGCCAAGCAGCTGTGAAACGCCTCAGAGCTTGTCGGGGCCTCTGTGCCGCAGGAACCTGGGCTGAGCAGCAGGGCCCACCCGCGCAGGGGCCGCCTCGGTCCGGGTGAACCGGGTCTCCCCGCCTGGGAAAGCGGGGGGCCTTGACTCTCAGTCCAGGAGTGGCTGGCAAAGTTACCCCCGGAATCATCTAGGGCTGCAGAGTCCTCCTCCCTGTGACTTGGACGAAACGATGACAACAGCCGGCCGCAGGGATGGAACGACGCCGTGCTCTGCCCTGGTTCTGCCCGAGGCTGCGCCTGGCACCTAGTAGGGGCGCCTGAACCATCGACAGGGACGAGCGGCGCGGGCTGGGGCGGGCAGCAAGCAGCCCCCGACACGGCCAAGTTCACAGGGACATGCTCCGCCCCGAGGCCACCCAGAAAGGAACAGGCCGAGACCTTCAGCTCAGAAGAGCTTAACACTTGGCGCAGGTGTAGGGTACAGCCGCGAAGGGACCAGACTCTGCAGTCAGAGTTGGAATCCCAAGTCTCTTGCTTGGGGTGACCACAGTACCTCCTTCTGGGCACGGGGGTCCCGCACACGGCTGCGCTCCGTAAAGGAAACAGTTATCTGTCTTGTTATGGGTGGTGAGGCCGGGTCTCCCGTTTGATTTGTTAAATCCTGCATCTTAGGGACTGCTCTGGGGAGACTGGGGTGACCGACATCCCTGCAGTGCTCCGGAAGACTGGGGACTTGGCCTGGCTGACTCTGCCACCTCCCTGTTTCTTCAGAAGGCCCCAGGGGCTGCCACAGAGGGAGAGCAGGAAGCTCAGCACCTGGGGAGCTGGTAGTTTGCCGCCCCCCCCCCCAACCGGGTCTGGCAGCATCAACACTGACCGATCCTCCAGGCCTTCTGAGGACCTGGATGGAGAAACCCCCTGTGGGTCCCTGATGCCTGGCATTGAAAGTGCAGGGGTTCTTCGATGCTTGCTGAGTGAATGAATGAAGTCAGGACTGGGAAAAAAAGAAAAACTTGCTTTTGAAATGGGAGTGTAGTGAGAGATCTCTGATGAAGTCACTTCTAAGGTTTTTCTTTCTGGAACTGCTCTGCTGTCAGAAAAGCAAAATGCTCATAAGGGCCTTGGGGAATGGGAGCAAGAACCCTTCCAGATGTGGCCCGGAGACAGACCTCGGCCACTTCAGGTCTGGATGTCCTTCTGCGAACTACAGGCTGACTCACCACCCGTGTTTACCAAGAAAACGACCCAGGAATGAACCCTGACACAAGTTTATCTGACCCTCAGCTGCCTCTCTCCTTGACGCCCACTTCCTTGCTTGAGTCTTCCAGAAATACAAGATAAACGGAGGATACAGGATTTGAAGCAAATTCAGGAAAAGAAGCAGAGAAGCAACCCTTGGCGCAGTGGCAAGCAGCTCTCCCTTTCCCGAAAAGAACAGACCAGCCCCGTGGCCCTGACGCCCTGTGGTAGAGTTTAAAAAACAGCAGCTAACATGTGACATTTATAGAGATTTAGGTATTGTGAAAAATACTTTACGGATCTCATCTGCACAACAGACCTCTGAAAGAGGCACTACTTGCATTTACAGATAAGGAAACTGAGGCACAGAGTGGCAAGGCCACTCGCTCGTTATCAGTGATGGGATTTGAACTCAGGACTTTCAACACTCCAATCTTCCCATCATGCTGTGCTGCTCAGTGGCCTGATTACCTGTGAAATATTATGTGCACCTATGGGCTTTCCTGTGCGGTTAAGAGCAAGGCAGGTGACAGTTTAAGTGAAACCTGGCCATGAGGCAGGGAATCAGACTTAATGAGCTGTCAAGGCCCCTCCCACCCAGAGATTCTGGGTGTGCGACCTGGGATGTCTGAGACAGCTTTTCAGGGAAAGGACAGTGCCTTGGGAAAAGCGAGGCAGGGCCCTTCTGACACTGGACAGTCCCTTTTGCTGGGAGGCTTCAGTGGCATTTTGGGGCGGCAAGCAGGGGTCGGGCCTCGGCATCCCCCATTCTCTTGCCCTCTAGCCCGGGCTTGCTGTGGTCCTGCCTCTTCAGCAGTCCTGCCCCTTCATTGACTGGAACAAAGTCTAGGCAAACAAAGGACCTTTTCATGAACTTCAGGCGGGTCCCCTGACTGCTGCAAAGAAGGCTATTGAAACAGGCTCCCAGGAGAACAGTTTGTTATGAGCACATGGTTTTGTACCAACAAGCAGAACTGGAATTATGACAACGCCCTCCCTATGGTTTGGTGCAGGTTAGGAGGAGACTCTCCTGTACCCCCTTCAGGGAAATGACCTGGGGGAGGAGGTAGGGGCAGCCCAGGATAGCGCCAAACTGAGCCCTCCTCCCAGGCAGCAAGCGTACCACTATGTCATTCACCTGCAAATGAGTCATTTGAAAATTGTGGGCTTCGTATTTTTTCCAGGACTTCCATCTGAGGATCTTAAAATGCTCTGTATATTCTCTGGTACTGGCTGCTCCTATCCCCATTAAACAGGCAGAGAAACTGAGCCCAACTGCTAACACCACCGAGTCACAGCAGGAGGGGACCTGGAGTAGGTGGTCAGCCTGCTGTCTGCTCACCTGACACTCAGACTTTGAGGGATTCCGTTCTTTGGCAGGACACAGCTGACACTCATGCCTGTCCTCTCTAACACCACTCCCCAAATCTTGGGTGTATCTCAACCACCTCCGAACCCCTTTATGAACTACTGGGGAGGAAGGGATTCCATAGCTTTAGTGTAGACCAACTTGAAATTCTATGGGGCATGCTAGCTGAGCGGTGAGCTGTGAGACCTTGCTTTTGTTCCTAGCTGGTACCAACTCTTGGGGCAGCACATCCCAGACATTCCTCTCCTCTCTGTGTACCTTTGATTGTAAAGCTCCACGAAGCCAATGAATCCCGAGCACGTTCACCGCCTTGCACACTGTAGGTGCACAACGAATACTCAAGCAATGAATGAAGGTTCTCTCTTAAGTCAGTCCCTGTAGTGAGGATGTGGTCATCCTTGTTTCCCACTCCCTTTGGTGGCGAGACTGGAGAAGCAGGGAAAGCCACTTTTCTGGGCTCCCTATCACTGATTCCCTACCTCCCACTGTCCCCTACCAGATTCAGGCTGTAGAAGGGAAACCCAGGGCCATGGAAGCTGCCAGAAGCTACTGTAAGGAGTCATGCTCTTTGTTTCAAGTCACAGCTCAGAGAACTAAACAAGGTTGCTGCCCTCAGCACTGAGCTCTATTCCCTCGGGCCAGGGCCAAGGCCAAGGCCCAGAGACCTACCACCAACCGGTTCCCAGCCTAGACCTCTGACCTGCAGCCCTTCCCTCTTTCCCTTGCCCAGCCCCTGAGAAACACACCTGTGGATGTCACACCTTCTGTGCTCCCTCCCTTCAACATATGTCTTACAGTTGGGATGGGTCTTATTCCTCCCGGTCTCCTTAAGGTGGAGGTGAGGTGTTGCCATCGGCAACAGTGATGTCATCTTCCAGGTGCTTCCATTCTGCAGATGTCATGGGATGGGCCACTCCACCCCACTCGGATAGAGGGGGAATATGCCTTCGACGAGAAAATATCACAGGTCCCAGACTGCGGAGGAGGGCCCTACAGATCTCTTAGGCAGCCCCAAATGACCCTCTTCCTCTCCTAGAAAACCTCACCCTTCTTTCCCCTCTGGAAGCATTGCCTATTCAAACCAAGTCTCAAACCTGACTCTCCCTCTCTCAGAGTTGGCGGAAAGGTGGGGACCAGCAGCTTTGTCCTCAGCTCTGAACAAACCACAACATGGGCAGCGAGGAAACGAGCTCTTTCCTTCTAAGCCTCTGGGACAGTCTGGTCCCTACAGCCTTGTTCTTTGGCCAGACATCAGTGGCCCTAATGGGGAAGCTGGGGGCTAGTCCAGCAGAATGTGGATCTTTGACTGAACTTGACCGTCTTTAAGAGCTCATACTAGCCAGAGTAGAGGTCTGTGCCAGGCATGGTGCTCAGTGCCTTCTACACGTGTCCTGCGAGTGGCTATCCCCACTTTACCAATGATGAAACTGAGGCTTGGGCGCCTGGGTGGCTCAGTGGGTTAAAGCCTCTGCTTTCAGCTCAGGTCATGATCTCAGCGTCCTGGGATCGAGGCCTGCATCGGGCTCCCTGCTCAGCGGGGAGCCTGCTTCCTCCTCTCTGCCTGCCTCTCTGCCTACTTGTAATCTCTCTCTTGCTCTGTGTCAAATGAATAAATAAAATCNGAAACTGAGGCTTGAGTCAAAGCACTTGCCCAAGTACAGAAAACATCCATCTACTGAGCAGGGGAGACAGGACTCAACCCAAGTCCGCTCTACTCCAAAGCCCACGGGGATCATACCTCCTTGGCGTGGGGGCACCTGAAGACAGTGGCTTACTAAAGATGAGCCATGAGGGGGCCTGGACAGAGATCACAGAGAGCCATTTAAATCCAGAGAGGCCATTTGGGCGGGCCAGCTGACCCGAGGCAGCCAAGGCGGGCAGTGCCTTATTAATACTGCTTCACGCCCATGTTGGCACAGGGGCTGCCGTAAGTGGCTAGTCTGGGATTTTCCACTTCCCCAAGCATCTGTGTTGACTAGGGACCATGCTTCTTGGCTCTGTGCTTGGCTCACTGTTGACCCATCCAGGCCACCTGACCAAATCCTTTTAACTTGCTTATAGCATTTGCCCCTAAGACTGGGCCTTCAACCCTGACACTGTAGAGTGGTTAAGTTATGCAAATGAAACTCTATGTAGCTGGGAGCTAATGCTTATAAAGCACTAAACAAATTCAGTAAGTAAAATAAAAATAGCTAAATTATGCAAGAAGAAATGGAGACATCCTATCAGGCAAACACTGCCCCTGAGACACTGGCCAAGGAGACCTACACAGCCAGGCTGACTGGAGTACTGGTATACCTGGCAGGTATCTCTCCAATGATGAAAGGGCCACAGAAGTCAAGAGAGCCAGGTACTATTAGACACCCCCCTCCCTGTCCTGCTCTGCCAAGTGCCAGCTGCCTGGATCTTTGGATTCCCATGTGGTTCACCCAGGATGCGGGGACCAGATACTATCTAGTCTGCATGATGGTGACGGTCACAACTGTGCCAAATTAAAAAAAAACGAGCACTCTTAATTTGCACACCCACTTCTGGGAGCTTCTCGAGGTGACTAAATGGTCCAAGTCCAAACCACTCGAAAAATTGTGGAGATGGGTTTTCTGAGTAGTCACAGCTAAGAGCTAGACTTGGGACAGGGACATGATCTACATAAATGTCACCCTTTATGGGAAATTTGCTGGGTACCAGCTGGTTCTTCCCAAGAGACTCTGAGGCATCCTCATCAGCTGAGAAGATAATTTAAAATACTGTCTATAGGGACACCTGGGTGGCTCAGTCAGTTGGGCATCTGCCTGCCTTTGGCTCAGCTCATGATCCTGGGATCCTGGGATCAAGTTCTGCATCAGGCTCCTTGCTTATCAGGAAGCCGGATTCTCTCTCTGCCTCCTGCTCCCCTCCCCTGCTTGTGCTCTCTCTCTGACAAATAAGTAAATTTAAAAAAAATCTTAAAATACTGTCTTCAGATAGTATGTAGTAACATGCTTCATTCCAGCTGATTAAGTGCTAAAATGTATGGTGCGGAAAATAAGTGAACATATATATGAAGGTGTGAAATGGAATTTGGGGAAAGCTTTCCTGAACAAGCTTGGGAAGGGCATCTGCGGGTGAACAGGGCCTGGACAGGGAAGGGAAGAGGGAACAGATGGGGCCTGGGGGGTGGGCAGTGCTGGGACAGCATGTTTGGACACCTGCCATCTTGTTACACTCCTGGGGGCATTTCCTGCCTAGGTCAGGGGCCCTGTGTAGCTGTGGCCTTTTCCCTCTGCACCACACCCAGGTGGCACTTACTCATCACCCTCACGTCAGGCCCCAAACTGGATTTGCCACCTCACACTGCCCAGCAATTAAAAAGGAAAATCAGATGATGCTTGGGCCAGGCCTCCCATGAGCCATCAAGGCCGAGTGTGCTCTTTTTCGCCTTTCTGCCACCAGATGAGCTCTCCATCTTTCCTCCATCTGAGCAGAGTGGGTATTTCTTCCTTTGACAAAGAAAAAGCAATTACTCTTCCCTTCTTCCCACAAGGGCCCCCAACCAAACTAGAATACTTTTCTTATCTTTAAAAAGATTTACCCATTTATGAGAGAGAGCAAGAGCATGAAAGAGAGCATGTGAGCAGTGAGAGGGGCAGAGGGAGAGAGAGGGGAGGATCCCAAGCTCCCAAGCAGACTCCTTGCTGAGCGTGGAGCCTGTCACTGGGCAGATCCCATGACTCTCGACATCATGACCTGAACCAAATCCGAGGGTCTTAACGCTCAACCAGGGTGCCCCCTAAGCTAGCTTTTTAAGCTTAACTTACTTCTTGTCCTATGAATGCTCAATGATTGGGACTCAGCTTCCAGGCTCCTGAACACTTTACTGCTCTGTGCCTTAGCCTCCTCATCTATACGGGGATAACGATGCCTACCTCATAGGACTACTATGAAGATTAAATGACTTAATGAAAGGAAAGTAGTTTTGGGAAAAAAAAAAGTCTGGCAAATAAATGTTAAGCCCTCAATAATGGTTGGTTATCAGGGCTACTTTGTATGGTTGCACAGGTGGTATACTGCTCAAGAACACCTGGCCAGAGTATGGTGAGGATGAATCCAGCTCACACGCACTTGTCTAGCTATGTGCCTTGGCCATGTCTATCAAGCTGAGGCCCCAAGTGGTATCCTAAATGTCACCAAGGTGCCATCATCTTGCAGAGAGGTACATCTTATTCTAACTCACATAAGGACCAGAATATGCTAGCAACAGCCCTGGCGGTTATAATTAACATCCCCTGGCATTCTCAGATACAACCCTCTCTCCAGCAAGACTGCGACCAACCTATCTGGGATAAACTGGTCTCAGCCATAAATAAGGTCCCGCCCCTCAGCTCCCCAGCTCTCTAGGACACTTCTCTGTTAAACACCCCACAGGCTGTCCTACTCCCTCCTCCCTACCGAGGGGACTTCTCAGCTCCAAATATGGAGCCACAGTTTCAGTGCCTGAAGGGACTTTCTCCTTCATTACTGCTGACGGCCAGCTGTCTCTGCTGACAGGGATGGGCAGTGCATTACCAACTGAGGTGTTCTAGTTGCCGGCAAGTTACTCCTTACTTCTGAATAAGATCTGTCTCCCTGTTTCTCCTAAGCAGTGAGTCTCTGAGGTCATACAGAGCAGGTCTTCTCCTCTTCTCAAGTGACAGAGCTGGAGATTCCTGAAGGCCACAGCCTTGACCCCCTCGGCTTCTCTTCCCCGAGACAAATATTGCCAGTTCACTCCCTTCTCCCTCACAAGACATGCTTTGTAGAGCCCCGTCACCCCGCCATCCCTTCTCCCCTGGACCAGTTTGCTTTGGCAGTGCTGTCCCTTCCAAGAGGTGGCATGGAGCACTGAGCTCGTGAACTCCAGTGGCCCCACACTGGCCTTCCAGGGGCCCTGCTGGTCACTGCCTCCCACTGACAGGTGTACCTCCTCCAGCAGACAGAATCCCCCACCATCTTTCTCTTTATTGACCTCAGCGGGTTCAAGAAGGGAAAAATACAAAGCCAGTTTTCTTTCTTTCTCTTTTTTTTAAAAAAGATTTTTATTTATTTAAGAGAGAGGACGCACATGAAAGAGCACAAGCAGAAGGAGGGGCAGAGGGAGAAGGAGAAGCAGGCTCCCCACTGAGCAGGCAGCCCGGAATTGGGGGCTTGACCCCAGGACCCTGAGATCATGGCAGATGCTTAACTGACTGAGCCACCCAGACACTCCCAAAACCAGTTTTCTCCCAGACAGTACTTTCTCAGGTGGGCAATTTTGCCAGAAGCCTCTACCAGTTCTTCCCTGTTCTTGCCCTCAGACAAGAAGTTCGCCCCCACACCCTCTTCCTCGTTTCCCTTTGAGCACTGCAGGAGCTGGGAGCCATTCCTTAAGGTGACAACTTCTGGGTTGATGACATCGGGTTAAAAGTTCAGATCCTGGCCCCCTGAAAGCTGGAGCTTGAAATTGCTGCGTCTTCGAAAATTACGGAGCGAGGGTATGGCATTGGAACAAAAGCCTTTCCATCCACCCAGAGAGAAAGAGAGAGTCAGTATAACCACTTTACGGTTACCCACAAGTGGAAAATATGAGGGCAGAATGGCCTGGAGCAGCAGCAGGCACAGGGAATTAGCAAACAATGAAAGCCACTTAGGCACGTAGGCTGGAAGGAGGACTCCAGAGCACAGCCCATTATGTTATTAATAAAGAGATGAAAGGCAGCAATTCGTCCTGTGTCTGCCATGCCATTTTCACAGCTAACCTGGACTTGTGACTACACCAGGCTCAGATCGCAGCCTCTCTGAGGCAGAACTGGTTTGTAAAAGGGAAGGGCCCTGGGTCAAATCCAAAGGAGTAACAAGAAAACAGAACAGGATTCTCAAACTGATTTAGATCCCAAAGCCCGGGGTCTGGGATCGGCCAGCATCTGGAGCGCTCTTTTAGTTTTGAAGGCAGTTCCTTCTCATACCAGGCAGAGGATGCGAAAGGCAACGTGCGGTCCCCGAGTGGCTCAGTAAAATACTTTCCCCTCCTGCTTGGCGGCATTTGGGTTTTTAAAGAGGAGCACTGCAGATGGGAAGCTTGGCCCTGGAGCTTCTGAGTCCCTTCACCTGGAAGCCGGAAAGCTAGAGACACTGGGTAGGGTGGGAAGGGGGTTAAGGGTCAGGCGGCAGAGACTATTTGCAGCCGCGAGAGAAAGTTCTGCAACAGCGTGGGGTCTCTCCACTAAGAGTCCCGAAAGAGGAAGCTGTGGAGGCTTCATCCGGCCCCCAGAACCCCATAGCTTCACTACCTTCAACCGAGAAAAAATAAGCTGCGCTCCCCTTGCCTCCTTCCAAGGCTGGGAAGCAGGCTGAGTGGAGCGCCGGGTGACCGTCCCCAGCAACGGATCGCCGGGGCACAAGGGACCACGTCGCGGCCCGGCTTCGGGCGCCCGGAGGAGGAGGAGGAGCCGCCCGCGGCGCGGGGCTGCAGCGAGGCGCCCCCAGGGTCCCCGGGGCTGGAGCGGAGACGCGGGGCGCAGGACGAGCGCACGCCCGAAGACCACGCAGCCGGGTCTCCCCAGCA
>LNAC01000271.1:1966762-2002667 GCA_002007465.1 Ailurus styani | reverse complement strand
GGGCCCGGAGGCCGCGACTGGCGGGCGGCTGGGGCCGAGCGTCCCGCCAGGCACTTTAGGGGGACGGGGGCGGCGCCACCCCGGCCGGCTCCCGCCTTCTGGCCTCCCTCCGCGCGGCCCTAAAAGCTGCGGAGTTACTCATTTCCTGGATGTCACAGAAACTTTTTCCTCCTTATAAGAACAAAACACCCGCCTCTCCTCCTGGCGGCGGAAGCTTCTTAAGGAGGACCAGGTGGGTTGCGGGGACCCAAGGCCGGGGTCGCCACAGCGGTCGGCCCGCTGACCCCCAGAAACTCCAGAGGGCTCCGCCGAACCGGAGGGTGACCGGGCGAGTCGGGCTGCGGCCGCCGGAGTCAACCGGGGCGGGCGGGCCGGGAGTCGGGGAGGACGCCCTTAAAAGTCGGTCTGCGCCGGCGGGATGGAGGGGGTTAAATCGCTGCCGGTCGGCCGTGCGTTTTCCCGCGGCGCGTTTTACAAGCGGCGGAATTCCAGGGGCCACCTCTTTTGTCCTCGCGAGGGAAATAGAAACCGAGAGTCGACGCCGGCCCTTTTCTTTTTCTGCGGCTTGAACGGATTGCAGTAACTCAGCCAATGGAACGAGAAGCCAATGCTCGGCCGCCTTTCCCCGCGAGTAAGCCGGCACAAAGGAGCGCGGTGGCCGCCCGCTTCCGTCTGTAGAGGGCGCTGTAGCGCCCGGAGCTTGTTTACTCGGTGCACTTGGACCCTGTCGGTGAAGCTAGGCGCGAGGGAACCGAGTGCGGCCAGGAGGGAGGCGCACCCCCAGGGGGGCCTCAATGGGTTAGGACATCCATAACCTCTTCTTTCCCCCTTGTGACCCGCTCCAGTGTCACCGCCGGTAGAAGTGGCCGGCAACGGCTTGAATAAATCCTGCATGGAGTGGCTTTGGGGGAGTCAAACGCCACTGAGGGCACGTTGGGGGAGATGAGAGCACACGGTCCAAATGGTTATCACCATTGCTGCTGCTGCTGCTGGTAGTAGCAATAGATCACCTATTTCCTTTCCTCTTGGAGCCAGCCAAATAACTTTAACACTCGCCTGGAAGACATTAAGCTGAGTCTCGAAGATAAACAGGCAGTGAGACAAAGTGCTAAAAATAGACCCCCTGGCCCTTGGCCCAGGTTACTCTTGTTTTCCAGCGTCTGCTGTTGCTCCTAGCGCTTTCCTTACATCCGGGACGGTTATGGCAGAGTTTGGGCGGCTGGTGGGGAGGGTTGGGGAATGGGCTTGTAGGGGCCAAGGGCAGGCTGCCCCCAAGATGGGCCAGTTTGGCAGGAACGTTATTTTGAGTTATAAGCAATCAAACCCGAGGCAGATTCAGGAAAAGCTCTTTACCTCCCTGTCAACTGCCTGCCTGCACTAGGAGGAGAGCTATTAACAGAGATTCCTCTTTACCTAAGAAGCTTCTCTGCATAATAAGGCAAGTTTTGTTTTCCAGACTTTTCCTTTCACCGACCTGCTACTGGTCTTTCTCCCCTTTGTATCTTCAGGCCCCTACCCTTCTCCTCAGCTCACATTAGCTCCTGTTGCCTCACCATCTTTGCAGTTTCTGTGTCTGTGTGGGTTCCCCTTCCATAGGAACCTAAATTTGATTTTTCTCCTGTTAAAAAATCTGTCTCATATCAGTTTGATTCTTGGTCTTGCTGGTAGAAGGACCTTAGGGGGCAGTGGAAATTCTTCTTTCTTGACTCAGTGATCTAGGGAAATGTGTGAAAGACCTGTGTATTTGCCAAAAATGTCTGCAAGTTGGATGGATAGGGGACTCATACTCCCCAAAGCAGGCAGAAGAAATTCTTGGATGGTAGGAACACCGACCTAAGCACCCCTACACTGCCTTATAATCCTTGCGTTAAGAGTTCAGGGTTACGTGGGCTGGAATGTGAAGGTCAGTACTTAAATGCCCTCTGGGACTGTCGTCCTGTGCGCAAAGTTGTTTCAGCAATTTCTAACTGACTGTATATTTATTTATATAAGGAACATTCATTAAATTTATTATCTTTCTTTTAAACTTGATGGTTTCACTCTGTATCCTGGCGGTCACCTGCATTAGCTCCCCTCTGCTTTCAGTAGAGTCCACTATCCTAACCTGGCACATAGGCCGTTCATGAATTGGCCTCGACTTGTCTCGCCAGCCTCCTGTCTCACTACACGTTCCCCACCGAAGTCCTTGCAGTTCTGGGAACTTGTGCTTCTCAGAATGTGATATGGATTTGCTCCTGCCCCCACCCCTTAGATATGCACAATGTGCTTTATCTTCTGCCTGCAACCTTGATCCACCTCTTTCTCTAACCTGTCACTCCATGCACATACACTTTTTTTTTTTTTTTTTTTTTTGGCCTGGCTAAGGTGCATTCAGTCTTCAAAATAGGCAATTTCTCTTCTAGGAACTCTTCTTGAACTACCTCCCTCCTTGCCATGTAGTTTCCATAGTGCCTTGTGCTTACTCTAGAAAGAGTTTTAAAAGACTGGAAAGAACAAAGATTCAGCTTCTGGAAACAGGAGGGACCAAGAAGTTAGGGACCCTCTGCTTCAAACACAGAACAGCTGAAAAAAAAGTTACCAGTGATTGAAAGGAAGAAAGGGGGAGCTCTAGGCGTGAGGCAGGAAGAGAACTCAGAAGCACCTCAGGAGAGTTGACTTATTTTAAATAAGCCCCAAGGGCTGACTGGAGGTGAGGACCCACTCAGGCCTTGGGTTCTAGAAAGGCAGAGGTCTGGACCAGGGATCCCTGCGCACAGTTGGGACTCTGCAGAGGACCTTGGGGAATAGAGGATGGAGAAAAGAATTCTCCCACTTGTCTAAGATCCCAGCGAGGAAGCTTGTGGTTTGTCTGGGGCTCTGGATGAACTGAAGTTGTCTGCTATAGAAACGGAAACCACCAGCCTGGCTATGGCATGCATAGATGTGAGGCCCCCACTTTACACAACTCGTGTGGTGAGGGAATCCTGAAGTCAACAGAAAATATCAAAGCTGGTTCCAAAGTGATGACTCTCCTTGGTCATGTCAGAAGTGATTGCAAAACCCAGTTGTTTCTTCTGATCTCTCGTAGCATAAACAACCCCTGTTGGAGCAGGGGTTATAATAAGCTTATAATAAGCAGTTATAAACTAGGGAACGAACTACTTGAGGGATGGGATTGGTAGGTATAATAAACAAGAGAATTAGTCTCTTAAGAACTCTATACAATAGACCAATTTGAAAAAGACTATGAAATACTTATGTTCGATATGCTTACAAAGATAAAATGATAAAAGAATATCAAACGATAGAAATAGCACTATGAAAATACAATAGGCAGATTTGAATAAAATAAAAAACTTAGTCATTTATGCTCAAAAAACCTCAATGGTTGGAATTCTTTTCTTATTAGGCAGTAATAATGTATCAGACAAAAATCCAATGATAATAACTCATTAAAAAGGGGAAGAGGGTGCTCAGTCCGTTAATTGTCCGACTCTTAGTTTCAGCTCAGGTCATGATCTCAGGGTCCTGAGATGGAGCCCAGCATCGGGCTTTGTGCTCAGTGTGGAGTCTGCTTGAGATTCTCTCCCCCTTTTCCTCTGCCCCTCTCCCTGCTTGTGCTTTCTCTCTCTCTTATATAAATAAAATCTTTAAAAAGGAAAGGGGGGGAGTAAAGAAATGATAGATTAATCTCATTTACAAATACTCTTTAAGAAAAATCTAATTAAAACATTAATATTGAATTCCAGTGGTATATCAAAATATAATTAAAGACTTCTGTAGCATGATAAAAATAAAGGGTGAAGTTCAGTCCCAAAACCAGTATCATGCTTAATGGTGAAATACTAGAAATGTCGTGTTCAAGTTAGTGCAAGATAAGGATGATAAGGATGCCTTCTTTCACCTCTTTTTTTTAACTTGTCAATTTGGAATGTGATTGGTTGCAAGTAATAGAATACCTGACTGTAATTTTGTGTGTATTTGAGACTACAAGAGACTTAAATAGGGGGTTTATTTTTCTCAATTGAGAAGTCTGTGTTGGTTGAATGCTTTGAGAGTTTTGGGTCTGGGCAAAGGTTATGTATATATTGCAAAAGCATCCTCCAAAACTGTTTTCACCCGTTTAGCCTCTCATTGATAGAGTGTGAGAATGATTGTTTGCCCACATCCTTTCTAGCACTGGCTATTTCTTAACTTTAACTAGGGTGCTTCTTTCTTCCTGTTCTTCTCCCCTCGCCTTCTTTTGAAACAAACCTTTTTTAAAAGATTTTATTTACTTTTTTATTTTAGAGAGAGAGAGAGCACATGAGCAGGGGGAGCAGGAGGAGAGGGAAAGAATCTCAAGCAGACTCCATGCAGAGCTTGGTGCCCGATGCAGGGCTCGATCTCACAACCCTGAGATCATAACCTGAGCCGAAATCAAGGGTCAGACGCTTAACCAACTGGTCCACCCACGCTCTCCTAATGTGCTTCTTTTTAGGTAAAACAGATATCTCAGTGCGTTGGTGTGTGCTTCTTTAATGACAAGTGAGGCTGAACAGAACATGATTATTGGCCATTTTTATTTCTTCACTTGTAGATAGTCAGTTAGAACTTTACCCATTTTTCTGTTGGCTTGTTTCTTGTGTGTGTGTGTGTGTGTGTGTGTGTGTGAGAGAGAGAGAGAGAGAGAGAGAGAGAGAGAAGGTAAATGGAATTCTTTTCATAACCTTAGGTGCTAGATGTCACCTCAAATACCACATTGAAAGGTGACTAGAGACCAACACCAGATCAATGGCAGGGCAGTCTCCTACTGGACCTCACAGTCAAGAATATTAAAAAAATAAACCCAAACAAACAGGGGGGCAGATTTCCTGTTTACCCCCAGCTGTGATTATCCTAGTAGGTGGAATAAAATACACGACAGTGGGAGAAACAGGAAGCCAGTGCTAGTCATGAACAGAGTGATGGATGGGAAAAAAGAGCATTTTCCTTGATTTGGTCGATCTCTTGCCATCATGAATTCACCTTCGCGTGCAGTTTCAAGAGGTGATAACAACTTGGTTTACAGAGCATGTCACTGGAACAGACTGCTTTGCTGAGCCCTCAGATGAGTCAGTTGAATGGGATGGATGATTTGTATTTGGCCTTTTCTCTCCTCAAGATCTGTGCAGGGAATTCCTCCCTCTTCTAGGAACCTTGGAACCAGAAGGTTAGAGATTATTTATCAACAAAAGTGAAGCCCAGAGAGACTAGGTCACATTGTTGTTTAGTGACAGCGTAGTAGGTAAAACTTATACTATATAGTTATGCTATTGCTTTAAGCATGTTACATATAACAACTTGTTTAATTCTTGTAATAACCCCACATGGAAGATATCATTAGCTTTCCTGTTTAACAGATGGAGAAAATGAGACCCAGAGAGGCTAAATAGCTTGCTTGAGGTCACACAGCTAAATAAGTGGCAGAGGCAGGATTTGAACCAGGGACTTTGGATCCAGAATCTTGACCTTAACTACTATGCTATATTTTTCTGTTCAAAGTAAGTCCCCTTCAAGTGTACAACACTGAATTTCCCAAAGAATGAGATTACAATGGTTAAAATGTTTTTCAAACTTTTTTGAAAATATACTTTACCTCAGAACCCAGTATACTCACACATCAAAGTGTGTTATAATTGACATATTCCTTAAAAACAATTCTTATGCTTACTATATGTGAGATACTCTGATATATTCACTCTTCTTTCTCTACATATCTCTTACCCTTTTTTTGAAAATAAAAATGCAGGCCACAACCTACTAATGAGTCATGATCCAGAGTAAGAGAAAAAAATGTTTCTTTATTTTTATTTTTTTAAAGATTTTTATTCTTTTTTTTTTTTTAAGATTTTATTTATTTATTTCACAGAGGGAGAGAGATCACAAGGAGGCAGAGAGGCAGGCAGAGAGAGAGACGGGGAAGCAGGCTCCCCGCTGAGCAGGGAGCCCGATGTGGGCCTCGATCCCAGGACCCTGAGATCATGACCTGAGCTGAAAGCAGAGGCTTTAACCCACTGAGCCACCCAGGTGCCCAAAGATTTTTATTCTTGGGGTGCCTGTGTGGCTCAGTCAGTTAAGCACCAACTCTCGATCTCAGCTCAGGTCTTCACCTCAGGGTCATGAGTTCAAGCCCAGCACTGGGCTGCACACTGGACATGGGGCCTACTTAAAAAAAAAAAAAAAGATTTTTATTCCCAGGTAATCTCTATACCCAGCGTGGGACTCAAACTCACAACCCCAAGATCAAGAGTTGCATGCTCCACTGACTAACCCAGCTAGGTGTCCCCCCAAAAATGCTTCTTTAAACCACTCTTCTAGCTCACATCTCTGTTATGGTAGCTGTTAGTGGTTTATACATGTCAACTTTCCAACCACACACAGCACTTGGAGTGGGGAAAATGGTCAGATAACTTCTATCAAACTTATTTCTGGTCAGTAGGTATTCATTGTTCTCCCTGTAGTTAATGTCTAAAGATGGTATACTGGGACTTTTTATTTTATTATTTTTTTAAGATTTTGTTTATTTATTAAAGAGCAAGCGAGCACAGGCAGGGGAAGAGGAGAGGGAGAGGGAGAAGCAAACTACCCACTGAGCAGAGAGCCTGATGTGGGGCTCGATCCCCAGACTCTGGGATCATGCCCTGAGCCAAAGGCAGATGGTCAACCAACTGAGCCACTCAGGAGCCCTGTGGTGGGACTTTAAATCACCATGCTGTAATCCTAGGGGAAAAAAATCTGCCTTCTCTCATTCACTTACTCATTCGTTTACCCATTCATTAATTCAATAAATAGTTGAGCACCTACTACATGCCAGGCATTGTGCTAAATCAGGAGCTGGCAAACGATGGCAGGTAGGCCAACTCCGGAGTGCCACCTGTTTCTGTAAAGTTTTCCTGGATCAAAACCATGCCCATTCATTGCTGTACTGTCTGCGACTGCTGTCACGCTCCAGTAGCAGAGTTGAGTACAGAGACCATGTGGCCTATGAAGCCCTCAGTATTTCTTAATCTGGTCCTTTACAGAAAAAGTTGGCAGGCTCTGGTGCTAGAGTCCAAAAATACAATGTCAGTTTAGACCGGTCTCTGCTGTCCTGAAGGTTTGAATGGTCCTGCTCAGCTTCCACTGGATTTAAAGCTCCTTGGGGGGGTGGGAGGAGGGGCTCGAGGCGTTTTACCTCCCTCCCATTGTTGCCTCTGAGAACACCTGTTCACAGTAGTGGCCCAGCAGTCCTGTTCTGCTGCTGAAATCATACAGTAGATCTGGCAGCAGAGATTGTAAAGAAAGACACCTACCCACAGGGTAGAAAGGAGAGTTCATTCCTTTAATATAACACATAGTTTCGTTTTCTAGGTGCCTATCCGCAGCTATGAGAAGCGAGTCGTCAATTTTTGTGGAGTACCTACTGTGCATCTGGGCCTGTAGGTGAGAAACAAGACTTGGTTCAAACTTTGGCACTTGTATCAAGGATAGGGGTAGATAGGAGATAAATGGGTTTTACTGTAATCCTTAATACTTCTGCGGGGGGGGGGGGCTGGTGTGTACCTGGAGACGATTTTGGTTAATTACCTTAGGATCTCAAATATCTGTGTTCCAATGGCTTTTAACTTCCCTCAGTCACTAAGCACTCCTAAAAGTAGCTGCCGTGTGCCTGAGTATATAAGCGAGTTGTGTTTTTCCTTCATCAGACTCTATTTTGACTGTCTCTTCTGGGTCGGCACCATAGGTATATTTAAAGAAAAAAAACGGTCCTTCTAGTCTGGTGGGAAAGACAGGAATAACCACATGGTTACAATATTGGGTATTGACAGTGACCCTGAGGTTTTCTAGAAACACAGAGGAGGAGTACCTAACTAGGGAAGATTTCCTGGAGAAGATGACACTGAGCTGAGCTTTGAAAAGGCTAACTGGGCCAAGAAGGAGTCATAGGATGTCCCTGACAAGGGACCAACGTATGTAAAGTCTAGAGGTGTTCGAAAATACGGTGTTTTCAGGGAATAGCAGACGTAAGAGCATTGGCCCATCATCAAAGGGATTCGTGCTTGGATTTTTAAATAAAAAATTAAATAATTTTTTTATTTATTCAATTTAATTATTCATTTGTAGCGGGAACAAGTTGTGTGGAGCTCCTCGGTCTTTCGAACTAATCTGGTTAGCCATTTGGTTTGCGGAAGTCCTCACTGGCTCTCGGAAGGCATCAGACTACAATTTTGGCCTGGCCTATCTGGCAAGAGCACCGACTGAATGAGCCAGTCAGACCCAAGAGTAATCTGACTGGGAGAAGCACAGTTGCTGTTAAGCCAAGAAAAGGCAAGGCAGGTTGGATGACAGCGTGGTGGTGACACTGTCATCCCCTTCTGGTAAAAATGATCACCAGCCGTGGCGGGTCGCCCACTGCTCCTACCTCGTGGCCAATCTTTCAGTCTTCCTGATAAATCTGCCTGAGCTTTGTAGCCTCCTCTGGTATCAAGAGGGGAGTTTGTATGGAGACCCTTTGGGAACCGATGTCAAATGCTCAGCAAATGTTCTGTGAAGTTCGGTCTGCAGCAGGCTGGAAGAGGAGCAGATTAAAGGAATAAAATATGGCCCGCACAGTTTTGGAGAGCACCGGCCAGCTGGGACTCCGTTCTGCCATCCAAGGTGAGCAGGGGGGTCGGCTGATAAATGCTAACAATTTTCTGCTACACGTGGGCTTTTAATCTTCTCAACAGCCTGGAGGAGAAATGTTAGATACGATGACTGGAGCAGTTTCCACCCTGTTGTTTGGGGCCCCAAATACAGTGTTTAGATTTCGTGGATACTAAATTTAAGCAACATCACAAGAATGCCTGCATAAACAGGATTTGTGTTGGTCAGGGCTTTGGGGTTTTCAGGGAGGATGAGCAACGGAAACTAACTCCATCTAGTTTAAAGAAATGAGGTGGATTTGTTAGGAGGTTGTATCCCGCAGACCTCAAGAGTGTAGGTGTTGCAGGGCCTTCCCGGGATTGCCACCAGGCTCTGAAGAGGCATCAGCCACGGAGGAGGCCCCTCCTGCCGACTCTCCCTTCTTCTCTTGGGCCTGTGGATTCCCCTCCATGTTCATTTGCTTTATTCTTCCCTCTACTCAGCCTACCTTTCTCTGCCTCTCCCGGGCTCCACATGCTCAGTTCCTGGCCCCAGCAATGAGTGGCTTCCAACTCTTGACCCCAATTATAGATCCCCAGGAAAAATAATGGAATTGACCTCTTGTGGGTCAGGTCTCCACCCTGACCCTTTCAGCTATGGCCCCAGGGAGTCAGATAGGGCCATCTGCAACATTTTGGCTTCTGTGAGGAATATACTTCCTGGTGGGAGTTACTAGTGTCAGAGAAGGGGATTGTGGGCTGCGTGGACTCCCCCTTAAATTGCCTCCAGGACCTCTCTGATCCCTTAGAGGAGTAGGTTCCTTTAAGGCCCAGTTGCTTTGCATTGCAGGCTGGTTAATTTCCATGTAGGAGCACATCACAGTGTTTCTGCTTTTTTGGAGTTCCACTTTATGTCCTCGCTGCGTGCTACGGTGGTGAGCACTATCTATGTATATAACTCTGTCCTTATTAACGAGTCACAACACATAGCTTAGAAATCCTAGGAGGATAACGTGGGAAACACTTATATCCAGGTTTAAACAAAGAGCTTTGCAGAGGTATTACAGTTCATGATCATATATTCAAGTTGTGTGGCAGAACGAATGGGTGTGTCTTTGGCTGTCCCTGGTCTTTGTGTTTGCAGCCTCTTCTCTGCATCCACCCACACCTTCTTATCAACGTTAGTGTCCACTGGTCCCTGAGAGGGATCCCAGCTTCCCTGTAGCAGGATTTTTGCATTCTTGCCTTGGTATCTGCCCAGTGCTCCTTCCTATACTTGGGATTCCTTCTGTTTTGTTCCATGTCTCTAATCCATCTGTATCATTTAAGGTCAAGTTCAAGGGCCATGTCTACCATGTAGCTTTTCCTAATATGCCATTCTTCACTGTTCTTCCTTATTTTAGAACTCATTCAATAGACATTCACTTAATAGTTATAAACCGAGAGGAGTGATGGCATTTATATTAGTTTGCTGGGCTGCCATAACAAAGAACCACCGCCTGGGTGGCTTGAACAAGAAGAAATTTATTTGCTCACAGTTCTGGGGGCTAGGAGACCAAGGTCAAGATGTCAGTGGATCTGGTTTCTCTGAGTGGCTTGCAGATGGCCTTCTCACTATATCTTTCCTCTGTATACATGCATCCCCCGTGTCTTTTTGTGGTCCAAATTTCCTCTTTTTTAAGGACACAATTTAGATTGTTTTAGACCCATCGCAATAGCCTTATTTTTACCCAATCACCTCTTAAAGGCCCCATCTCCAAATATAGTCACATTCGGGCAAATGAGGGTTAGGATTTCAACATACGAATTTTAGGGGACATGGTTCAGCCTATAACACCAATGGAGACAGGGCTGAACAAGATAGACATGATCTTTGTCTTCTCGTTGTTTGATAGTCTGGTAAAGAAAACAGACATTAAGCAACTATTTCTGCGAATACATGATTCATTACCATTGTGGGAGGGTCCAAGAAATAGAATACATGGTACTTGTAAAGGTAATCTGGTGTTGAGGGCTGGTCAGAAAAGATCTCTCTCAGAAAGTGAGGTCTGAAGGAAGGGTGGGTGGGAGTCAGCCAGGTGAAGAGGGAGGGTCGAGTATACGGGACAGAAAGATCACCCTCTGTGCACTCCAAGCAGTGGGAAAGAAAATGACATGTACAAGGAATTGCAAGAAGCCACTGGGGTAAGAAGTAAGCTGTGGGAGAAGGAAGGCACCAGAAAGTCAAAGGGGCCAGATTACACTGGATATTATATTCTGACATCCTCATTTCAGTGCTTGGTACATCCAGCCTTGGACTGTTTTAAAAATTTTTTGTGTGGGAGAGGGGTGCCATACATGTTTTGCTTCTCCTTATGCTCCCATAGGAGATCCTTTCTTCAGCTCCTTTTATAGTCTCTACAGTATGCAGCACAGGCTGGGCATATAGTAGATGCTCACTAAATAAATTCAGTGGATATAACGAGAAATGAAATTGACAGAAGCGTTCTTGCCTAAAATTAGGGGCTGACCCAATCTTGGTGGGCTGAGTTTCTCCTTGAGACTTTAAAAGGTGAGGACTTTTGGTAGTATGATGCCACCTAGTGCTCCTTTTTATTACAACAACAGAGGGGAGCAGGGTCCTCAGTAATCTGGAAAACTGGAAATGAAGCACTTTCTTTCATCAGCATCAGTTAATTTGTCCAACCATCCATCCATTTAGTCATCCAAGTTGATGTCCACCTGCACCTCTTTCCTGTGCGTTGAACATGTCATGTTCCTTTCCACTTTCTGTGGTTCCTTGATTTCCTTTGTTTTGGTCTTTTTGTATCTAAACTGCAAGTGAAGCTCTCAGGCATTAGTGTCTAGATTGCCAGAGCACCCATTGTGCTCACTGTTGGCATGGCATGTTCTAGATGATCTAGACTGTCATACAGTGTTAGAATTAATTGGAGACTTTCCTTTCTGTCTTTCCCCCAAAGCCAGAGAGTGAATGCAAAGGGCTGTGTCTCTGCCTTAGTTAGCACTGTGGTTCCTGTGAGCAGTCTTGTACCTACAATGTAGCCAGTGCTTTAAAGTGTTTTCTGGATTGAGTTTCTGTCACCTTGGCAGGCCATTTGCTTGTAAAGTAATCCTTCAGGGGATTGTTGGGAAATGGGAAGACATATGACACCACAACAGATTCCAGTACAAGATACGGCGGGTGGCCTGTGACCTCTAAGTCCTTCTCTGTTGTTATGTACCTTCCGGGATGTTATGGAGTCTCTCTGGATCACGGTGGTCCCATAACCTGAGAGTCCCAATGTGTGATCAGGTCTCCTCTAAACACACAAAGCGACTTGAGTCATGTTGCTGTCCTATGCTCACCTCATTTCTCTTAGCTTGGCTTGCAGTTTCGTTCAGCCTGCTTCTCCAGCCTCATCTTCCACCTCGCCCATCACCTCCATGCACATTATGCCTCAGCCATATTATGGCATGTTCATCTCCCAGATACACAATCTCCATTTATGAATGAGATATAATTATACAAATGTGAATTTCCCCCAAGTTCATTCATAAATTCGATAATGTTCCAATTGAGATTTCTCCTGAGGAACTTGAAAAACATCCTGAAAATCATACAGGGTGATGGAAGTTCATGAGAAGCCAGTGCAGTCTTGACAGGATTAGGGGTGGGGGACTTGCCCTTCAATCATGATGACTGGCTACAAAACCATTGTAATAAAACCCTGTGGTACTGGCACAGGAGCAAACCAGAGAGATCAGAACAGACCCATCTATATGTGGGAACCAAGATGTTGAAAATGGGCTCCCTCCATTGAGAAAAAAAAAAATTGGATCCTTATCTCACACCATATGCAAAAGTGAACTCTAAATGAACTCAAGAACTGAATGCTAAAAAATAAAACTATGAAACTAGTGGAAGAAAATGATAGAGAATACCTTTATGACCTTGGGGGAGTTGAGAAGGACTTGTTAAATGATCTGAAAGAGCATATAAAAAATTAAAAAAAAAAAGAAAGATAAAGGGCTACAAAATGAAGGATTATTATCTTACAAAGGACATTATAAGCAAAGTTTCCAGTCTTTGAAAGCAAATTAATGTCCAGACTTTACAAAGTCCTCTTGCAAACCATATCAAAAAGAAAAACAGCAATTGAAAAATAGACAAAGGCTGTAAATGGACACTTCACAGAAGGGGACCCCAAGTGGCTTATGGATATATGAAGAAATGTTCAATTTTACTAGTAGTCAGAGAGATGCAAAGTAAAACAAAAATATGTTGACACTACTTCCATGATAATTGACAGAATTTATGAAATTGGCTAATTAGATGAGTCAGGATTTGCAAGGCACTTAGAATAGTATCTGGCACTTATGTGTTTATGAATAAACAAACTACCATGCTCTGGCAAGGATGGGAGCTGGGGACGGAAATCCTTACACTATGCACTGGAACGTAGTATAGGGCAGTAATTCTGGGGTGCAATTCAGCAGTACTTGGTGAAGGTAAGTTCCCCAGGGCTGCTTCTGGGCGACTTGGCACCTTTGTACCATTGGAAAATAGTATCCACCACTATGCAGATGAATTTGAAAAAGGCATACCCTTTTCCTGTGTGGTTATAGTCTTCTAGGTTCATGATTTGACCAGAGAACAGAGCTTTTGTGGGAAGAAAAGGGCACATCTTCCTTCGGCAGGGCACATGACATAGGAAAGATAGCGACTGTGCTCCAGCCCCCGCAGGCCCCGTGGCTGGATGTCTTTGTACAGATTGCATAACCCATTGTGGTGGCCCTGTGTATCCCCTTTAACTTTGCCAATCTCATTCCCAAGCATATATTTCCTAGGAATCGTATGTAGGTCCATAAAAGACCAGGGATAAGGATGTTATCGCTGCTTTGTCTGTGGTATTGGAGAGGTGGAGGTGGCCTTCGTATCCATTTGGGGAATGGAAGTCCCATGTGTGGATGTCCAGTATGGAATCCCAGGCAGCAATCAGGAGTGATGAACTAGGATTGCAATACCAACTGCAAAAGGACAAAAGAATATGGAGTGAAAAAAAGTAGAAAATAAGGTAATCCCTACATCCAATATCATTATCAAACATTAAAAAAATAAACTAATAAAAGTATATACACTTTTCAAAAATACGTGTCCATGCATAGTAGCCTGAATAGCTGCCGAATTGAGGAGAGGTGGCAGTAAGGGTGGGGATAAAGGGAAAAGATAATACGAGAGAGGGGTCTTGCCGTTTCATGAACCAAGTTGTTTACTCCAACTCCGTACCTGAATGCTAAAGGGGATGGTGAGGAGAGGGAGAAGAAGCCGTCTTGAGAAAAGAGCCCCAGATGAAAGGTAGATGTTCACAATGCGGGTCCACATCCGTTTTTCTCGAGTGCTGTGCCACTGCACCCTATTTTTCTCACCACTGGTGACTAAACCCTTTGAAACAGGGTCTGTGTCTTTTTTTTTTTTAAATTTTATTTTTATTCTTTGCCCAAGGGGTACAGGTCTGTGAATCATCAGGCTTACATCTTTCACAGCACTCACCAAAGCACAAACCCTCCCCAATGTCCATAACCCATCCACCCTATCCCTACCCTCCCACCCCCCCGGTAACCCTCAGTTTGTTTTGTGAGATCAGGAGTCTCTTATGATTTGTGTCCTTCCCTTTCCAAACTATGGAAAGAAACAGGGTCTGTGTCTTGCACACAGTGGTTGCTTCATTGGAGTTGAATTAACTCGATCTGAGATTGTTTCTTGTTCCCGCGACCGAATCGTTGTCAAGAGAGCAGGGGGTGTCTGCCGGTCCTTCCAGAAACCTTTGATCCACATTTCCATCTAAGCGTTGGTCCTACGCTGGCCCTAGCGTCCTCCCGGGTCTGCCCCAGCGCCCTCTCTCCGTGGTGTCTCTTGCACTGACCTTGGGATTCCGGCAAGCCTCGCAGAGGCCCCGCCCCTTCGCATCCTTCGTCCCGCCCCCTTCAGGATAATTTGCATATACCTTTAAGGGACGGGGCTGCCCCTGTGCCCGCCCCACAGGCTCCGCCCCTTTCGGTCTTCCTCCTTTTCCCTAGAGGGCGTGGCGGTTGCCAGGCGACGGGAGGACGCACGGAGCGCCGGGTTTCTGCCCCACCCGGACTGGATGCAAATAACGTGGTGCCCTTTTAGACGCTGGGGAAAGTGCGGAGCCCCTTCCTCAGTATCGGGCCCAGTTTCCACGATCACCCCAGCAGCCTTTGAGGCCACCCCCAGAGAGCGTCAGGATGGCCGAGGTCAGGAGTCAGTGCCCCTCTTTCTGTCGTGTCTCGCTTGACTCCTCTCCATCGTCCCTCTCCTACTGTCGACTTATCCCCGTCACATCCACTGATTCCGACATTCCCGCCGTCAGCATCCTATTCCCCACCCCTGTCTCGACGGTTCTGGCCCCTTTACCTCCTGTCTCCCCTTGGACTGGGTAGACACACCCCACCCCACTCTCAAAATCGGCGCTGTGTTATACATAGTAGGAAATCCATGAGTTCCCAGACTCACACATGACAGGCACCCACCCCTAGATTTTGAGCCAGTAGGTGATACCACAGGAGAGAGACGCACTAACTGGGGGGACCTGGAGGAAGGCTTCATAGGTATTCACTGTCACCCTTATTCACTGATCT
Organism: Ailurus styani; assembly: GCA_002007465.1. Lineage (NCBI taxonomy): Eukaryota > Metazoa > Chordata > Mammalia > Carnivora > Ailuridae > Ailurus > Ailurus styani. Next base: position 1,987,425 of record LNAC01000271.1, on the reverse strand, counting down.
TCGTCCACCTGTCACACCACGATTCCCTATCATCTGATCACCTGCTGTGACACTCCTCCATTAAGCTCTTCACCCATCACCAATGCCCTGTCATTGATCACTGTGTTAAATCTTGTAGGGCATTCACTGCCGCACTTTCTATCTCCTCTATACCATTCACATCCCTCATCACTCCATCTCCTCCTCCACATCTAGTTTCCCCTTATAAGCTCCATCTTCCTTTGGGCAAAGCTCCCTCCTTCCCTTAGCATACAATCCCCTTCCGACCCTCCTCTTCTTCACCCTTGGGCTCCTCACTCTCATGTCCCTCTCATATCCACACAGCGGTAGCCACCATACGCACCCTCTTACCCTTGCTCATTCCTGTCCCTTTCCTCATCTCCTCCCCCTGTTCCTTCTAGCTCTCCTTTATTTGTCCCTTTATTTGCTTTTGATCATTCCTTCCTTTTCTCCCTTGCTGGTCATCTTGGTTCATTTCATTCTTCATTCTCCACACATAAGCCCCAGATACCAACACCGTGAACAAATTATTTCCTGGTCTCCCTTCCGCTTCGTGATCTCCTCTCATTACTTCCCTCCTTCTCTTTTTCTTCTCATTCGATATGAGTCAGGTTTTCCTTACTTCTGCTTCCACGAGTCTCCATTAACACTCTGGCCTCATGTATCACTGCAGCCCTCCTGTCTTTTTTCTTGTCATTGTCCCACGGATTGATGTTCCCAGCGCCTAGAACAGCGCCTAGCGGATAGTAAACGCTCACAAGATATGTGTTGAATGAAGGAAGATCACAGTTCCTTTCTGACTGGTTCATGTTGAAATGGTGCTTCCAAAATATATACCATTATATGCTCTGACAGTGTAGACACCAACTGGTTATTGGTCACAGAGACTATTTTTGCTGTGCTTTTAGTAATGGTGTATTTTTCAAATGACAATACGAACAAATCTGTTCATAAAAGTACTTTTTAAAAACTTTACTTTCTTTGGTATTTTTCCATTCCTGTGTTAAGTGCCAGGTGTACAGGGAAAACCTAGGCTGCAAACAAATCATTAGGCTAGTGATCAAGTGTTGACATTAATACCGTTTACAGGGATGGAATTGAGAGCATTGCCACGATACATTTTGGTGTGTGCTCATGTTTAGCATCAACAAGGGGAAAACACAGGGCTGCAGCAGCACCACATTTTCTTAATACGACTTTTCTCTCCTTTGTGGAATTGTTATATTGTGATATTGGCAATAGCTTCTTATAGTCGGGAAGAAAACCGCCGTTGAGTTTAACATTAGTACTAATGTTGTTATACAGAATGTAATAGATAAGCTTGTTACTCCATATCTATTTTAAGATGTGGATTCTTTTGCTTGGGTGTCATCTTTGGAAATCAACAGTATAAGTGTTTTTGAAAACCAAAATATGTAGGCTTTCTCTATATTGGGCAAGACAGGCTTATCAAGGCAGAAAGTAAACAAGATTGCTTACCCTAAATCTGCAGGATGAATTTAAATTTTATTTTATTTTGGGGATTAGAGAAATCATCTCAGTTGATTTCTTTGATTAGCGATAGAGTGTTGATGTTGAAGCTCTTTTTAGGGTAGAACACCAAAGCATAATGTTGCATACATAAATAAGGCCTTTCAAACTTTATCAGTTCCAAAGTCTTGAGTGGGTCTGGGTGGCCTACAGATTGATTCACTCCATTGCCCTTGGAATTCCACTCAAGGGATTCCAGTCCATCCTTAACTCCCTGTCTGGTCTTCTCTTCCCTTTTTTTTTTTAAAGATTTTATTTATTTATTTGACACAGAGAGAGAGATTACAAGTAGGCAGAGAGGCAGGCAGAGAGACAGGGAGAGGAGGAAGCAGGCTCCCCGCTGAGCAGAGAGCCCGATGCGGGCCTCGATCGATCCCAGGACGCTGAGATCATGACCTGAGCCGAAAGCAGAGGCTTTAACCCACTGAGCCACCCAGGCGCCCCCAACTTGAGCTTCTTAACCACCCTCAAATCCTGGGTATTTGCTGGGCCCTGAGCACTTGTTCAAGCTTTGCAGTGGGCCAGGCATACCTTTTCTCTCCATATTCACTTGGGCAAATTTCACTCTCCCTTCTGGGTCTGCTCAAATACCACCTCCTTCAGGAAATTTGCTTTTATTCTTGCTGCTGGGAGTAATTCCATCTTCCTATAGGTCCCTTGTAGAATTTTGAATCCATTTTATGGCAGATATCAAATCCCTTACTTCCATTGTCTGAAAACATACCCCATTAACTATTAATGCTGCAGTTCCCTGTTGGAGGGCTGTTTATTCCTTACCTTGCTGCCTCCTACAGGCTCCGTAATGCCAGCTTACACATAGCAATGTTCAATAAGCATTAACCATCCCCATTCTTTGTTACTATTGTGCTGTGTCTAACAAGAAGAAGGTGTATTAGTCTGCTAGGCCTGTACAGAGTGCTGGAAACAGGGTCGAGATTTATCTTCTCACAGTTCCGGAGGCTAGAAGTCTGCCTAGAAGGGTGTTGGCAGGACCACGCTTCCTCTGAGACCCTAAGCAGAATCCTTCCTTGTCTCTTCCTGGCTTCTGATGGTAGCTAGCCATTCTGAACTTTCCTTGGCTTACAGCTGCCTCAGTCTAATCCCTGTTGTCTGTCTTTGCGTGGTGTTTTCCTGTGTTTATGTCTCTGTCCAAATCCCACCCCCCTACTTTTTTTTTTAAATAGAGATATAATTGACATGTGACATTGTATTAGTTTTAGGTGTACAACATAATAATTTGATATATATACACAGATATATATATATATGTATATATGTATATGTATATATATTGTAAAATGATTACCACAATAAATTTAGACATCCATCACTACAAAGTTACAATTTACTCTCTTTTTATAAGGCCACCAGTCCTGCTGGCTTAGGGCCCGCCCTACTCCAGTATGACCGCAAGTTAGCTGATTACATATGTATAATGACTCTACTTCCAAACAGGGTCACATTTACAGGTACTGGGGGGGGGAGGTAGAACTTCAACATACCTTTTTGGGGGCCAAATTCAACCCTTAACACTAGAGAAATGAGAATTTTTATATAACTGATTCCCGGGTTCTCCTCTAAGTCATAGCCAGATATGTTTGAATTACATCTGTATGTCTGGGCTTTTAAAAAAAAATAATTTGCTGTCTAGCTGAGCCTGGGAAGCGAATCTGGAGAAAGTCTGTGAACATGGCACAGGGGGTGTCTCAATACACCTGTGGAGGGGACCTCACCTATTTATCTTAAGAGATAAAAACGATGGAATATCTTTTAGGGGACTACTCTGTATTTCGGACGGGGTTCATTGTCACTATGTGTGACTTCATGATATCGACACCAAAATCCCCTTGTAACTGACCAGGAGTTGCCATGGCTTTCCCTTCAGTCCTGGGGGCAATAAGAGACAGGATGAAGTGAAAACAGATCAGGGGGCGCCTGGGTGGCTCAGTGGGTTAAAGCCTCTGCCTTCAGCTCAGGTCATGATCTCAGGGTCCTGGGATCAAGGCCCGCATCAGGCTCTCTGCTCAGCAGGAAGCCTGCTTCCTCCTCTCTCTCTGCCTACTTGTAATCTCTCTCTGTCATATAAATAAATAAAATCTTAAAAAAAGAAAAGAAAAGAAAACAGATCAGGGATTGGCATAATCATAAGAGCTATCAAAATTTATTGGGTGCCTCCTGTTTGCCAGGCATGCGGCCAGGTGTTTGACATGAATGATCCTATTTTATCCGCTCTTTGACACCATGTGGTAGGAAATATTACTATTATATATATATAAATAGTATATTATTATTGTATTATAAATATTATTATCCCAACACACGTGTATACATACAAACATGCATCAGGGATGAACAAGATGTCTTTCCATCAGATAGTCTTGTCAGTGGCTTTTATTTTGCTTCTGTGAAGGTCTTGTGTTCACAGCTAATAATAACAATCCCCGAACATTAATGGTGTACATGTTACAATACTCATTCCCCTCCCTGATCTTTTGTACAGGAAAAGAGTGAAAAACTAGCACTGGAAGAAACTGCATTTAAAGAAATCGAAAGGGATTTTCAGGAGGTTCTCAATGAACTTTCAGGGGACAAAAGTCTGGAGAAATTTAGGATGGAATATGAGAAGCTCCATGCTGTCATGAAAAAGTCTTATGACAACGAAAAGCGTCTGATGGCCAAATGCAGAGAGCTAAATGCAGAGATTGTGGTTAATTCCGCGAAGGTCGCCACTGCCCTGAAGCTCTCCCAGGATGATCAGACCACCATTGCATCCCTGAAGAAGGTCAGTGATCTTGCAGAAATGAATTGAGGTGGAGCTGCCACAAACACATCCTGTGTTTAAAACGTCTTTCTTTCTTTCCTTTTATTGGCAGTTCTAGGCTGGTAGTAAATGAGTTATTAAGTAAAAATTTACATGATTTATGTATTCATTAAGCCTAGGGAATAATATTAATTTTCAAAGGAAATAATTAGCCTGGGTGAATTTCACTATGCAAAAATAATATAGAACCTTACTGGCTTGGTTTCTAAGAAATACTGGGTTAGCATTAGAATTAGAGGTAAGTAAATGTAATATTAGGGACCTCTGAATGTCTTGTTTGATGCAAGTTGAGTAGATATCTAATGATGATAGCTTGTTAAGGATTTTTTTTAAAAAATGTTTTTGCTTTTCTCACTGCTTTGGGAGAAATTACCTTGAGAGGGCGCCTGGGTGGCTCAATGGGTTAAAGCCTCTGCCTTTGGCTCAGGTCATGATCTCAGCGTTCTGGGATCGAGTCCCGCATCGGGCTCCCTGCTCAGTGGGGAGCCTGCTTCCTCCTCTCTCTCTTCCTGCCTCTCTGCCTACTTGTGATCTATCTCTCTCTGTCAAATAAATAAATAAGAAATTACCTTGAGAATTCCTCGATAGTAATTTTTATGATCTTGCTTCCTCCTTGATCCTCCCAGGTCCTTATAATGGGAGACCAGGGATTCAGTCTAGGGGATATTGAAGAAGTATGCCTCCATTTTACCCTTTGTTTTTTTCGCTCTCAACTGTATTGCATTATTTTGAGGGTAAAATATAAATGTTCTTTGTTGATCTCCAGGTGATAAAAGGTTAAGAGATTTCAGTTTATAATTAAAGCCCTAGTGATGAGGAATAACTCATGAACTTTTTAGTTAAGTACCTTGATATGATACAGTGAAACATCACCCAATTTAAATGAATTTCCAAGACCAGTGCAAATTATGACATCTGTTTACTTAGAAACGATCTTTTTAAAAGTGCCATTTTCTCTCTATGGTCATTTTCTTCTTCTTCTTTTTTATTTTAAAGATTTTATTCATTTATTCTACAGAGAGAGAGAGAGCACAAGCAAGGGGAGAGGCAGCAGAGGGAGAAACACTCCCCACTGAGCAGGAAGCCTGATGTGGGACTTGATCCCACAACCCTGAGATCATGACCGAGCCAAAGGCAGATTTTGACCCTGAAAGGCAGACTTTGACCCAGAGATCATGTCCTGAACCAAGGGCAGACTTTAACTGACTGAGTCACGTGGGCACCCCTTATTTTCTTCTTTTTGCTGAAAAACCAATAAAAGAAGGCTTTAACTGATTTTATGATGAGAAAAAAACCCCCATTTTTTAATTGTAAATTAATAAACTGGAAATGGAAGTCATGGACAGATTAAAGTATAATTGGTGATCGATGGAGACAAAACTTCATATAATCATAGTTTCACTTAAATATCCTTCATTTGTCTTGCTGAAAATAGTACATATGGTTGGTATAAAAAAATACCCCGTAATTGTTATGAATCACTAAATAATGTGAAGTTACCCAAGACTACTCTCGCTCTCTAACATGATAGTGAACATGAATTTATGGAAATCCTCTCTTCCACTCATTATATGCCTTGTCAACATGAAAGTGGAATATTGTCACCTTGAGCTTATAGGTTCTTATCTGTATAAAGGACTCACATTCCACTGGACAAAATTTTGCAAGAAAATTGAGGGGTAGAGTAAAATTCAAGGCTATTGCAACATTTACTATGCTTTGTTCGCTTATTTGAATGGCTGTAATTCCCTTCTAAGTATTTACATTAATATTCCACATTGCATTTCATAACAGTAAGAAACCCTAAACTGCATGAGTTGTTTCCACTCCCAGCGAGGGGCTTTGTTTTTCCCCTGTGAACATTTGATGAGAAGGTCTGGGTGTGGGTTTCTAGAATGGGAATCAGCAAGGCTGTTGTGTACAATTACATGACAGTGAAGACCACCTTCCTCTGAATTATTTTAAACCTGACGTTGCCATCCAGGACTGCTTACTTGGGACCTGAGGATAAAACAGGTTTTGTTTCTTTTTATTTGGAATCTATCAGGGGCTCCATATTCAGGGCTTTGATCCAAGGCCACTCCTTATTATTATTTATTTTTCCTCCAAAAATTTCTGGGCTTGGAAAGCACATAAACTTTCATTTTTAATTTTGTAAACCTATCTTAACATCTTTATTAGAAATATCCCCCTAGTTACAGCTGCCCTTGCAGGATGTGAGCCAAGACCCCTCCTAAAGCTGCTGTTTGGTATTGACTCGTTCATGTTGAGCAGTTCAGTAAGTCAATATAAATGGAACGTATAATATGGAACCTTCTTTCCCTATAAATGACTACTCTGTTGGAGTTGTTTTATTATTCTCTTTGTTCAATGTATCTTGCATCTGGATCCTAGTTTAGTTTTTCTCACTGATGTCCCGTGACCCATATAGGAAATTGAAAAGGCCTGGAAGATGGTGGACTCGGCCTATGACAAAGAGCAGAAGGCAAAGGAGACGATCCTTGCTCTGAAAGAGGAAATAGTGAACCTCACCAAACTAGTGGAGCAGGGGTCTGGACTGTCCATGGACCAGGATAGCAAGTAGGTCATGACTTCTTGATGTATGTTGAACTTGCTTTTGCAGAGGCCCCCTTCTTCAGCAGCTGGCCTGGGGCTTGCAAAGTCACTTTAAATGTTCTTTGTGATACAAGAGTCTCCTTCTGTGGTGGTTTCCTGGAGATTGTTTCCCATCTATTGCTGTTTTTTTGTTTTTATTGCTCCTTTTCTCCGTACCCAAGAACTCTTAATTTGTGGTTATGTTAAACTTGTGGCTCTGCAGACATATGTACTGCAATTTCAAAAAGAGTAAATATTTTAGGTTTCTTTCTTTCAAACTTGTGTGGAATGGCTGCTTTTCTGCTCTGATTTCCAGCTTCTTCCCCAACCCCGCAACGCCTCTGATTAGTCCCATCACCATCTTTCCTACTTCTCAGGTTCTAGGCCACGCCTTTATCCCTTAAAGCTTCACCTTGTTGAGTCTGTCTTCTAAACATCGCTCCTGTCTTTCCCTGCTCCCTATCAGCAATGCTGATGCCTTGCTTTGGGCCCCTCATTCCCTGCTGGATTTAGTGATGGATGGCTCACTGGTCTCCCTGCCTTCAAGGAGATATCTCCCCTCTGCATCATCTTCCACATATCAGATTTAGGTTTCTGAAACATGTACCGGTGTGCTTCTACCTCTAGTGCATGTTCCAAACACCTTCAATAGCTTACCGTTCTCAAAGGATGCAGCCTGGTCTTGAACATGTCTTTCAGGGCCCTGCATAGATCTGCCCATCAGCCTCGCCAGAGTCATGTCCAGAAACACCATGCTTGCTTATGCCTCCACGTGTTTGAACATGCTGTTTTCTATGCCACAAATGCTTTTGCTTCCTTTTGCCACACCGTAAACAACTCTGCACCCTTTGAGACCTATCTCAAACACCATCTTAATTTCATCGCTCTCAGCATCTCTGTTTCAACCTCCTTCCCACCCCTAGAACCAATGACTAAGCATGAGAGTCACTGTGTTCTCTGTTGCCATAGAACCCAACCAACATCTGTTATAAGTATGGCACTGATCACATTGTATTGGAATTATTTGTTGATATGCTTTGCTACCCATTAGTCTGTGAACTTGAAGGAAGACGCCTTTACCTTCCCTTTAGGAGGCTAGCATTGTGCAAGGCATGCAAAACCTTGCATTAATTAATGAGTTAGGAATGAGCACACACACTTACTTAGCCATTTTTAACCATATCTAACTGGTGTCTAGGTTTCTCATGCTTCCTAGGTGCATTTATCCAATGTTGAGAGATGGTTCTAAGTCGATGTGTTGGGGTAGAGAATAGGAAAAACTAACAGAAGATGCAGTGTCCATAATAATGGGCTCTATTTTCTCATTAAAGAAGTCAAGCATTATCAGAGCAACTACTGAAGAGCAATGTGAGGGAACTGACCAATTAGGGGGAGCATTTTTTTTTTTAAAGATTTTTATTTATTTGAGAGAGACAGGGAGAGAGAGGGCAAAAATGGACAGAGGGGCAGAAGAAGAGGCAGAGGAAGAAGTAGACTCTCCACAGAGTCTGGAACCTGATTCAGGGCTCGATCCCAGCACTCCAAGATCATGATCTGAACTGAAGTCAAACGCTTAACTAACTGAGCTACCCAGGCATCCCAGTTAGAGGGGGGTATTAATGAGAATTGGAACACAGTGAGGAGAAGAAACTTTCCAGGCCAGAATTTCATCTTCAATTTCACCTTCAATAGGTGTAACTGTCTTCAGAGTAACCTTGGAATTCAAGGTTTTGTTTCTGGAGAAGAAGCTGAATGCAGTCTTGAAGGTTCCTTATTAGATAGTTATGTTCTATCAAAGTTATTATTAAGTAAATATTTTCAGGTTATTGTGCTTCCAACAGTCGTTTGATGGCTATTAGTGGGAAGTGCCTCAAGTTCAAGTTCTCTGCTTTCTTGGCTCTCACATAGCTGCCTTGCTCTAGACCTTAATTCCTCTGCACAGGTCAGATCAGACATAGTCTTTCTACTTTCAAAACACTAATTCTGTGGAAAGTCATGCCAAATCATACATAATGATTTTTGAGATGTAGAAGTAATTGGTTTACAGTTCATATCAACAAATATTATCACATAGTCTCTAAAAACTGGCATCATGAATGATTTTCCAAATTTTGTTCTTGGAAACATTTATCTGGGTTGCATCCCTTTGGAAGAAACTAATCTCTATGGGTGAATGGATAGAAAACTGGCAATGTGTATTATTTATGTTTATGCTTCATTTTAGACTTTATGGCTATGATCATAGCCTTCCACTGGATATATTAACCAAATAATGTCTTAAATTAATATCTCCTTAGGTTTAATTACAAGAGTTGACAATAGAAATGTAGTCTTACTGTAACAAATTCAAGTAATACAGAGGTGTGGAAACTAAGGAGTAAAAATTACCTCTCCAACTCTTCCAACCTGATATTCCACTTTTCAGAGATAACCAGTTACCAATTTCAATCGATTTTTCTGGACTTCTATAAAACTGTCTATAAAACACATACACACACATATACACAGACACTGTAATTATTTAAAAATAAGAAAAGGGCTTATATTATTTATATTATTATTGGAACTTCTTTTTCAGTTAACAGCTCACAAGCAGCTACTATGTCCATAGTCAGGGCATAAAGATCTTTCTCTTTCACACCTGAATAGCATTAGTCCTTGACCTGGAGTCTTGCCTATGAACACAAACTCAGAAGGTGATAAAGAGCACGCCTGAGCAGGATGGCCTTTTAGTCTGACTCCTGTGTTCTTCTTTTTTTAGTATCCGAGATTTACTGAAGTTCAAAGAAGAAGTGACCAAGGAGCGAGACCAGCTCTTGTCAGAAGTGGTGAAATTACGAGAGTCCTTAGCTCAGACCACTGAACTGCAGCAGGAAACAGAGCGATGCAGAGAAGAGGCGGAGCAGGCCATCAGTCAGGTCTGCTCTGCCTTGGAGGGCAAGATGAAAGACCATTACCTTCCAGAAGTCTTTTCCATCTTGTTCCTCTGTTAGATTTAACCCCGGCGCCCAAACGAAGCATCTACAGTTCTGCTTGTTTCTCTGGTTTGTGTTTGCAAGAGCAGTTTGATTTGTGCATTTCCTCTCAACATTCTGTGTCTGAGAAGTCACTAAGATAGGACACTGCTTACACTTTTGGTCTAAGAAGGTGTCCCTGGTAAAGGCCAGGATGCCCTGCGTTTGGAAATGGTGGAAGTAGTTTCCTTAGCTCTTCTCCTTTGTAAGGACCCTTTTTAACCCCTTTATGTAAATCCAGACGTCAAATAGATGATTCACACGTGCAGTCTCCAGGAGAAAAACATGAGACTCCTTTGAGCATGAGATGGCAGAAAGATTTTTCAGAGATTTTGGCCATCGCAATAAAACCATAATGCTTTGTTTAGTAATATCCAGGACTCATGTGAGACATAATTTCATATTTGGGGTAGCAGTGACATTTTATTTAGATCCTATTGCTAGAGAATTGGATGAATTCTTTCCACGCTTAACTTCTCTAGAATTCTGGGCTTCCATATTTAATTGGGTTTTAAACCATTCTTTGTGGATTCATTCCCACCATCTGGGTGAGTGTTTGGTGTTAAAACTCTGAAAAACAATACAGAATATTCTTGTAAAGCTTAAGCATTGGGGTTCAAAGATGACTTTCCTGCAGGGGAAAAGCAACTACGAGGTGACTGTCCCGATAATACAAGATTTGAGAAAGGGAGAAGCTCAGCTGGTTGAGACGTGTCCTGGCGTGAGCTTCATCTCTTTCCTTCCTGCCCTTTCTGCACCCCTAGTTCCAGCAAGAAATCCAGCAACGTCAGAACGAAGCTTCACGGGAGTCTCGGAAGAAGGAAAAACTAGAGAAGGAGCTCAGGCAGATTCAGACGGATATGGACACGAGGCAGACAGAAATTAAGGCCCTCCAGCAGTATGTGCAGAAGAGCAAGGAGGAGCTTCAGAAGCTGGAGCAGCAGCTGAAGGAGCAGAAGGTGCGTTGGGTGTGCGCTTCACCGTGGTGCTCGGAAAACAGGAAGGGTGCCTTTGGAGCTCTTCAAATTTTCTTGGAAAGCAACAAACTCTTCACTAGAGGTGTGGGTATCACCACACTTAGCTTTGCATTGCTCTTTGAGCAATTCAGATAAGTAGACATGACCTCCTTTTCTTTTTGTTTCTTTTTTTATTTGTCAGCTCCAAAGTGTTAATTTCTTTTGAACCTTCCATTGATGTACAATATACACATAGGAAAGTGTGTAAGTCACAAGTGTGCAGCTGGAGGAATTTTCTCCACTTACACACATCTTGGTTACCTGCACCCAGCCCAATTAACACTATCCCAGATGTCCCCTTGTGTCCCCTCCCAGTCACTCTCTCTCCCAAAGTTCACCTCTATTCTGAATTCTCAGCAGTTTAGTTGTCTCTGTTTTTATACTTTACAAAAATGCAAGCATACAGGGTGTACTCTTGTGTGTTTAACGTCTTTGGCTCAATATTCTGTTTGCGGGATTCATTTATGTTGCCACCTAGTTATAGAGGGGCGTTGTCTGGTAAGGTAGCCACTAGCTACGCGTGGCGATTTAAATTTAAGTTATTTAAAATTAAATAAAATGAAAACTTTAAGTCCTCAGTTGCTCTAGTACCATTTCAAGTGCTCACTAGCCTCAAGGGCTAGTAGATACCATATTGGACAGCACAGCTAGGAAACATTCATATCATGCAGAAAGTTCTATCGGACGGAGCTCAATGGGCCATTTACAATCATGGTGTCATTGTGTGACCATCACATGATTTATTTTTAATGGGCTTATTTTTAAGTCTCGAATTTAGGAAACCATATTTAATCTTTATGCTTTTTAAATATGGTACTATTTTGTAACATTTCCCCTATAAGAGCTGTTTAAGGTAACTCAAATAGTAATAATTCTGGCCTTTTTTTTTTTAAGATTAATGTATTTATTTTATTTTATTTTATTTTTTTTAAAGATTTTATTTATTTATTTCACAGAGGGAGAGAGATCACAAGGAGGCAGAGAGGCAGGCAGAGAGAGGGGGGAAGCAGGCTCCCTGCTGAGCAGAGAGCCCGATGCGGGCCTCGATCCCAGGACCCTGAGATCATGACCTGGGCCGAAAGCAGAGGCCTTAACCCACTGAGCCACCCAGGCGCCCAAATGTATTTATTTTAGAGATAGAGTAGACAGGGACACATCTCAACCAGCTGAGTTTCTCCCTTTCTCAAATCTTGTATTATCGGGACAGTCACCTCGTAGTAGCTTTTCCCCTGCAGGACAGTCATCTTTGAACCCCAAGGTAACTCAAATAGTAATAATTCTGGCCTTTTTTTTTTTAAGATTAATGTATTTATTTTAGAGATAGAGTGGGACAGAGTATGCCAAGGCATACAACATTTTGCCACTTAAAAATAAATATTAGAACACATTTCTTTGCCATTTGCCTCATTGATTTGGTATAAAGCCAGACATCAGATAGGTAATATGTAACGTGCAAGTATCCACAAGAAAAACGTGAGCCGTCTTGGAACATGAAATTTGAGAGGTTTTTGAACATCATGATCAAACTACAGTGCTTTGTTTAGCAGTATCTAGGACTCATGTAAAAGATAATTTCTTTTTGGCATAGCCAGTTATATTTTATTTAGTCCCTACTGATGGGAAATTGGATGGATTCTTCCCATGTTTAACTTTTGCTCGCATCAAGTTTTATTTTGGAATAATTGTCTATCTGAACTTCTCTCTTTCCTTTCAGCGAATTTGCTGTCCCTCTGTCCTCTCTCTGGTCTGCCCATAGAAATTACTCCCTCCCGGGTGCCTGGGTGGCTCAGTGGGTTAAAGCCTCTGCCTTCGGCTCAGGTCATGATCTCAGGGTCCTGGGATCGAGGCCCACATTGGGTTATCCTCTCTCTGCCTGCCTCTCTGCCTACTTGCAATCTCTCTCTGTCAAATAAATAAATAAAAAAAAAAAAAAAAAGAAATTACTCCCTTCCACCCCCAATATAGTTCTCTCTCTCTCTCTCTTTTTTATTTTATTTTATAAAAAAATGTCTGCTCAGAATAGTCAAGGTAGGGAAGAGGAAACCCAACTGAAACCGAAGTCAGGCAGATAGGAATCACGGCGCTGCTCTTTCATGGTTTGATTTCAGTTGGATTTAAGGGGAATTTCTCTGTGCTGGTGTCCGTGAATTTCTGCTCCTGAAAATGTGGTAGGCATGTTAATGCAGGATTTGCTTCTGAAGATGTAGCATCCCAGCCCCACAGCTGATAAAACCCGTTTGAACCTCGAGCTCATTTGGAATGATTATAGCAATTGTTGCGTATATGAAGCTTGCCAAATGGCAAACAGGCATTAAAATATTTATCCGCCACCTGTGAACAAGACTTCCCAAGGCTCTCCGGAAAAAAATTATGCTCTCTGTGTTATTCATTAGAAGGCGTCGTTTTCCTCAGCCATGTAACGTTTATCATATTTGAGCGCATTAGTGCTTTCACCGGGGATAAAGAACGATTTCTACAAAGACAAAGAAAGTGTGCTTGCTGTGACTGTCCCAGGAGGTTGGTGGGGCCTCCTGTGTGGATATGCAGATATTGTAATCAGATTAAAAAGCATTAACCAGCTCATTATGCGCCTTTCAGATATTGAACGAAAGAGCTGCAAAGGAGCTGGAGCAATTTCAGATGAGAAATTCTAAACTTCAGCAAGAGAACGAACAACACAGTTTGGTTTGTAAGCAGCTATCCCAGGAAAACCAGCAGAAGTCTTTGGAGCTCAAAGTAAACACCAAGCTCTCTGCCCCCCAGCGCCCCTCCTTCATTCCCTATTAATATAGGGTTACCTCTGTGGCTAGAGCCCTTGGTTTGGGTGACCTGTGTTAGCCTCCATATGTCAGAGGCAAGTGCGAGCCTTCAGGGATGGCTTTCCGGCTGGAAGGAGATACTTAGATGACTTCCATTCTTCTAAGACCACAAACCTGAATATTGATCTTGTGATTATGCAGATATTTTCAAAAGTGAGCTCAGACGCTCATCTCTGTAATTTAGCCTTGGAAGTAACTAGTTGCCCTGAGCTAGAAACCATTTACGTGGGGGAATAGCAAAGAAGTCAGGTTGTATTTTATGACTTGCCCGGAGGAGGTGGAATGGGAGTGGTCAGGGATGGATTGGTACTCCTGGGTATCTCCTTCCAGGATTGTAGAACCATGATTTTTACTTTTATTCACTGTAAATTTCAAGACAGTCTTTCCATTCTCCTCCTGGTCCTCAGTGAAGAGTGCTTGCAAATTATGTTAGATAACAGTTGTGTACTTGGGTACATATTGTATCCCTACATGTGTAATAGAGCAGCTTTATGTTTATCATTGGTTCTGAAAAAAATCCATAAACCCTTCTCTGGTTATGTTTAGGATGCTAGGTACAAAATGAGTGACTGATCAAGAATGATACATGGATTTGATCAGCGAATCATAACAATTTTTGCATCATAGGCATTTTTGACAGTCTGATGACAACATGTACACACACACACACACACACACACACACACACTCTTGTGTGCACATCTTGCTTCTTGTTTTGAATGCCATCTCAGGTTTCCAGGATTTTTCTGAAGTCTAACCACAGGGTCTGGATTAATAACTACTGAGTTAGAACATTCTAGTGTTCTAATTGGAAAGGGCCTCAGTTCAGCTAATTTAGACCATGTAAATCTGAGACAGAGGAGCATTTAAAGCAGTCCAGAATGGTTTGACTTGAAACCATTCTTTATGAGAAAGCTGTAAATTGAAGCAGAAATGAAATGGCTACTTAAGGCACAATAATATATTACCCCCTAAGGTGAAATTAAAGTAAAAATACTTATGCCATTAATTCTCTTCTTTGATAACATGCATGGGGCACCTTGAAAGATGGAGTATTGTTGTCATCAGATCCTGAACATAGAGAATTCTGCTTCCAGAAAGAATCCAAGAATAACATGCCCAGCTCAGTGCAGTTTCTTCCTTGTCAAGAGCTGGGGATAATCGCTAATGTTTATTTGAGGAAGAATCACCAGTTGCATTTCTGGTAATTTCTAAGAATGACAGATTAAAAAAAAAAGAATTTAATTTAAAATTTAAAAATGTCATGAAACTCAAAGTCCATTGACAAAAATCTGGTGCTTTCTTTTGCTAGAATTATTTTTTTGGTACTTTTTGCCATTATGTAGACTTGCCTCTTTGTGTTGCCCTGTCCACGTAGCTCTGTACACCCGCAGACCCACATCTGCTGAGGAGGGAGGCCCTTCCACGGGTGTATGTTTCTGTCCTATGCTGGCCATGTGGGTCCCCAAGAGTATTTGAATATGTTATAGCATGTTAATAATCTTCTGAGGGAGAGCAGTCTGTGAGTCCATAAAAATTGTCCATCAAATACAGCATTTGTACACAAAATTCACACATTTAGGATACATATGACTCAGCATTCTTATCCTGTTTGATTCAACAACTCAGTGGCACCTTGAGACATCAGGTCTAATCAGTCTTTTCATTATTTTTTTGCTTACATAGCCACATATTTTATTCAGAGGATAGTTTTTCAATTTCTCTCAAAATCAAAGTGTGTGTTTTTGTTTAACCTATAGAACAACTTTGCACTGACACAGGAACAATTTCCTTTTATGGATTCTGAGTTTACCATCACGAAGTCACTGGTCCTTTAGTGACTGAGTGTCCCCGGTTAATGCTGTCTCATTAATTACAGGCCAAAGAGGAGGAAGTCCATCAGATGCGGCTTGACATTGGGAAGCTCAACAAAATCAGAGAACAAATCCATAAGAAATTGCACCAGATTGAAGATCAAAAGTCAGAAGTGGAACAGAATAAGGAAACTCTAAAAAATCAGATCTTGGGATTAGAGAGAGGTAAACCAAGAACCATTTTGCACCTTGTTTTATTCCTTTGTAAGCATTTCATTGATGACTAATGTCATTTGGTAACCCAGGGCTCTATGTGTACAAACACAAACCATGCCAAATGTAATCAGTAAAACAGCTTTCCAGCTGGTGAGCAGCCAATATGCAGGGGACATCATTTTGAATATCTTTAACTTTCTTACCTTAAAAAATTCTTCAACAGACTATATTGGCACTATTTATTTATTTATTTATTTATTTATTTATTTATTTATTTATTTATATTACTTGACACAGAGAGAGAGAGATCACAAGCAGGCAGAGAGGCAGGCAGAGAGAGGAGGAAGCAGGCTCACCACTGAGCAGGGAGCCCGACCCAGGCCTCGATCCCAGGACCCTGAGATCATGACCTGAGCGGAAGGCAGAGGCTTTAACCCACTGAGCCACCCAGGTGCCCTATATTGGCACAATTCAAATCCAGCCAAAAATTTTACTCTGTACTTGTCACTGGAACAAATAACATCTGTACTCATAGGTCTTGGTTCTACATGACCTTCTGCTTTAGCTCCTTTTCTCATGGAAGATAGGGGATAAATTAAAACGAATGTCCCCCACTAGCAGTATTTGGGACAATATTGTACCAAGAATCAGTGGGCCAAAAATAAAAGGCTCCTAACTTCTTTTCTCTGTTAGTACTTTACAATGTGGTGAATGCTTGTTTTACCAGCTATCACATTGCCCTGTGGAGGAAAATCTTATGTGCCATGGAAGGCCATTATAGCACAGAAAAATCATTAAGGATACAAACTATGGGGTCATGTCTACCTGGATTTGGATCCCACCTTCATTGTATTGACTGTTGGGGGAATAGATGAGCTAATACCCATAAAGCACTTGGGGATAGTACCTAGCATATAGTAAGTACTTACTAACTGGCCTCTATTATTTTCCAGGTATATTCCTGTTTATGTAAGTAGTAAGACAGAATGCCATCTCATTCTGAAAAAGAATAGAATTGAAAATAAGATTTACTAGTCAAATTTGGTGTGGGAGAAACTGCTCCAGACTTGGAGACAGAGGATCCGGGTTTGAATTTAACTACACCAGAGTATGTAAGGCAGGAACACGTCGTCGAACTTATGTGGGCTACCGTGAGTTGTAGGTGACCAGATGAGGCAACATACATCAGAGCATAAAAAAGTACATTGCCTCACTAAAAGTTAGGTAAAACCTAAATTTCTAGGTAAGGTTTTCAGAAATCCAGTTGACCCTGAACAACATGTGTTTGAACTGTGTGGGTCCACTTATCTGTGGATTTTTTTCTATAAATACAGTACAGTGTAAATGTATTTCCTTATCTTTATTTTCTTAATACCATTTTCTTTTCTCTAGCTTACTTTATTGTAAGAATATAGTATGGAATACACATAACATACAGAAGACGTGTTCATTGACCGTTTCTGTTATCAGTAATGCTTCTGGGCTGCAGTAGGCTATTGGTCGTTAAGTTTTGGGGGAGTCAGTTATATGTGGATTCCAACTTCATGGGGGATTGGCATCCCTAACTCCCATGTTGTTCAACAGTCAACTGTATTTATTATGAAAGCCTTTGGAAAGTACAGATATTTTTCCTTCTAAGACATCAGGAAATAATCTTTTATGGAGGTACAGTTTTGGCTTATCTTGGCAATTTGTCCATTCATTCCTTTAATAGATTGAGTGCCTACTATGTGCAGACACTGAGGTTGGCATTGGAAGCATGGAGGTCCCTGCCCTCAGAATGCTTGCAGTCTTGCATGCAGTTTATAAACTAATGTCTTCAGTGACAGGAAGAGCAACGGGATTACTAGATCATATTTTGTAACTGGTTTAGTGACTTTCAAAACACTCCCATATTCAAATTTCTGTATTTTTGCTTAGAATAGTTCTACGTTTTGAAAAAAAAAATTATTCATTCAGTGTTGGACCCAATCCTTCATCCTTTTTTTAAATTTATTTTTTAGTTTTTTTAAAGATTTTATTTATTTATTTCACAGAGGGAGAGAGATCACAAGTAGGCAGAGAGGCAGGCAGAAAGAGAGGGGGAAGCATGCTCCCCGCCGAGCAGGGAGCCCCATGCGGGCCTCGATCCCAGGACCCTGAGATCATGATCTGAGCCGAAAACAGAGGCTTTAACCCACTGAGCCACCCAGGCGCCCCAATCCTTCATCCTTAAATCATGTTTACAGAAGTCATTATGCTCTCTCCTCTGGCTATTTTATAGATCTTGTTAACATCATTATTTCGTCTTAAGGACCTCTTCCTTTTGATGTACCTGATCAAAGAGCGGTATTGGACATAATAGTTAGGAGCACTATGTGTTATGATTTTTCTATTACAAAACCCAAGAAACTGATAAACTGCCAGAACTAATGAGAGTTCACTGGGGTGGCAGGTTATAAAGTAAATATATACATATCAATAGCTTCCTTTTGTACAAAGAACGGGTTAGAATATATGATGGAAAAACCCCTTTTCACAATAGCAACTAAAGTAATAAAATATCTATAAATAAAGTTACTGGGATATCTCTAAGACATGTATATAAAACATGCTACAGAATTCTATTGAGGGGTATAAAGGAAGACTTGAAAAATGGAGAGATTGTAATACAGAGTTCCTGGATGAGAAAGCACAATATGATAAAGATATAAATCTGCCTACATTAATCTATACATTTAATATTTCCAATAAAAATTTCAGTAAGTTATATTGTCGGGACTTGAAAACTGATTCTAGAGTTCCTCCAGAAGAATAAACAGGTGACAGTAGCCATAAAATTCTGGAAAAGAGGAGTGATGAGGGAGCATTTGCCTCACTAGGCGTTTAATATTATAAAGCTTCAGTAATCAGAGTAAAGAAAATGGCTGATAAACAGATAAATGGAAGATATTGGAACAGTCACAAAAAGACCCAAGGTTATCATCAAGATAAAGGTATTGTTTCACACCAGCGTGCAGTATAGATTCTTAAGATGGTAGTATGACAGTAAGTTACTTCTTGGGAAAAAAAGTTAATACCTACGATGTGGAAAACAGAAAGCCACGATTGAGAAGGTTTAATGAAATAAAAGCTGAGGGTTTTTTTTGTTTTGTTTTGTTTTGTTTTTTTGGTGTATCGAAGTTTATATAAAGGCAAGTTGACCAAAATATTGCCAAAGAGTTAGTACTTTTGTTATATCTAGAGTTCTTACAAATCCACAAAAAGGATAAACAATTTGTGAGGAAAATGGGCATAGGGCAAGTATGGGCAATTTTATTTTTATTTTTTTATTTTTTTATTTTTTATTTTTTTAAAAGATTTTATTTCTTTATTTGACACAGAGAGAGAGATCACAAGTAGGCAGAGAGAGAGGAGGAAGCAGGCTCCCCGCCGAGCAGAGAGCCCGATATGGGCCTCGATCCCAGGACCCTGAGATCATGACCTGAGCCGAAAGCAGAGGCTTTAACCCACTGAGCCACCCAGGCGCCCAAGTATGGGCAATTTTAAAAACAGAAATACAAGTAAATGGTCATTAAACATGAAAAAGTAGTAACATTACTGTTAATGAAAGAAATATAAATTAAATACAGACATAGGGTTTTAATAATCTATTGGATTGTCAAAGAGATTGAAGAGCATGATAATACCCAGTAGTGATTTGGGTGTGGATTTAAACTGCTATTAGTTTTCTGGAAAGAAATTTGGCAGTAGGAGAGAAATGCCTTTTTTTTTTTAATCGCCTTCGATCCAGGACTTCCTCTTCTAGAGTAACACATGAACAAGAACTTTCACAGAATTATGGCTTATAATTGCAAATAAATAAGTAAAATGGAAGCAATTTAAACGTTAAGGTGGGGAATTGGCTAAATAAATTATGCATTTTCGTATAGTGAAATATCACAGAGCCATTAAAATTCTGTTGTAGATGCACATTTATAATATAGAGAGGCATTTATTTTATGTTAATTATAAAAGCAAGCTACAAAACAGTACGTATCATATAATTCACTTTTGGTATATATATGAATGTGCGTATATCTATATTTTTATGCACACACATATTTGCATAGGAAGAAAAGTCCAGAAAGACATATCAAAATCCTAAGTGGATTCTGGTTGACTTGCATTTTTTTCCCTTTTGCTTCTTTGGATGTCTCATTTGTTTCTATATTCCTAATAACTTGTGTAATTAAAAGGATTTAAAAAGAGCAAGGACTTTTGGAGTCAGAGAAACCACGCTCCCAGCCTCAGCCCTGTCATCACCTCTTGGTTTCAGACAGGTGGCATGTGGCTTAACCCTGCTGAGACTCAATTTCCATGGATCAGTGGGACAGGAGACCTCTTGCACTGATTTATAATGAAGATCATGGGCCACTCAATAAATAGGAATCTTATGGCTGCAGATAAACATGTAAAGCAGATTCTGTGTCGCATGGGGTTTGGCCTTGGCAGATTCTTCCTTAGGTCTGCTCCATATTTCTTCTTCTTCTCCTTGGTCATTTAGAGGTGGAGGCTTCAAAGAAACAAGCAGAACTTGATAAGAAAGCAATGGATGAGCTTCTGAGGGAAAGGGACATATTAAATAAGGTGAGTGTGTTCCCATAGCACTGGCAAATAAATGTCTTTCTTTAATGCTGTGATATCTGCCTCTAACCGGTTGTGCAGGGGAAAGCAAACTCTGAAGCGAACAAAAGTAGATTAGAAATAAATAATCGTGCTCAGTTTTCTTCCAAGCTGCCGGGCACAGTCCCCCATTCTCAGACTGAGAACTGAAACTGCGTTATCACCTGTGAGCACAAAGGGACTGGGGGGGGGGG
>LNAC01000271.1:1916961-1966738 GCA_002007465.1 Ailurus styani | reverse complement strand
CTTTTACCCCTGTTGGAGCAAAAAGGACTGGGGGGGGGGGGCAGAATTATCATGTAAACGAGCAGGGGATTTAAGAGTGTTTTGTGGATTCTGATTTTATTGCTGGTGTATTATTTGGCATCCTAAGCGGTTGATCAAAATTTCTGAATTTAATATCTATAATCTGCAACTTTGGCTAATCCAGAAGATATAAGTGAGTGCTGATACAATTTTACCTTCAAGGAGTTTGGTATAAGAAAGGCTGGTTGATGCCATAAACCTTCCCTCCATCTTTCGGGGACTGTTGTAGGTTTTTGTTTTGTTTTCAGCCCTTACATCTCCTAGTCTCTGACCTCAGTCTGGTCTAAAGCTGTGGGAGGGGTTGCAGGAGCTTGAGGCTTGGGAAGCCTCCATTCATGGGATGACTCTGACCCCCACCCTTTTCCTCTCCAAACTAGTCTGGAGGATTCCTTCCATTGACTGTCACTCTTTGGAGGTTAACTAGTTCCAAGGATTCAGGGTAAACTTCCCTGCTCAGGGACTTCCTCCAGGGAGGAAAAATCAAAGGGCCAGGTGGAGAGTGGGAAGTCTCCTTCCAGAACAGTCTATGGCTTTTGGCCAAGACAGTCATCTGATCAAGTAGAAATAGCCTATATTTTTTTACTCCAGCTTTCATTATTTCTTTAGGTTTCCCAGAACTGAACAAATAGTGACAAAATAGACCACTCTGAAAGCTTAAAGAAGACTATTTAGGGATCTCAGGAAATAGTAGGAGATTACCTATCTTTACATGCTGAGCGCTCCTTAAAAAAAAAAAAAATCGTTGTTTTTTTTTGCATAATCCTGAAAACTATTCCTTTATTCGATAAATTTGCACATGCAGACAGTGTTGTTGGATTTAGATTTTTAAATGTGTTTTTAAGACATGCATTTAGCACGTTTATATTTTATGTATACTAGTGGCCAACCAATAGATTTTCTGCCATAATAGGACATGTGGCACAACATTAATTTCACATATATTTGTTTGATTTGACTAACATCAGTTCCTCCTCCAAGGCAGGTATATATTTTTTTGTTTTCTGGCTGGTGTGCACCCTTCCTTAGTGCTTTGCCCAACATCCAACCCTCTGCAGTTATGCAACCAATCCTCACTAATAATACATTCTTGCCCCACTGACTAGAAATGCCCCCTTCATCAAATGAGTGAGTGACATGGTTTTGACAGGCAGCAATGTTAATATATTTTCATTCTTTCAGTGTCATGTTAAAGTGGTTTTGTCTTTTATAGAATAGATGTTTAATTCAATACTTGAAAATCAAGTTGACCTTTTCTATTTTCTGCCTCATCACCCAACTGAGGTGTAGTGTGTTTATATTCCTGTGGTTTTCAGACCTGGCTGCGGGTCCATATTGCTTAGAGATTTGGGAAGGGACAACCAGGTGCCTCATGGGACCCAAGGGTACAGCTGGGCCTCGGGAACTGATAGGAAGCTGACCTGACATTCTTAGGATACGCAGAGGCCCTTGCTCAGACACCCGTGGATTTCCTGCTGAGTTTTTGCTTTTGTTCCTTTCTTTTGGGGAAGAATGCCTCCTGGTCTGTTTGGCAAAAAAATGGCTATCACCACCAGCTCCCAAGTTTATGTCCTCTATTGAGTTGCAGAAAGCTAAAGGGCCTATTTCAAAAAAAGTCCCTGGTCCATTCACCTGCAGCCAGGGAAGTGAACCCTCTTGCATGAGCTTGGCTGCCAGAACGGCCCTACTCTATTGACTCCTTGTTTTCAGATCACCTCCTGGCTGCCTGGGCAGCCAATCCTAGGAATTTCCATTGCAGCAGCAGCAATCACTCATGCAGCATTAAAAAAAAAATGTTGGCACCTGGGTCCCCTTCCAGATCCATTGAATTGGAATCTCTATAGTTGGGACACCGGCATCTGCATTTTTAAAGAAACTGGGTTAGTTGTTGTGTGATTGTGGTAAAATACACATAAGACAGAATTTACTGTGAGTGACCTTGACTACATTTGCGGTGTGGTGCAACCCTCACTGTGCTCTAGCTACAGAACATTCTCATCATTCCAAAAGGAACCCCTGTACCTGTAAAGCAGTTATTCCCCTAGGCCCCACTTCTCCCAGCCCTAAGGACTAGGGATCTGCCTTCTTCCTCTGTGGATTTGACCGTTTTGGTTATTTATATAACTGGAATCCTGCTACACATGAACATTTTATGTATGGTCTCTTTCACTCAGAAATGTTTTCAGGCTTCAACCGTGCTGTAGCCTGTATGAAGACTTTGTTCCTCCTTTTTTTTTTTTCTTAAAGGTTTTATTTATTTATTTGACAGGGAGAGATTACAAGTAGGCAGAGAGGCAGGCAGAGAGAGAGGAGGAAGCAGGCTCCCCGCTGAGCAGGGAGCCGAATTCGGGCCTCGATCCCAGGACCCTGAGATCATGTCCTGAGCTGAAGGCAGAGGCTTTAACCCACTGAGCCACCCAGGCGCCCCTGGACTTCGTTCCTCTTTGTGGCTGAGGAATATTTCCCTGTGTGGATATGGCACATTTTGATGACCTGTTCATCAGTTGATGGACATTTGGGTTGTTTTCCCATTTTGGCTGTTGTGACTGGTGCTGCTGTGAACATTCATATACATATTCTTGTTTGAACACCTGTTTCCAGTACTTTTGGGTGTATGTACCCTGGAGTGAAATTGTTGGATTATATGTTAATTCAAGATATTTGCATTTTAACGAGTTGGTTTTATTTTACTTTGTAGTCGAAGCCCCATCAGGTGATTAGGTTCAATTGTTCTAGGCTCACAGGAACAAGACTAGAGCTGGGATGGAGGTTACCTTTGGGGTCAGCCTGGCCCTGGACTCAAATCCTGGCTCTACCCACTCCCCTGTTGAATGAACTTGTAAGCAAGCACCTTAACTTCTGAGTATCAGTTTCCCACCTTAAAATGGGAGCAAGACTGTGCTCACTTCCTTGGAATATTGTGGTCACTTAGTGTACTTATGCATGTGTTTGCTTCGTGCAAAATTAACATAATAAGCTCTAAAAAAGCTGTAGAGAATATGATTATCTTTATTCATCCCAAAACAATGTATCTAATTATCTTAGGGATGAAACGGGGTAAATTTATCCCAAAATCCCCACGTTTTGAGTAATGTGACCGCTCTCTTGTCCTTATTTTTAGAATATGCTTAAGGCGGTCAACGCGACCCAGAAACAGATAGACCTGGTAAAGCTCCATGAGCAGGCCAAGAGGAACCTGGAGGAAGAAATCCAGAACTACAAGGATGAGGCTCAGAAGCAGAGAAAGATCATCTTTCAGCTGGAAAAGGAGCGAGATCGGTACATCAATGAAGCCAGTGACCTTACCCAAAAGGTAAAGTCACTCCTTGATGATGTGGGTGGGGCAGAAGCACCTTCTTTCTGATGGTCACATACTGTAGCAAAGAGGATTTCTTCAGATTTGAGCTCGTGGTTTGCATGAGGATTTAAGAGGAATGATGTTGACAGAAGAAAAGCTATCCCAGGGCTGATCTGGGTCAGATAGTGAAATGGACAAAGTCAATGCTCCAAGGGTCTCCATTTCCCCTTTGAGGTCCCTCCCATGTTGCCCTGCTGTGCAGTTTCCCTGGGTTGGACGCTTGGATTGGGGTTGGAGGGTGCTGTCAGCGTCACCATCTGCACACCCTTTGTTCTCACCGCCCCCCCCGCCCCCGCGTCTGTCCCTGAAACCCTTGTCCCCTCAGACCGAGGATTCCAACTACTTGTTAGGAGAAAGGCATCTAATGATATGACCTCAAATTAAGATGTGAGTGACTCCTGGCATCAGGTAAACGTTCACACATTCTAGAGTCATTTTTATTTCCCAACTATTGGGAACCTGAAACCTCACCAGTGGTAGAAATTCACACGTTGAGTAGCTAAGTCCCAGATCTTGAGGAGAAGGGAGAGGGCTCATGGTAGCTTCTCGAAGGACTTCAGGGATTTCAAATCTACTTTAACCCATTGTTTTAGCACATTGCCAGCATTCAGCCTGAGGGGTTGGACGCTGCCATCTTCAGTGCATTCCCAGATGGCAGAGAGCAGGAGGTTTCACGAGGGGGTTTCATGGTGTCAGGAGGGGGCCTTGGGGAGTGGAGGAAAGTTTTAAGTAAGAGGCTGTGAAGAGGGTTTGGGAGAAAAGACTCGTTTAACGAGATCCTTGCCCCCCACCCCCCTGGCAAGATGTCATGTGCTCTGTAGCGTGAGCCCTCTCTTTCATCTCCTCAGTGAAATCTACAGTGTTTACCAGCGCTCTGGCGTGTTTCGTTTTGTTTTGTTTTGGAGTAGAGTCTCAGTGAAGATGACAAGGAGGACAGCCAACATTTGAATTATAAACATTAAGAAAGAGGGAAACAAGCTTTATGGCTAGGAAATCAACTTCTTCCCGCTTAGACTAAATAAATGCTGAGCAGATGTTTGCAGAACGGAAGTTTGGCGGAGCATGAGAATGCTTATGCTCGGTCTAGCCCAGGCTGGACCGTCTTCCTTGTAAAAGATCCACCCCCCGCCCCGACCGTGATTCTCAGAGCCCTGATTAGGGGATTGGAATACAGTGTGTTTCTCTTCTGAGTAAATCATTTTACAGGCACCATTGATTGATTTCCTGACTCTCAGAAAACCAGTGGCCGGTCCAGGAACTCGTATTCTCCAGTCATATTCTCCAGCCTAGGCTATCCCGTCAGGCTCCCCATTCGTCAGCATCAGCTGTAACAAATAACCCTCAAATCTTAGTGGTTTACAGCAACGAATTTTAGCTCAAATCAATGGCCTTTGTGGGTCGGCTGCGGCCCTGCTTCGTGTCCCCTTCACTCCACATTGTTGGGATGTGCTGGCCTCTTTCAGAGCGATAACAGTGTAATAGTGGACCTTGTGATGCTCTCAAAGCTTCTGCTGTGAAAAGAAGGGCACAGGGCTCGTCCACTCATTTTCCCTTGGCCAAAGCAGGTCACATGGCCAAGGCCAACATCCCTGGGTAGGAGTATAGTCCTCCTAAGGGGAGGCGCTGTATGCCGAGACAGGAAATCTATCTGAACACACAATCTTCCTGCTTCACCTTCCTGATAATCAGTCTCTCTCCACCCCTGGCTGCCATCACACTATCGAAATTCACCGTTAAAAACTCTAATGTGATATTGGTATCACTCCTGCCCTTACAAACGTCACTTCTCACTTCTCAGCGACCTGGGCCAGTGCTTTCTAACATTTTTTTTTTTTTTTATCCTTAGCACCTGTAGAAAATAATATGTCTATAGCTTGTGGGAATAAGGGGGAAACTGTTCAGGGTTGGAGCAGATTATCCTAGGGATGCTAGCTGCCCTGGTCCCACCTGGTAGAGTGAGTCAGTATTTTGGTATATACCTATAATCCATGAAAGGCAAAGCAATGGTATACTGTGATTTATGGGACAGAATCCAAGCCCTTTGCTCTCCCTGGAAAGTCCTTCTTTTCCTTCTCTGCCTGGAAAACTCCTCTTTATCCTTAATATCCAGCTCAAATGTTCATCTCTGGGCTCAAGCCTGCTCCGACTCTCTCCTTTATGGTTTTGTTGGTATCTTTGCAATGGCACTTGTCATCCTTAGAGTAATTATTTTCTTTGCACATTTGTTTTTCCTACTTTACAGTGAGCTCTCGGGAACAAAGATTTTATCTCATTCATTTCTTCATTTCCAGTGTGTTGGTAAATAGTAGGCAGCAGTAAAGTGTTTGTTAAACAAATGGATAGATGATGAGTGATAAAAAGGATGCGGTCACTGATTTTAATACAGGATTATTGATTTTTCTGTTTCCTTGTAAAAGTGTAGACATATCAAGTTTTGCTGGTAACTGTTTTTCATAATTCTGATGTTTAACTGCACAAGATTATATAATGTATCACTAAATCATTTAAGCACAAGTTCTTAACAAATTATCGACTGCAGTTTTTCTATTTCTTATTTAACCCCTGACAGCATATATCAGTTGTTACGGCAACCTGGGTCATCTCTGAACTTCTTCTTCTTTTTTTTTAAGGATTTTATTTATTTATTTGACAGAGAGAGAGCACAAGCAGGGGGAGCAGCAGGCAGAGGGAGAGGAAGAAGAAGGCTCCCTGATGAGCAGGGAGCCCATGTGGGACTTTATCCCAGGACCCTGGGATCATGATATGAACCAAAGGCAGCCACTTAACTGACTGAGCCACTCATTTTAGAGAGAGAGAGAGAGCTCAAGGGGAGGGGCAGAAGGAGAGGGAAAGAGAGAATCTTAAGCACGCTCTGCAGAGCCTGACTCAGGGCTCGATCTCATGACCCTGGCACCATGACCTGAGCCGAAATCAAGAGTCCAACATTTACCCAGGCACCCCTGGACTTCTTATTAAGGACCTGCATGTCTTTAATATATGTAAGAAATATATCCCTCTCCATATTTCTTTTTTTCTTTTCTGCTACACACACGCACACACCCACCCACACACACACACCCTCATTCCCACAAACAGAACATTCCCTTTCATGCACTCTATTTGTAGGGAGTTGACGACTGCTATCAGGGGCTGGGGATAATGTCACGAAACTGATGTTTTCATCAACTTCTGGAGTGAGTATACATTGTTCCAAGTTTTAACCAGCAATTTCTTTTGTAAGAACTCAATCTATGGAAAAATAAGAAATGCAAAGAGTTTTATAAAAGGATATTCTTTAAAATAAATTGTGCTGCACTTATCTGATACAATATTATGTACCATTAAGACCACGTGTTTGAAAAATATTTTTTGAAACGGGGAAAGTGTTCACAATATGAATCTGATAAAAACAGAATGCAAGATTCCTTCTATGGTTTGCCCTAGTTTTATCTCTGCACAGGAGAAGGATTGGTGTTCAATTCTGAGCTCTTCATATTACTTATTTTCCAAATAGGTTCATTCAGGAAATAGTTCATTAGGTACCAAATATTTTTTGAAAGAATGAATGGAAAGTGTAACTAGAGATCTGATTTAACCACTCGAAGACTTACTTTTAGGTATTTATATTAAATTCTTCACTAATGTATTTATCATTATGGATCTTCCCCCATTTTAAATTCATTTGAAACATGTTGCCATAACGGACAATCTTATCTGAGCTATCCTCAGCAATTTTAGCCATGGGGGACTTGTGGCGTGGTCTCTTCTGCCTTCTGGGCTGCAAAAACAGTGTCAACGTTTGCCTTCTGGTTCTTTCTGCTCAGAGAAAGACAGGTGAACTCTTAGAGACCGAAAGCCCTACATTACATTTCATTAATTTAACTTGGCATTTGCAAACGAGGAAGAAGATCCTTTTTTGTGCCAGAATTGGTTGGCTCAGAATCCTAAACCTTTTCTTATGTGCTTGTCTCAGTCAACACTTGCCATCCTAATGTGGCATAATACACAACCACCAAATCTCACTGGCATGCAGAAAGAAGCGCTTCTTCCTTCCTTCCTTCCTTCCTTCCTTCCTTCCTTCCTTCCTTCCTTCCTTCCTTCCTTCCCTCCCTTCCCCCTCCCTCCCTCCCTCCCTTCCTTCCTTCCATCCTTCTTTTCCTTCCTTCCTTCCTTCCTTCCTTCCTTCCTTCCTTCCTGCCTGCCTGCCTGCCTTCCTTCCTTCCAAGGTTTTATTTATTTGAGAGAAAGAAAGTGCAAGAGAGAGCACAAATGGTAGGGAGGGAGAGAGGGAGAGAAAAAGGGAGAAACAGACTTCCTGCTGAGGGGGGAGCCTGACATGGGCTTGATTCTAGGACCCCAAGATCACGATCTGAGTCAAGGGCAGACACTTAACCAACTGAGCCATCCAGGTGCCCCAGCACTTACTTCTCACACATCTACAGTTCAGTGGGACTCAGGTGGTCTAGTCTAGTCTTGCCTGCACTTGGCTGGAGGCTGTGAGTTTGGTCTGGTTTTGCTCTACATGTTTCTGATCCTCCAGGACACAAGGTGTTTTCATGGAGGAAGAAAGGAAAGCAAAGGAGAAACCCAAGCACACAAGCACATTTTATGGCTCTCTCTCTCTGACATTCCATTGGCTGTGGTGAGTCACATGTCGATACCCAACAGCAAGGGGAAGACTCTTCCCACGGAGGTGGTAGTGACAGGGAGAGAGGGAGTGAATATTTGCAGAACCATAAGATAATCTAGTAGAGTGATTCAGCGCTTTTTATCCTCATGCTTTTCCTCTGCTGTGCTCAAACTTTCACTCTTTAGTTAAATTGAGAGGCACCAGGAATGGCACTGTAATTTGCGGTCCACCATATTTACTCAACTTTTATAAATTCTGAGTAAAACCATTCCTGGTTAATCATTAAATCTGTGGCACATGTTGCATATTATGCCCTTGGCTCATTTTAGACCCCCTCCTTTCTCATTGCAAATATTTAACTTCTGGCCATTGCCCTTCCAGACATTTTATACACCAGAAAGCATTCTTTCACAATGAATCCTTACCTCCATGTTCCTTAGGTCTCTGCTTATTTGCTTATAACAGTGTCAAGCAAAACTCTCCTAGACAAAGTTTCCAAGAAGTGAATAATAATGTGCTTTCAAGGGCTTACAAAGAAGTGAGGAAAGAAAAGTTGATCAGAGAACTATTGTTGATTGAATAGGTACTTCATAATGAAATGGAGTTACTGTTTCTTCGGTATTAATTGAAGTTTTATATAGAGCATCTTTTGTAGACAAATTAAAAGCTTCTTGTGTTATTATGAAACTAGTGTCCTAGGGATTACTCTTTTTTTTTAAAAAGATTTTATTTATTTATTTGACACAGAGAGAGAGATCACAAGTAGGCAGAGAAGCAGGCAGAGAGAGAGGGAGAAGCAGGCCCTCCACTGAGCAGGGAGCCTGATGCGGGCCTCGATCCCAGGACCCTGGGATCATGACCTGAGCCGAAGGCAGAGGCTTTAACCCACTGAGCCACCCAGGCGCCCAATAGGGATTACTCTTTTCCTGCAGAACAGAATTTGATCCATAGAAAAATCAAATTGACTTGTTAAATACTAATATTATATAATATGACAGAATATTACCCTAGCATGATAATCTATTATTTATTAAATGAGTAAATTATGATCTGCTAGGTACTTACATGATGATGTAAATATATGTATCTTCTCACTTAAATCCTCATAATAGCTCTCTGAGGTAGATATGATTATAGCACTCATTTTGTAATATAATGCAATATGTTATTATTTTTAAAAGATTTTATTTATCTATTTGACAGAGAAAGAGAGCGAGTGCATAAGCACGGGGAGCTGCAGAAGGAGGGAGAGGGAGAAGGAGGCTGCCTGGTGGAGCCCGATGCAGGGCTTGATCCTAGGACCCTGGGATCATGACCTAAGCCAAAGGCAGACACTTAACTGACTGAGCCACACCGGCACCCCTAATGCAATAAGTTATTAAGAACCGAAACATAGAGGTGCCTGGCTGGCTCAGTTAGTGGAGTCTGTAACTCTTGATCTCGGGGTCGTGAGTTTGACCTCCATGTTGGGTGGAGAGCTTACTTAAAAAAATAAAATCTTAACCCCCCCCAAAACATAAATATGCCTCTCTAAATTTAAGGTAGAGCATAAAATTAGAAAGCAAGAAAAATAGAGAAGACTTAAAATCTCATGGGCCTAGCCACATAGGTTTTTTTGTTTTGTTTTGTTTTGTTTTTTTCCAGAGAGTGAGTTTTTCAGTTTCATTATGAAGGTAAAGGCATTGTCAGCATTCAGACCGTTGACACTGAGTCAGAAAAACTTATTGGAGGAGTTTATTATACTGATATTTCATCAAATGTAAGTTAAAGGGCTCCAAATTCAGTGACCTACTTTCTTATCCTGCCTTAGTTTATGTGATGTTTTGACTATGCTGCAGATTTCCAGCATGCATTATTGATTTTTTATCTCACTCTTCCTTCTATTGGCAGGTTGTTTTAACAGAAAAAGAAAAGGTAGTAGGTTATAAACTGGGACCGTACCCTCAGACTGCACTGTAAGCATTTTCTTGGTTAGTCTGAAGTGGGCTTCCAAAGGCTGATCTCCAAGTCTCTGGCTATAACAAAGCTTTTCATATTTGGATGTGACTTCTCTCATGAGTTGGTTTGAGGTATCTAAAGTGTAATCAATTAATTAAGCTCCAGTCCCACAGCTGGCATCCCACATTCTCTGATACGCCATTTTCAACAGGGAACTGTTGACTGAAGGTTTTGCTCCTACTTAACATCCCACACATTTTATGAATTTTCAGAATTTGACATTGGTTTGAATGATTTCCACTGAAACAAATTGAGTTCTGACACTTAGAAATAAATTGCTTTGTAGATTGTCTTTTCCCTTAGTTCCAATATTTTTTTCATTGTCATTTAACTAAAATACCTTTGATCTTCTTGGTATCATGAGTTCTTATTATTTCCAGCTTCAAGAATCCAGAAGCAAGTGCACTGTGATTTCCTGCACTGTTGTGTGCAGAAAGATAGACCCTGCTAGTTGGATACCCCCAAAAGAAATGCCCTTGGCGGCATCCTTTCTCTGGAGCATTATTCTGTCTGTGCAAAGGATGATTCTTATTATAACATCTCTTGAAGTGATTGAACAAGCAATTTTTTTCTTTTCTCTGATGTGCTGCTTGATATTCTGAATGCTGATGATGCTGTTCAAAGTATTTTCAATCCATTCATTTCACTGACCCTTAAGAGGGTGATCATGTCCATAGAAAGGCTAAATTTTAGTCAAAGATGGTACCTTGCCTTTTTTTTTTAATTAAACAAATACCAGATCCAGTAATGGATATCTTATTTAGGCTTTACATTAATTTTTTAAAAAGATTTTATTCATTTCTTTGACAGAGAAGAGAGAGCATAAACGGGGAGCAGGAGGCAGAGGGAGAGGGAGAAGCAGACTCACAGAGCAGGGAGCCCTGCACGGGGCTCGATCCCAGGCCACTGGGATCGTGACTCAAGCTGAAGGCAGATGCTTAACCACCGAGCCACCTGAGTGCCCAACATTTATTTCTAACTTATACATTTTAGTTATTGGTGGTCGTACCTTAAAAGACTGCCTGCTACTCATTTTTAAGGGTTCTACCCTTAAGATATGGACCAAAGAAATGATGGGAAAAGGAAAGGGGTTTCTTTTCATTTCAGATCTATGCACATGCCTTTTCACCAGAACTCCTTGTCTCAGATTTTCTAATTTTGTTCCTTCTAGGCCCTCACCCACCATCCAAACCATCCCCACAGTCTGTATTTATTCTTACTTTGGGCCATTCTCTTCCACACAAAGTGGATGATCTCAGTTAATAACAATAAAACAGTAAAAGCATGTAAAATACTTTGTACGAATCTAGTGGCATAAATTTGAAAAATTGGCTGAATAGATAACTCTCTCAAAAATATGTACATACATCAAGGTTTGACTTGTATAGAAGGAGTAACTGTGGGAAGATCAGTAGCTATGGATGCCAGTAAAGAAGTTGAGGGAGAATTAGCGCCAGTACTCACAGAGGGCCCAATAACTTTAGAACTGAGTTTCTTGGGGCTCCTGGGTGGCTCAGTGGGTTAAAGCCTCTGCCTTCGGCTCAGGTCATGATCTCAGGGTCCTGGGATCGAGCCCCACATCGGGCTGCCTCCTCAGCAGGGAGCCTGCTTCCTCCTCTCTCTCTGCCAAGTTGTGATCTCTCTCTTTCTGTGTCAAATAAATAAATAAAATCTAAACAAAACAAAACAAAACCCCAAGTTTCTTCAAACTTTTGAGAATCAAATAATTCTCAGGCTATATAACTTCAGAAAAAGTGTTGATCTTGCACTTTGCATTTTGGAGGTAATACTGATTGGCATTCCAGCACTGATATATATAATCCATGCCTTCTGCAGGGATAATAAGTAAAGACTCCAGGCCTGGGAGAGAGCTTGGGGTCCAATGTGAGTCCTTGGTTGGGATGTCTGAAGCATAAAAATGAAGAGGTAGTTCCCACAAATTGTGTAAATCCCAAATATTAATTCCTTGCATTGTACATGTAGGACCATTCTCAGAAGAAACTATCCATTAGCCTCCCAGTGTTTGATTCTCCAACAGCCAATACATGTCTCAGTTTTCTGGTTCTGTTTATTCCTTGATTACCCATTGTGTGGTGGAGTCACTTCCTAGAGGTGAACTTGAGGGCAGGGAATGTGTCTTATTGTTCTTTACATCGCTAGTGCTTGCACAGTGCCTGCCACAGAGAAGTCCTCAGTACATGTTTATTGAGTGAGTGAATAAATGGGTGAGTGAATGAAAGGGTGAGCAGAAAGGTACTCTGTTCACTTTATGAAACTAGCAGAAACCTTGATATTGAAATAAAACGGAAAAGAAAGTTAGAGACTTTGATCACTTGTGAATATGTATGCAGAATCCTAAATGAAATTCTAGCAAACCAAATTCAACAGTACATTAAAAGAATCATCCAGTATAACCAGAGAGGGTTTATCCTGAAACTGCAAGGATAGTTTTCTATTAAGAAAACTATTAAGAAAACTATTGCGGGTGCTATGGAAATGTAAAGTGTTACAGCCATTTTGGAAAGCAATCTAGCAATATCTATTAAAGTTGAAAATATATATGTCGTTTGAGCCAGATACTCCGCTCCTGGGAATCCATCCCAAAAGAAGTGAAAACACAATTGCGTAAGGACACATGTACCAAAATGTTTAGTGCAGCGGGGTTCAGAGTGGCAAAAAAGTGGAAACCAAGCTAATGCCCATCAGAGGTGAAGAGACAAGACTAGGATGGTTGAGCCACACTGTGGAGACCTAAACCACCCCTAAAGAGAGCGAATAAGAGCTGCTCCACATAATCCCCCAAAGTATTGTTGAGTGATTAAAAAGAAGGATGCATACAAACATATATAAGAAGATCACATTTTGCTAAAAAATAAAAACAAAATCTTGGGCGCCTGGGTGGCTCAGTGGGTTAAAGCCTCTGCCTTCGGCTCAGGTCATGATCTCAGGGTCCTGGGATCGAGGCCCACATCGGGCTCTCTACTCAGCAAGGAGCCTGCTTCCTCCTCTCTCTCTGCCTGCCTCTCTGCCTACTTGTGATCTGATCTCTCTCTGTGTGTCAAATAAATAAATAAAATCTTTAAAAAAAAATAAAAATAAAAAATAAAAACAAAATCTAAAAAGCAAGACAAAGGGAGACAAACAAGTCCCCGTGTCTATGTATTTACTGGTTGAGTAGCTGTGGATGATACTACTTTCTTTGACTGAGATTTCCTTCTTTGTAAAATTAGGGTATTAATAGTTCACATTTCATAGGGTTTTTGTGAAGATTAAATGAGTTAATACATATAGGATGCCTGGTACACAGAATGTGTCTGTGAAATATTAGCTGTTATTATACTAGAAGACCTGAACAGAATATGTAGAATTCAAGGGAAAATGTGGATGAACACATACTAAATTGTTAACCTGGTTGCTTTATGGGTTGATGAGGGGTTGATGTGGATAGAAGAGAGAAGGAAGGTCCCAATAAATAAATAAAAGAAAAAAAATTCACACTGATGCATTTATTTAAAATTATGGCACATGGGGCTACGTATAAAGAAATAAAATTAAAATACTTATAAAGGGAATCATTTATTAGTAAGTATATCAAATCAATAGATGCATAAGAAAAAATAATCCTACAAAATATAGGCCAAAAAGGCATTTACTAACATTTAATCCCATCCCTCCTTAAATGTGTCTTAGAAAACTTTGAAAAGTGTTTATTTAAAGATATAAAGGATAAATATATTAAACACTAGCCATCGTTACCTCTAATGGGAAAGCATTAGAACAGGGTTTCTTGGAGTCTACTAATTCCACAGGTGCAAGAAAGGATCCTGTAGGGCAATGATTTGGGAACGTGCTGCTCACAGGTAGCCCACACTTGAGAATAGGAGCATGACAAAGGCCTAAGTACTTTTTGGCTGTTCAGTTCTAAGTACAATGTTTCTTCTCCTTCTTCTCCTTGTTCTTCTTCGATTTTATTTATCCATTTGACAGAAAGAGACAGCTAGAGAGGGAACGCAAGCAGGCAGAGTGGGAGAGAGAGAAGCAGGCTTCCTGCTGAGCAAGGAGCCTGATATGGGGCTCGATCCCAGGACCCCGGGATCATGACCTGAGCCAAAGGCAGCCGCTTAACCGACTGAGCCACCCAGGCACCCCACAACATCTTTTCTTGAGAGGAACCTTCCCTGGCAGTATTACTGCAGGGACATGCCCGGCCTTCCATTCTCTGTCACGTTGCTGTTTACCTCCTTCAGCTGTAAACCATTAAGAACGCCACCATGATGCAGTAAAACTGAATAATTTTCTCCTTGTGTGTTCTAGCTTTTGTCCTGACCATAATTCCATTGATTCAATCAGTCTTCCTTGCAAAAGTTTTCCTTTTGAAGGAATTTTCCAAGAAGTTTGTCCTTAAAAAATCAATTTCTGTGGACACTGCAGCTGAGAGTCATGATTATGTAATTTCAGCTGTATGGATTGCTTGTTGAGAAGTATTGGCTCGCAGTGGAATTCTGTGCCTCGGTTTTTCATACTTGCAAAAAACAGGCAGTTATTCTCACATCTCATCTTGCCTTGAAGTGTTTGGTGCACAATAGAATGCATTTTTATGAAGTCCTTTGAGTTTCCCGGATGGAGCGAGTTTGACGTTGGCAAGACAGCGTTTTGATTGCTATCGATGTCCAGAGGCCACTTTTCTTTCTCGTGGTTAAATTTCCAAAGCTATGAGGGTGGCCAAACAGCTAAGTTATTTCTTATCTTTCTTAGAGCTCCGTGTGAAGATCTGTTTAAACTTGTGCCTTTTCTTTTTCTTTTCTCTTTTTGGTGGGTGGGTGTTCGGGAGAGGTTTTCATAATTGAAAGAATTTATCTATTTCTTTCTTCTTGTGATCACAAAATAACTGTGCTAAGCCTTCATGCTTGGGCAGAACTCTAGCGTAGATGAAATGTATGTTTGCCCCTAATCAGCTGAGCTGAATTTCTGTGTTGTACTGCAGTGATTATAACCACAGTCAGATTTTCTGATTGTGAACATTTCTACCAGTTACCCTCAGATCAGAATCTCTGTTTGTCCTGAACGGATAACCACAGATTGACTCTTCAACCGTTTCATATACTTCTTTCTTCTCCAGGTCCTCGTGAACATGGAAGACATAAAAATCCGTGAAATGCAGATTTTCGACTACAGGAAAAAGATCGCTGAATCAGAGACTAAATTAAAACAGCAACAGAACCTGTATGAAGCCGTGAGGTCAGACAGGAATCTGTATAGCAAAAATCTGGTTGAGGCTCAGGTAAAGAATATATTTATGTCTTTATGTTTTGACTCCTCCTCCCTTCTGGGTTTAAAGGAGTTTCTGTTTTCCTAGTCGCAGAATTTAGAACAGGGCAAACAAGAAATCTCAGTGGAATCCGTCTGAAAGAGAAGATCAGGTTGTTTGAAGTGGAAATGACACTTGATGGGATGTGAAGATCATGGCCCTGCTTTTAATTATTATATCGCATTGCCATTCTCCTGTTCCTAATTTTTAAAACCGCTAATAGCTACCATGACTTAGAGGGGAGCAGCACGCTCTTGTCATTTAATTGCAGATTTTTGCTTTGTGACCTTTGAGTTATAATGTTTGTTGTGGGGCCAATTCCTCCCTTGTAAAACGAGGAATTAAGTGTGTGTGTGTTGTATGTGCATGTTTGTTGTTTATGTATTTGTTGTATGTATGTTGTGTGTCATATGTGTCGCACGTATATGCTGTGTGTTGCATGTGTTGTGTATGCCATGTGTGTTTTATGTGTTGTGTGTCATGTTGCACAAGTTGTATGTGTCATGTGTTTATGTAGATTGTGTTGTATTCATGTGCTGTGTGTATGGTATGTGTTATGTGTATGTATTGTGTTGTATGTGTGCTGTATTGTATGTGTTGTGTGTTTGTTGTGTGTGTGGTGTATGTGTCACGGTTGTATGCATGCTGTATATATGTATTGTGTGTTTTGTATGTGTGTTGTGTGTGTGTGTTGTGTGTGTGGCATAGTCCTTCTGCATACCTTGTGAATATCTCATGAGAATATTTTGAGAGTGAGGCTATGACGGACTCGGAGGCTGATGGGCACAAGGTACAAAGGAATACCCCGGTGGTTCTTGTTCAGGAGACGTTGTCTTGCGAGCACCTCCCTTAAAAGCTCTGAATATGGATGGAACTTCTATGCAGATGGTGATGTCTATTTAATTCACTTTCCGTTCTTTCATTTTATTAGGATGAAATAACAGAAATGAAGAGAAAATTAAAGATTATGACCCATCAGGTAGACCAGCTGAAAGAAGAAATCTCAGCCAAAGAGTCCGCCCTTGTGAAGCTGCACTTGGAACAGCAGCGGATAGAAAAAGAGAAGGAAACTCTGAAGGTACAACACTGGCAATGACCGCGGTGCAGCAGGAGGCTGCCTGCCCCCCTGAGGCAGGCTCCGCGCTCCCTGAAGGAGCAAGGGGCCTAGAGAACAACCAGGGAGCAGGAGGAGGAGCCCCACGCCCTCCGGGGTAGGCCTCCTTCTGGGCAGTGCTCCCAGGCAGAAGCGGGGAGGAGGCCAGTGGAGATGCACAGGCAGCTAGTTCACCAACTGCTGTCATCCCATCAGCAGAGGAGCACCGCCAGCTCGGCAGTGCCTGAGAAGTCGTGGGGCTTGTCGGCTCGCCACAGGCCCTTTGCATTTACACCTGAGTCCAACACCCGCGCCCAACCCTCCCAAACTCCTCCCTGCGCCTTCCATAGGTGCTGCTGGCAAGAACTTTCGTCCCTCTTCTCCTAAGAGGTGTTTGCTTTATGTGCCCCTGACTTTTCAGCCCACACTCTCCTTGGCCCCTCCTTCAGGGAGTCACCTCCGTCTTCATATGTATTCCTAAGACATATCCTTTTAGATTTGCTAACTTGGAACATCATATGTCTACTAATATAAAGACTTTTCCCAAGAATACATAATACAAATGATTATACCATTTCAAATCCTCAAACAAAATATGTTTTATTATACACATTCACTAAGCCTAAAGTATTTTTCTGTTCCTATCCAATCCAATAGATTTCCCTTTTAATCCATTTGACCAAGGAATTAAAAAGGAACTAAGGGTATGCAAGTATCACTTTCATTTTGGAAATGTACATGCAGAATAGTCATAGGTGTTTATGAGCCACTTGGAGGAAGTCTCTACAGCAAATGAGAGAGTGGGTGTCTTGGTGTCTGTACATATTAGTTTTCAAAGATAGTTCCTATCTGGAAAATGTGTAGCTGGTATCGGACAGCTTTAAAGCCAAATTTCCTTGATTCCAAGATGCCATGGATTGAAATATGCACTGTCAATTTCATAATAGGTTTTGTCAACTTAATGATAGGTCTTCATGGAATTAAAACTAATACATGAAATCAAAGCACATTTGGTTTGAGAAAGATTAAAATATAACAAAAATGTCTTTACAGAAAGGATATGATAATTGATATTTACCTGAGACTTTCATCTCCCCACTCTAGCTTATGATAAAAAAGGAATAAAAATTGTGCATTAAAATTCATTTCCATATAAAGAAATACAAATACATGTTTTAAATTAGAAAATATCCTTCATCTTTGCCCCTGTTTTCCTTGTTCGAAAGAATAATATTGTAGATGATAGCTTTTTCCACCCCAGAGCCTATAGTGGGATGGCTTTATTTATCGTTGAATGAATCAGAAGAATCTTATTATAAACATTGCTTCACCCATGGGCCTCATGGACCCATGTTAGGAAGGCTTCAGTATAACTCTATTTGGTCATCTCTTTCTTTTTATAGGATGACATCAATCTTCATCTCTTGCTTTTCCAACTAATGTTCTTTTTAAAAGATTATTACCCCATAATGGGGTCCAAGGTGGAACTAACTGCCTTCTACAAAATTCTGCTTTAGAAAAAGCAATGTCCTAGGCAAAAGATCAATTATTCCTAATTCCCTAGAGTTTGACTTTGGTTAATATTTGTTTCAATTATACCTTCCATTGTCATGCGTATATAGCTCCAAAGAAGCATCATAATAAAAGAAAATAAAGGGCAATAGGGCTCTGTTTTTTGGTCCCGGACCAGCAGAGTTGGCAGCGGGTGAACATGGAAGGTGAGTTTAAAGGGCTTCTGCCCTAGAGAGTCTGCTCTAAGTGGGGAATCCTAGGTCTGGAGAGCTTGGGGCCATCGATTATAGAAAGATGATTGCTTTGGACTTACTGTGAAACCAGGATGACTTTTTCCCTCAGCATTTCCCATGGAGGTAAGAATGAGGAACAGAAAAAGGATGCCTACTTGATTTATTATTTGAGATTATCCAAGGGTGACTGGCAGTGGTGCTTCGACTGGGTAATTTGGGCCTATCATGAAGCTTGTCTGACATTCTTTAGAAAAATATGACAGCTCAAATGTTGAGTTTCAGCCTCTTGACTTTTTTGGCCTCATATTTGAATCACGATTCATGCAGGTCTCTGGATTTTATGCATCTGACGTTCACAAACCAAAACCCTGGAGGGAAGGGCAGATTTTCTAGTAACCTTGCTCCAAGAGACATTTAGCTTATCATTGTTGTGTTCTACAAAGCTCTGTGGGCACAGAATGCCTCCTGGAAGGGCAAGTCCCCTCCTGTGTGGTAGACCGTGGGGCACCTTTTGACAGGACAACCCAACTTACTACTTCTCCAAGATGACAAACAGTTGTCTGTAACAGAACATCTTCGTCCTCATTCATCCCCCTCAAAAGAAACATCTTGCTCCTTCCATGTTTCTTTTCCTCTCTCAGTTGCTACCAGACCGTACTGACTCCTCAGTATTCTAGACATCGTCAGCACATTATGGTTATGACAGAATGTCGATAGTCCTCTTAGATATTGCTCCACGTGCATTCAACTGCCCATTCTGTCCCAGTCTTGTCTCATCAGCGCTGACGGAGCCGTCTCATTCGGAGTGTCCTAACAAGCCCCTGATTCTGCCTCATCACCTCCAAATCATCCCACATCATTGTGACAGCATTTTGATTCCTGGTGAATAATTCAGCAGCAGATTCTATCTGTCCAGAGCCCAGCATCACATTAGCGACTGGCTTCAGGGCACCTTATCCTTTTACTGGGATGACCTGGCTGGGAGCTGCCCCAGAGAGAGAGGGAAAGCCCAATTATTCTCGTGGCTGGAAAACTTCAGGTGGTCCTATTGTTTTAGACGTAAACAGATGATTTCTGTGGCACCCAGTGAATGCTGGGATCATGTACGAATGGGTAAAACACCTGTGCGTGTGGTTCTCGAGATGGGATGTATACCTCCAGCCATACTGGATGATGTATATTCCGCAAACCCCATCACAGAGCTAATTGCGGAGGAGTGACTAAAGAGCGTGTCCTGTGAGTGTGTTATGACTTCGCACCGCCGGTAACGCTTTGAGAGACGTGGCCATCTCAGTTCTCACCTAGAACATTGCCTGATGGGCTTTGGGGCACGCAGCACTTACCATCTCTCCTGGGTAAGACGGCTCAGATTTATAGCTGCTAAATGCATTAGNCGTGGCCATCTCAGTTCTCACCTAGAACATTGCCTGATGGGCTTTGGGGCACGCAGCACTTACCATCTCTCCTGGGTAAGACGGCTCAGATTTATAGCTACTAAATGCATTAGGCTCAAGGTGTTTTGTTGATGTTAACATTTGCTGCCATAGTCTAATGCCACATCTTGTTTACAGCCCATAAATGTATGACATAAGGAGACCACTCAGAATTTTGATATATTATGAAAACNGGCTCAAGGTGTTTTGTTGATGTTAACATTTGCTGCCATAGTCTAATGCCACATCTTGTTTATAGCCCATAAATTTATGACATAAGGAGACCACTCAGAATTTTGATATATTATGAAAAAACACACACACACACACAGCAATGCCAAACGCGTGAATGGTTTTACATTTCAGACAGATACTTTTACACACCGATGATTGCATTTTAATATAACGGGTTTCATTTTGTTCTGCTGATGGATTCTGATCAGCTCTTGGCACTTAGGGACAGGGAGGTGGATGTTGCACATCTGGGAAAATAAAAGTTTTATTAAAACATGAGCCACACAGGTATTTTATAGCTTTCTTCACTGTCACCTTAACTGATGATAGAAAGAGAAACGCTGGTTCTTTGCTCTCTTTCCCAATAGGCAATCCCCCAAAGTGGTAAATACCAGACCAGATCTTTTCTCAAAAAGTCTTTCCTTTGGCTTATCCCCAAACCGAAACATATTTCATGAGTGAATGAACGAAATGTCATTAAAGAGCCCTTTGATTTCACAGTAGCTAGATGCATTTAGTCTGTGACATTACACGTCTATTAGTAGGTGTGCAGTATCTTCTACTCTTTGGACAAGCTTGAGGTATGGAATTACCGGCTCTTGGTCTCCATGAGTCCAACCCAACTCAAGTTGTGTTGGGTCACTTGAAAATAAGAGGTTTTCTATCATTCTGATCAACTTTCTGGATGTGTGGTGGTGGGGGGTCCCAATACTTCCTTGAAGGAAAAATGTATTACTTTTTTACTGTCACTTGCCAACCAGCAAGCCCTTGAAAAATTGGAGCCTTAATATCATCTTGTCATCTCCCTTGTGTTTCCAGGCATGGGAGAAATCAGGGCTCTCCTCTCATTTGTTTCTTTTTCTGCTGACCTGGTCTGTGATAAAAACCTCTCCTTCCCACGTGGCCATGGAACCTCTCAAAGACATATTCTTCTTTCCTTTAATGTGAATACGTCTGTGGCTCCTTACTGCATACTCTGTACAGTGTGTGGCACGTAAAACCCTTCCCCATCTGGCTCAGTTTTACCTCCTGCTATTCTCTACCCCACAGTCCAATAATCCAGCCACACTGGATGCTTGGCTGTACTATGAACATACTTTACAGTGTGCATGCTTGACTGGTTAATGCCTTCCCCCAACACAAGCCTCTTCTCTTAGGAAATATCTGTCAGTTGCCAAGGCTCTTGCTGGTCCTTCCCTCTAACCCCTAGGCAGGCAGGAATTAGAAATTCATCCCTGGGTACTCCCATGTCCTTTTTCCCACAGTAAATAGCATTTCCACACTGTGATGTGGTTGGTTATGTTTGTCATTTCTAATGGATGATGGATTTTTCAAGTCTTACTTTTTTGTATTTCACCTGAAATAATTGGGTGGTGCTAGCAGCCCCTGCTAGGAACCAAAGATTCCACAGGCTTTGGAATCAGAAGATCTGGGTTGCAGTCTAAACTCTGCTCCTTACTAGCTGTGTGACCTTGGGCAAGTGGATTTACTTTTCTTTGTCTCCTAGACATTGTATTTGTAAAATGGGATAAGAGTAGCTTTGCAAAATGCCTGGTGTCATGCCTGAGATACTGTAGGTCACAAACATACTTGTGGAATTGGAGTGAATGTGTCCTCTGATGAGAGGTATTTTCCTCTGAAACTGACCAGTCCATGGCCCTCTGTCCCCATCACTCTTAAAATTTCCATGTAACCTCGAGAACCTCAAGATCTGAGCTCTCCCAGGAAGCCTCCCTGACTACCATAGTCCTCTGACCTCCTGTCACATCAATTCCCTGTCTGTGTGCTAATAAAGATACCAAAAAATCACCGCCTGGACTTGTAAATATTCACATAATACTTGTATATCTTATCTTCGCATCTAGATTGGAAGTATCTAAGGAATAGGACCTATATATCTTTTTATACCATGACATCTCTTCTGTTCGATCAAGACATTTTCTAAGATAGACACTTGGTCGTTCTCTTTGTTAGTTTAGTTTTTGGTTGCAACGGGCTTTACCTTTGTAGCTGATGTGCTGGTGGTGTTAGGACCATTACAGATGCTGGTACATACAAAGACCCTCCCCTGTCCTCACCCCTACATCCTCCTCTGCACTATTCTTTGTGAATTCTCACCTTGTTTAGCTGGGAAGAGAAGAACTGCTGAATACCAATGAAGCCGCTGCTCCACGTATATAGAAAAATGATGGAAGTCCCTCAAGGGCACAACTCATAGAATAAACATGATCACTGTAATGTGCACTGTTGTTTCTTCACAGGCCTGTGTGTGTGCATATGTGTGTGTGTGAAGCTTGTTTTGCTTGGGAGAGTGATCAAACCATGTTAAACGAAACATCAGAGGAGAGTGTAAGAAGAACAACTGTGCATCTAAATCTGGGCCCTGAAGTCCAGGTCTGTACAGCCACAGAACGAAATCTCTCTGTATCTTTCATTCTTCATCAGGCCGAGCTGCAGAAGCTAAGACAACAAGCTCTGGAGACCAAACACTTCATTGAAAAGCAGGAAGCAGAAGAGAGAAAACTCCTGCGAATCATCGCTGAGGCTGATGGGGAGAGGCTGAGACAGAAGAAGGAATTAGACCAGGTAGGAACATCTCACCAGACCTGCAGACCTCATCAGCAAACACAACTGTTTGATTCCATTTTTCATGAATCCTCATTCTTTTCTAGGCTCTTGCATTCAATCTGTTGGAAGAACATCCGTAGAAGCCCATCTTCTGTTGATTGCTTATGAAATAGCCATTCATTATTCAAGTCATACTTATGAGCACTTACTATCCTGTAGGCACTGGGGATACCTTGGTCAATGGGAAAATAAGGCCCCTGTTCTCAGGGAACTTACTTTCCAGTACAATGTAATTGCTCACGGTAATTGCAGTGAATAATTACATAATTCCGGAGTTAGAAACTCAAATGGATAATTAGGGGGTTAGAAACTTAAATGCTTTCAGAGATTTGGCAGGTTGGAAAAAAGAGAAATTGGCTAGTGTAAGATAGTAAGGACTGGTGGAAATGGGCAAGAGCTAGCCCACCATAAAGTCATTCAAAATTTAACATTTATAAAATAATGGGTTGGGAAAAAACCAAACACCCACAGGCCAAGAAATATGGGATGCTGCTGCTGC
Source organism: Ailurus styani (assembly GCA_002007465.1). Taxonomy (NCBI): domain Eukaryota; kingdom Metazoa; phylum Chordata; class Mammalia; order Carnivora; family Ailuridae; genus Ailurus; species Ailurus styani. The sequence continues at coordinate 1,943,755 of LNAC01000271.1, read as the reverse complement.
TGCTGATGATGGGTGATTTGTTGTACTCTTTCTCTTTCCAATGGGACTGCAAACACATGGGAGAAGCTATGTTGACTGTCTAGCAGGATCTTCCCAGTGGATGCCTAGCACACATGGACATTTGAGAGATCTTTGACAGGATGAAAGAGGAAGCCATATGAAATTGAGACTTTTTGTGTCCCTGATGGCCATGCTTTTCCCTGTCTTTCTAGGTCATCAGCGAGAGAGATATCCTTGGGTCTCAGCTTGTCCGGCGCAATGACGAATTGGCTTTGCTTTACGAGAAGATCAAGATCCAACAGTCTGTGCTGAATAAAGGCGAGAGCCAGTACAACCAGAGGGTGGAGGACATGAGAATTCTCAAACTTGAGATTAAGAAACTTCGCAGAGAAAAGGGGATCCTTGCCAGGAGTGTGGCTAATGTCGATGAACTCAGGTAATAGGAGACCCTTCAGAGGTGAGGGCACTGCAATCTGGGGGGAGCTCCTGAAATGACCTTATGTTCATTGCTTGTGGGTTGTGGAAGGTCTTTATCAGGTTGTATAAATTAATTTTTTTATAGGATGGAATTTTGAGCAAATAATGAGAACAACTTTTCCATAATTCAGAATCTACATTGTGCCTATTCTATGTCACCAAGAAAGTGAACTAGTTTGTCCTCAAGGTAATATAAGTGAGTGCAAAAAGATTTTTTAGAAACGTATTCTGGCTTAAAAAAAAAAAATTCAGGACAGATAACAGATACAAGCTAGTTACAATTCAGAAAACCATTTCCCCCAATGAGCTTTTTACAATTTTTTAAAAAGATTTCATTTATTTATTTGACACAGAGAGAGGGAGATCACAAGTAGGCAGAGAGGCAGGCAGAGAGAGAGGAGGAGGCAGGCTCCGATGCAGGCCTCGATCCCAGGACCCTGAGGTCATGACCTGAGCTGAAGGCAGAGGCTTTAACCCACTGAGCCACCCAGGCGCCCCTAGAATTTCTTTAAGAAGGCAGCATGCAAGCGATCGAGCAGCAATATTTAAATTTAATCCTGGTAACATTTGCACATCTTTTTCTTGGAATTATATACAGAATGAAAAGAAGGGGAAAAATTTAATTTTATCACTATTTGAAAACTCTGTTTCCTTAGAAGGCGGCCAAATTTTATATCTCACTCTTGATTTATCTTCTGCAGCTTTCACTTTACCTTAGTGGGCCTTCTTCTGGCTTTAAATCTTGTATTATACAAGATCTACTTTCCCTTTGGGAAAACATCACCATGTTTTATATAGGCAATTGCAGGAAACCAAATAAGAGGCCTGGTGTTGTCTGCGAAGCTGTCCTTATTCCCTGCGGACTCATAGATGAACAGTACCCTTGACCACCTTGGGACAAGGACACAGTCTGCATCTGCTTCCTAAATGAATTGAATTAGAAGATAGTTTTGATATTTAGATGCAGTGAATATATTCAGGAATAGCAAGGGAAGTTGACACTATCAAGGATGGATCAATACTTTTTATTTTTTTTAGAATCACTTGTATTTCAGATGATGAAAGTAGAACAAACTCATTGTAGAAAGTGTGGGGAATGCAGAAAAAACATAAAGAAGGGATTAAAGAATCATGCATTAAGTTTACTAACCAGAAATACCACCATTGACATTTCTAAGACAAATGCATTCATTCTAAGTAGCTACTGAATGATCTCGAAGATCATCACGAAATTTGCCAGCCATGAGTTATTTTTATTATATACATAAAGGACCATATTCTACCCATTCCTAGTCAGTATTGCTGGTTTGTGGATAATAGATTTTATTTTTCTCTTCAATGGGAAGACAACTTACTAAAGATATTGGGGGCAAGCCAACATGAATTCCAATCTCAACCTTTCCACCTACAAGCTGTGTGACCTTGGGCAAATCACTTAACTTCTCTGAGCTTTAGACTTGTAATTAAACACGAAAACAACCACAATGTGCCTAGCTCAGAGTCTAGAACAAAATAAGCTGTCCATAACAGTAGCTAACCCTCCCTCCCGCCCTTCTCTTCTGACGACACTCTAGAAAATCGAAGTGTTAAAAATATGCTTTTAATTCTAAGCAGCTTGTGCTGAGCTCCCTGTTGAGTGAACATCATGCAGTTAATTCTAATGGTTTGTCTTGCTAATGAGGGGAAGTTGTATTATTGGTTTAAATGAAGCAATTAAGTAAAAGGGATGGCTTAGTATTAGTAATCTGCACACCCACAGCAGACCGAGGACAGATAATAATATCCTTATTGCTCATGGCGACGTGAGTGTTTGCCTCTTCTCCGCCCTGCCACAAAGCGCCTTGTTCCGTAGGGTGGCAGCCAGCTCCCAGGGTCCTATGAAGGGCTGTAGCGCGGGCCTATTAACCAGAGATTCCCGCAGATTGGAGCAGTAGGTCTGAGCCAGAGCTAGTTCTTCAGGACTTTTGCAGCCATCTGTGTAGTTAGTTGTGGAACGTCAAATAAAATATCACTTCTAACTCTTTCTCCATCCTGCCTGCACATCAGAACTACCAGGAGGACTTTACAACCTATGAAACCCAAGTAACATGCTTGACCAATTAAGGCGGAATCCCTGCGGGGATTGGGTGCAGGCAGAGGCGGGTTATACAGCTCCCCAGGTGACTCCAGTGCACAGTCAGGGTGAATTGCACTGCCCTGATCGGTGTCAGGTTATCACCGGAGCCTCACTGTCCTGCAGTCAGGTGCCATATATCGTGGTAGAGCATAAAAGGTAGATTGTTCTTTATACAGAGATATTTAGAAGCATTGAAGAGTATATCGAAATCCTCATAATCCACTTCCTCCTTGTTCTTTCCATATACTTATATGGGTATTCAGAATCATGATTCTGAGGCTCCGGTACTTTCATGAATTCTAATGCTGAAGTTGGTGTTCTGCAAGCGTTGGTAACATCTGTGTCTAGCCCAGGTTGGAGGCTGGCTTATGTTCACAGAAGTCTCCCTAATGCCAGCTTTTTTTGTGAGATGTAGTGGGTCTAGAGCCACATAAAGACATGATTTTCAACTGGGTGGAGAATTTCTTAGCAAGAGAAGGCTTGTCTTATTCAGGCAGGAGCTTTTCCACATGCAAAGAGAATTCTTGAAGGAGAGGACACGATGCCGAGCCTTGGAGGAGGAGTTGGAGAACCCCATGAACGTGCACAGATGGAGGAAGCTTGAGGTAACACCTGGCAGAGCCTTCCTCTCCTCCCCAGATCTCTCCTCCTACCCCGCACCATCTCCTACCTAAAGCACAGGAAGAAGCTCGGTTTCATTTAATGCTATGAAAATTGTCACCTAAAATGTAAGTCTGGATCAAATGTAGATTGGGTTGTTCCAAAACCAGATGGTTTACTTGGGTTTTGTTTAAACAGTCTTGGACAAAATCCTTTCTGCTTAAAGAAGACCCAGGGTGAGTTGTGAGTTGGCCTCCCCAATTGACATTTTTCCTGTTAGGTGGTTTTTGGTCAACCAGTAATCCTAACGTGGCCTGTCTCGGATTGTTGACTGCCTTCAGCCACATTGGCCACCAGCAACTGTACCTTCTTTCCGCTGGTCTTTGCATTCTTTGCTGCAGGAAACAAGGCTCTTGTCTACTAGCCCTTTTCTCAAAGGACTAGCATTGTGTTAGCCAAACCCTTTCTCTTAGGATCTGGGGACGCAGCAAGCGTCTCACTGGTAGGTGATGGATAACACATCTCATATTTTATTTTATGACTTCCTGATAGATGTTACCACCAGCCCTGCAGATAACAGTTAAAGACAAGCTCTGCTTATTCAAGGAAAAGATGGCCATCTCTCAGAGTTGTGGCCAGCCCTGTGGGTGCCAAGAGGGGCTTCAGCGACACCAACAATTAGGGTTTGGGGAGGATGAAAGTATAGGACATAAGAAGGAGCCATCGGCCAAGTCAGTTTTTGATTTTCATTTCTGCTTTTTCCTTTTAATGAAGAAAGCATTAAGGGTAATGCATTATAAATTGTTATGTAAACATGAGGCCTGAATTTTAACAACGTCCATTCTTGCCACATGAATGTATGCCAGAGCTAGTCCCAGGATGTGGATATCAGTTGGCACTGCTTCGTATTTCTTAAGCAAAGTCAAAGTCAGTGGCATGTTTTCTCCCCCTGGTTCTGACCCTCATTTATTCCTCTTTAAATGCCAAGAGTGGTGTCATTTACTAAACTAACAATAATATGGATGTGTCTGGGGAAGTAGAGCCGAAGACTTAAAATTCATTTACTGTCGCGTTAGTTTATTTTGTGTTTTCAAGCAGATCTTTAAAGTTTCCAATTCCATGTCAATTTCTATTTAAAAAATTAGAAAATATCGGGGAAGCAGATGAAAATATTTAGCTGCTAGATTAATTCAAAATGTCAGTACAGTTGAAAGCAGAACTTTGGCTCAAAGTCGAGAGGACAGATTATCAATTTATAACTGTAGCGTTTGTTTGAATTGTACACAGATAGTTATTGAAGGTGCCTCAAAGCTTTACGGATTGATAACCCCATTTGAGAACTAAATGCCGTGGTCGTGTTTTGCTGCCAATTATTAGCAGAAGTCCACATCCTAGAAACCTTCCCCATCGTAGGCTATAATGAATCTTGTTGGCAATTACCAAAGGAGAATCCTGAGTTTGAATAAATTAGGGAAGCCTGTCTCATTCATTCGGAAACAGAGGGCATAGGAGGAAAAGCCTCCGAGCATAGTAATGAAGAACACCAGGCTTAAGAGCCAGGCATATCTGGGTTGAATGCAGCTCTCACCAGTGTGGGTGGACAACTTAATCCTCTGAGCCTCGGTTGCTCTCTCCATAAGAGGGAAAGACCAATACTGTCTCTTGGGACTGTCGTGGGCCTAAAACTTGATACTGTATGCAAAGCACTTAGCAGAGTGTCGAGATGGTGGCAAAGAATCAGGTATAATGCATAGTAGCTGTCATGATTGTTATTATTAGTACTATCTTTGCTCCCCCTGGCAGTATAAACACATACTCATTTTCCATTTATCGGCCAACTAGAGCCAATAGATAAGGCAAACTTCAGTCTTTTTTGATGGCCATCGTAATCTGTTATGCTTTTATTTTTATTTTTTTGGCTTTAATTCTCTTTGTGTGAGGTCTGCAGTTTTGCAATACATTTTAATAAGACAAGAATTATTTTAATAGAGACTTCGGTGCTTTGAACTGATGACATCTCACCTGCTTTATTTTGTTCCCTTTGAACAGGCCAGTGACCCCAGTACCTTTGAACTGATCCAGAAGATCCACACCCTGCAGAAACGTCTCATCAGCAAGACAGAAGAGGTGGTTGAGAAAGAGCTGCTCCTGCAGGTAACGTTTTCCTTTTCTGGACTCACTGAGCAAACGTGTTTTCTGAGCATCACCCTCTCTAGGTGCCTCTAGAATGAGCTCTTTGGCAGCACTGCATGGCCCATCTTTAACTGTAGATGGCAACAGTGACTCACGCACAGAGAACAAACAACATGATTAATTGGTCTTTTATGCTGCCATCACTGATATTTCAAGAATTCTGGAAAATTAAGTTGAAGGCTGCATTGGGTGATGTGAGCCTTCACTCCCTCCCCCCCCCACTTCTCTACAGTTTTATTTGTCAGATTCTTCTAAATACTTTTCTTTATGTCTTTATATAATGGGAAATGCTATGATTTTGACTTTGAAAATAAGCTTTCACATAGAGAGCACAGATGATCTGTCCTCTTGAAGATTTGTGAGATGAACTGGAAGGAAAGACTTCTTTTTATGGATTTTATGCATTCAGTTATTCTGGAACAATCTGGAATGGTAACATCATTTTAGGCCTATGTCTGCAAGTGTTGGCTCTCACCACCATTAACTGCCGTCATGCCAGATACTGTGCTGGTGGCTTTCCCTACTTTGTCTCAGTTCCTCTTCACAGTTTGGGGGGTGGGGTGGCTATTGTCACCCCCAATCAGTGGATGAGGAAGTTAGGCTGCAGGAGTGCAATGTGGATAAGAATGTAAGCTCCAGTATTAGGTGGACAGGGTTGGAATCCTGCCTCTGCCAATTTATAGCTGCATGAGGTTAACTTCTCTGCACCCGGGCTTCTTAATCTGTGTTCAGGGACAATAACAGAACCTGTGGAAAGGGAGGTTGTGAAGATGGAAAGAACTTGGTATTATGCTTGGCATATAGCCTTTAATAAATATTAGCAGCTATCCTTATTATTTCTAACTCCAAAGCCCGTGATCTTAACTGCTGGGTTACCATTAGTGAGAGCAGGAACTTCTATACCTGAGCAAGGAACTTCTATGCATTTACCCCTTCTCTTTTACATTTTACCTTCAAAAGACATTGTCCCTGAGGTTGAGTATATATAGGAAGTACCTTTAAAGAGCAGGGCTATGCTGAATGGCCCATGGAGATAGTCCTCTTCTCTTATAGGTGAGCATGGTGGTTAGGAGGGCAGACTTTGTAGTCAGAAAGATCCAGTCTTGAATCAGCTCCAGTGACTTATATTACATGACTTTAGGGAGATGTACATAAATTCTGCAAACCTCAGTTTCTCCATCTGTTCAATGGGGGCAGTAATGCCCAGTTTCTTTATGGGAGGAAGCTACTGCCATCAGAGTGTACAACTTGGAAGTCCTGTTGTGAGAGTAAATAACCAGTCAGTGCATGGGCATTGGGGTCTGGTGGGTAGTCCAGGCTTTAGGCTGTGACTCTACTAATGCAGCCACAAGTCACGTCCCAAGGCCACGCAACTGGGAAGTGGGCAGAGTGGGGACTCAAACCAGACCATCACCTCCAGAGCTCGCACTTTCTATCGGTGCATTACCTTACCTTTATGGTTATTATCACATTGTTTTCTTTTAAAAAGAAGATTTTGCTATAAGTTTATATTTCATTGACTGCTCTAATTTTATTACTTCTTTCCTTCTATAGGCTTTGGATTTATTCTCGTTTTGTACCTTCTTAAGACTGATGCTCAGCTCATTAATGTTAAATCTACTTTTCTATGAGAAGCATTTGTAGCTATAAAACATCCTTTAAATGATTTCTTGAGTTCTTCCCCACATGGTTTGGAATATGGTATTTTCATTTTCATTTAGTTCTAAATATTTTCTGTTTTCAGAATTATTTCTCCTTTGAGAGTAAGTCTTAAAAAAATCTGCTATTCCTCTTATGGTAGTTAAAAGTACAACTTTAAATTCCCAAATATATATGCATTTAAGTTCTCTTTTAGTTACTGATCTCTTATTTTTTTGCATTGTGGTCTGTATTCTACTGATTCTTTGGAATTTGTTGAAACTTGCTTTGGGACCAATGAAGGGGGTCAGTTTTAGTCACTGATGCCTGTGTGCTTGAAAGGGTTATGTACTCTCTAAATGTTCAAGCTTCAGGAATCTCTGTGATATTCATTAGCTCAACCTCGTTAATTATGTTGTCCAGAGCTATATCTGTCCTAATTTTTTTTGTCTGTATAATCACTGAAAAAAAGCTTGGCGATTTATCTGTTTCTCGTAGTTCTGTTACTTTTTTTGCTTTAACTACTTTTTAGATTATGTTCATAAGGTGAGTAACATGTTGCAACCATTATTTCTTCCCGGTGAATTGTGCCCTTAATATTAGGTGAGAATCTTCTTTAATCCTTAAAGCTTTTACTTACAAAATTATCTGATATTAATATAACTTTACCTAGGGTTTTTGTGCATAAGTTCTCTATACTTTTAAACTTCTTTTTTTTTTTAAAGATTTTATTTATTTATTTGAAACAGAGAGAGAGAGAGAGAGATCAGATCACAAGTAGGCAGAGAGGCAGGCAGAGAGAGAGAGGAGGAAGCAGGCTCCCTGCTAAGCAGGGAGCCCGATCCGGGCCTCGATCCCAGGACTCTGAGATCGTGACCTGAGCTGAAGGCAGAGGCTTTAACACACTGAGCCACCCAGGTGCCCTACTTTTAAACTTCTGATGTCTTTATATTTTAGGCGAGTATCTTACAATTAAAAAAAAATCCTATCTGATATATTTGTCTTTTGATTGGTATGTCTAGTCTACTTGTATTTATTGATAATTTTAGGCTTATTTCTACCTACTTATTTTCTGTTATTTACCCTGATTATTTTAATGCTTGAAAAAGGTCTATTCCTGCTTTTTGTTGAGTTGAGTTTTCTTTAATCCTTCTTTTTGCCTTCCACCGCTTACATCTGTCTCTTCATTACTCCCTATTCTTCTCTGCCTGGTTTATCTAGTTATTTTCTGAAAAACTACCACCACTCAGTGTAATTCTCACCCTCTGTCTTAAGGATTTCCTCAAAAGTTGAACACACTTAGTAGACATCAAGTCTAAACCAATCCACAGTTAATCCATATGCTTATTCTTAACAACATGAGGACCCGATGCTTTAACTCCAAATACCCTCCATGGTCCTGGCAGCATTAGTCAGCATCATGATTTTTATAGAGTCAATGAATATTTATTCATATTTCCAAAGATGTTTTCCAGTTCTTTTGTTTTCTTTGTTTTTTAATTTTCTAAAAGTGAGCTCTACATCCAACGTGGGGCTTGAGCTCACATCCCTGAGATCAAAAGTCTCATGCTCCACCAACCCAGTGAGCCAGGCACCCCCAGTTCTTTTGTTTTCTATTTCTTCATATCCCCAGTTCCTTACATCTAGGCTCCATCTCCTTTTTTTTTTTTTTTAGATTTTTATTTATTTATTTGACAGAGATTACAAGTAGGCAGAGAGGCAGGCAGAGAGAGAGGAGGAAGCAGGCTCCCCACTGAGCAGAGAGCCCAATGCGGGGCTCGATCCCAGGACCCTGAGATCATGACCTGAACTGAAGGCAGAGGCTTAACCCACTGATCCACCCAGCGCCCCTCTATCTCCTTTTAAAAGTGTATCCTTTCATAGTTATTTCAGTGATACATTTTTCAGAGGTTAATACTCTCCTTTGCTTACCTAAAAATATTTTTATTTTGGCCACACTCACAAATGATTAAGTTGAAATTCTATTTTCTATTTGTACCGTCAGGCTGGCAGGACTCTGTTAGCTTCTAGTGATGCCGTTGAGAAGTCTGCTGTTAGTCTCGTGATTCTTGCTCCTCTTCGGGCATCCTGCCTTTGCTTCTCTTTGGTTGCTAGAGCTTCCCATTGTCTTTGGTGTCCTGGAGTTTCAGCACAATGCATTTGGTATGAACTAAGTATTGCTGACCGTGCTTAGGATTGGCTGTTTCCTGAATCTAAATCTGAATTTGTCTTTGAATAGTGTCTCCTTTGTCAGGGTACCTGAGTAGTGCAGTCGGTTAAGTGTCTGACTCTTGATTTTGGCTCAGGTCATGATCTCACGGTCGTGAGATCGAGACCCATGTAGCTTGGAGTCTCCTTGAGTTTCTCTCTCCTTCTCCCTCTGCTCCTCCTCACTGCGTGCACGTGTGCACTCTCTCTCTCTCTCTAAAATAAATAAATAAATCTTTTAAAAAAATAGTGTCTCTTTTATTTTCTTTATTCACTCCTTCTGGAACTCTTACCAGATATAGTTTCGATTTTCTCATTCATTCTTCCGTATCTACTGGCCTCTTTGATATTTTCTTCTCTTTACCTCTTATGTTACATTTTTGCAACTTTGTCTTCTTACTCACTAAGTCTCTCAAAGTGTGCTTATCTTCTAACAGCCAATCAAACAAGATTTCCTTTTCAATGATTTTATTTTTATTTTATAGAGTTTTTTTTTCCCATATGACTGGTCTTCATTGCTAGTGTCTTGATTTTTTTCTTGTTTTTTTCCCTTCCCTTATGTCTTCAATTAATTTAAACATTTATTTTATAGTCTTCATTCTATTGGTTGAAGGCCTTGGCAGTCTTTCCTTTTTTTATTTTTTAATTTTTTAATTTTTTTCAATGTTCCAAGATTGATTGTTTATGCACCACACCCAGTGCTCCATGCAATATGTAGCCTCCTTAATACCCACCATCAGGATCACCCAACTCCCATCCCCCTCCCCTCCATAACCCTGTTTGTTTCTCAGGATCCAGTCTCTCATCTTTCGTCTCCCCCTCCGATTTACCCCAATTCACTTTTTCTTTCCTTCTCCTAATGTCCTCCATTTTATTTCTTATGTTCCACAAGTAAGTGAAATCATATGGTAATTGACTTTCTCTGCTTGACTTATTTCACTCAGCATAATTTCCTCCAGACCCAACCACATTGATACAAAAGTTGGGTATCCATCTTTTCTATTGAAGGCATAATATTCCCTTGTATATATGGACCACATCTTCTTTATCCATTCATCTGTTGAAGGGCATCTTGGCTCTTTCCACAGTTTGGCGATTGTGGGCATTGGTATTATGAACATTGGGGTACATATGGCCCTTCTTTTACTACATCTGTATCTTTGGGGTAAGTACCCAGTAGTGCAATTGCAGGGTCATAAGGTAGCTCTAGTTTTAATTTTTTGAGGAATCTCCGCACTGTTTTCCAAAAAAGCTTCTGCACAGCAAAAGAAACAGTCAACAAAACAAAGAGGTAACCCACGGAATGGGAGAAGATATTTGCAAATGACTACAGACAAAGGGCTGATATCCAAGATCTATAAAGAACTCCTCAAACTTGGGCGCCTGGGTGGCTCAGTGGGTTAAAGCCGCTGCCTTCGGCTCAGGTCATGATCCCAGGGTCCTGGGATCGAGGCCCACATTGGGCTCTCTGCTCAGCAGGGAGCCTGCTTCCTCCTCTCTCCTCTCTCTCTGCCTGCCTCTCTGCCTACTTGTAATCTCTCTCTCTGTGTCAAATGAATAAATAAAATCTTAAAAAAGAAAAAAAAAAAAGAACTCCTCAAACTCAATGCCCCAAAAACAGATAATCATGTCAAAAAGTGGGCAGAAGACATGAACAGACACTTCTCCAAAGAAGACATACAAATGGCTAACAGACACATGAATAATGTTCATCATACTGTCCGTCAGGGAAATTCATATCAAAACCACATTGTGATACCACCTTACACCAGTTAGAATGGCCAAAATCAACAGAACAGGAAACAATAAGTCTTGGCAGTCTTTCCTATCGTGTACTGTGACTGCTGACTTTGATTCATGCTGGATCTTTTTCCTTTTGTGTTGTAATTTTGGATTATGGACTAATTTTCAGAAAGGCTTTATTTCTAGGACTTGGGAATGTCTCAGGTCAAGGGTATGCCCTTTCATTTGTTTCACCCAGGTGCCCAAGGAGATACCACTTGCTTAGGATAATTTTTTATATTAAATTCTCAGCTTGGGGCTTCTTGGATAACTTAGTTCATGTATATTAGAACCCCAAACTCTTGTGAGGAAGGAGCCACGAATATAAATTCTCCAGACAGCCAAAGTTTTTTTTCTCACTCAAAGCCCAGAAGATATTGTTAGATTTCTTTGTGGTCTTCCCAGTGGTTGGACTTCTATCTATCATCTCTTTTCACTGAGGGTGTAACCCTGTTAAGTCCTAACTTTATGTGGAGGAGTGTCAGTACCAGTTACCCACTTCACACAGGTCTAGCACCTCATCTTTTATCCTTTTATGGTCATTAAAGTCCAAGAACCTTGTTCAGTGAGTCCAGCCACTTGTCCCACTCAAAGCCCCAGATATTTCTTGTCTTCTGTAACCCCTAGTTTTCTCATCCATAAAATGGGGACAATGATAGTACTTATCCACAGAATTGAATGTGTGAAGTCCACATAGAGATTTGCCAGTGTGCTTGGTTATCCTTAGCAATGTTCTCATTAACATTATTATTATTGTTAACATTATTAACCACAAAACAATATAATGTTTTACAGTTCTCCAAGGTTTAACATCCAACCTCACTTCTCTTTATTCAGCCCCTCATTTAACCTTTCTTTGGGATGGTTGGGTTGCCCTGTGCCTGCTGCAAATTTCCTTCTGGGGTTTGCATATACCCACACAACACACCTTGTTATCTTGGGGAAGCCCCAGGAGCACTGCGGGATTTGACAGTTTCTCAGTGTCATCTGTTTTTTTTTTGTTTTTTTTTTTTTTTTTTTTTTTTTTTTAAGTATTTGAGAAATTCTCTGCCATTAGAACATTTTGCAATTAGGAAGATTGTTAGTTGAATTTTTCTGAGTATCAGAACATTTTTTAAATGACTGTTTAATCTGTTATATGGTGATGAAGAGAGCCATCATTTCCCAGCAGCAGATAAGATAGAAGCCTATTTACCCCCAATAGACTGCGAGTTCTTTTCAGAAAGGCACCTGATAATTCACTCTGTCACCCCAATGCCTGATACGGTAGCAGGATACGTGGGAAGTGCTCAGTGATGACGGACAGGCTCCTTGCCTAGGCAAACCCTACTCAACCTTTAGGCCTTAGCTTAAATGCTATTTCTTTGTGGGGGGTGGGCAGGGTCACTGTTCCTAAGTTAGGTCTCCTGGTACATGTTCCCATATCTTGATTTCTCTTTCATGCCTTCCTTACACTTATAATTAACAAAATAATTGTAATTATGTGTTTAATGACTCCTGGTAAACCATAAGCTTCATTTCATAAAAGCGGTGCCTGTGTCTGTCTTGATGATCATTTCATTCCTAGTTTCTTGCCCACAGATACTTGTTTAGTGACCGATTAGATGTTGGAAGAATGGTTGTCATTCGGTAAGTGGTATGTCTCATAGCTATTTAAATTCTGCCTTTGAGCTCTGAGAGGTTATGAAAATTATTCTTCCTGTTGTCTTTGCATTTTTGTTACTAACTTCTAACTTTGAAGGAGTCTGGTATTTACTGTGGGTTTATGGATCTATAAACTTGATGCAAACTGTCAGTGTCCTTTTTGTGTGCCGAGGCGTGCTGATTCATGGGGTGCACTCAGAGTTCTCCCCTTGCTCAGGGTTAAGGTGAAAATGGTTCTTGAGCTTGACTTTACAGCTTTGGTGGTAAGATGAAGAAGTCTGCATTCTTGTGAGAATTGGAATCTAAGGTGTGGATGGGAAGGATCTCTTTCCTTTTGCCTACCAGTGTACTCTACTCTTCCCTTCGGGGGGCAAGGTAATGCAGGCAGACCTGAGACGTGCCTCTTGGTGTACTCTTCTTTCTGTTTTTAGTGCATTTGTTCCTCGTCTCCTCTGAATCCCGCTGTTAATGACTTCTTTAAAAAACAAAATAGCATCTGTAGGATTAGGCAGACATATGTGCCGTGAGTGACTGCCATCCATTCATTACCCAAGTATCATTACATCATCATCATCATCATCAAGATGGGATTCCAAATAACGGCATAAGGCATGATAGCATTAGAGTAGGAAGCCTTAACCTTTGCCAGAAGCACTTAAACACACAAGAAACAGACACAGCAGTTGGGACTTGTTTTTTCCCAGTGTTTAAACATGGAGTAGCAAGCTCAAATATACCCACCCTTAGGACCAGGCAGGTAACAAGAAAGACCACAGTAAGCTCTGTGTGTCACGATCAGAAATAGCAATATGAAAAGGACACGGACCTCCGAGTCAGAGGCAAGAAGGAGGACTGGGGACTGCAGGCCATAAGGGTCTGTGTGGGTCCCATCTCTAGGAAGCAGCTAACCCCACCCTCGTTCATTGTCCTCTCATGTCATCAGATCTTTAATTTTTCAAGAATAAAATGAAATATGGATTTTTATGTTTCCTATACTGTATTTTAAATATTGACGACTTTAGAACATTGTATGGACTTCCCAGAAACACACCTGCAAACCACCCTTGATCCACAGGAGGCTCGTTTGCAACCTCTAGCTTCAAGGCCTGGGGGAGAAAGAGATTTAAAGGAACAGCAGCAGCACAATCAGCTTTACTTGTTTCAATTTCTTTGATCTAGTCCTTTGTTGTGATTCCTTGATGGAAGTACAGAGCATAAAAATCAAAGGAGAAAGAGGAGATGAGGAGGGAGGAGAAGGAGAGGCTGCAGGTGGTTTATGGTGATGGACAGTCAGAGGTGAATGAAGCTGGGTTCTTTCCGAGAGTCTAGTAAAAAGATGGAGAAACCTGGGGTGTGTTTTGGTTTGGGGGTGTGGGGGCAGAGGGAGAGGGAGAAGCAGATTCCCCACTGAGCAGGGAGCCTGATGTGGGACTTGATCCCAGGACTCTGGGATCATGACCTGAGCTAAAGGCAGACACTTAACCGACTGAGCCACCCAGGAGCACAGAGATGGACCCATTTCTTAAGATGTCTTTTCCCCTGCTGCTGATGTCTCTGTCTTGATTTCATTTTAAGAGCTTTTCTAAAATAGAAAAGGAATTCCCTGAATGGTTAAAAAGACCAAGGGTTGCCTCCTGAACCTCTGATGCACAGGCAGCAGATGTATGGATGGTATCCACTCAACTAATAGTTACTTAGTGCTGTCTACATGCCAGGGGTTCCAGGGTTCCATTTGATCTTGGCCTTGTAAGACCTTGGGGCTCTGCAGCCACAGTGCAATATAACAAGGGCTGTAATTCTGTCTAGGATGCTATAGGACTCTGAAAAAACTTTGGTGTGGTCAGGGGTCCCCGTGTGGATCCACCGAATTAGAGAATGAGACATGGCTTGGGTTCTACTGGTTTGGGCAGTGGTCTCAGGACACTGGAGTGAGGGAGCAGGAGAGTGGGCCCTGGAAGGAGGAAAAGCCAGTCGAGGGAGGGGACAGCTGGTCACCCTGTGGACATCTGAGTTCCAGTGCTACTGGAAGTTCTCTGGGGATCCACACTAAAACTATTGCAAAATTGTCTTGTCAAAGGCAGGGAGACTGGGACGTTGTTCATCAACTCCCATGCCCCACTGGTTGAAAGTCACCCTCGGGGGCACAGGGCTCCTTGTGAGAGCAGATCTAGATATTTTAGTTGTATCCATGCCCACGTCTGAGGAAGCCCTGGCCTGAGGCAGGAAAGCTGAGTCCATCTGCGCTTGAGCGGGAAGCTGCCGGAGTGCTCCATGAACTGATGGCTGGCTGGTGTGCCAGGCCTTTCATCCATAGCTGAAATTTTGAGATGGACTGAGAGGATGAGACTCGGGGATGCTGTAGGAGATGAGGTTTCCCGACAGGTCCCGAAGACCAGCAACCAGTAGACCCTCTTCCTCCCAGTCCCTTACTCACTTAGCTTCTCACCGAGTGGCAAATTGCCAATCCAACTTCAGAAAAGGCAGTGGGCATTTTCCCAGCCAAGTTCCCATTTGGCCTTCCCCCACTCCACGAACCTCCTGGCATTTCAGTTGGCATCCAGTAACCAGACAACATGGTCATACTGTGGTTCATTTAAAAGATGGCACCCTAGTTTTGCTCTCATCACAGTCGTCTTTTACTGGATGATTCCCGTGTGCTGGGCTCCGTGCTTTCCCCTCACACAGAACTTGCGGTGGGGTTGGTGAGCACACAGTGAATGACAGCTGTCTGGATGGGAGCGAAATCATGCATGATTCACCTGAGGAGGAGGTACAGTTTGGGGGAAAGGAAATAAACTTGACCCCCACGCCATGAACATCGGGTTCTTACCCAGAACATTCATTGTGCAGATGAGGAAACGGAGACATTGCCCTTGATACGTAGACTGGAAGAGTTAATTACTTCAGGGAGCTGTGATGCTTGGGAGCGTACTCCCTACCAAAGTGACACACTGAAATGACCCAAGTGAGAAAAGTACTTTGGTGAAGTTCAGGTTTAGGACATTGTCATGTGCATTCCCCACTCTTACCTCTGCCTCGCCGTCTGGGCAATAGGCCTGCCCCTCAGATAAATAAATAAGGAAACTGGAGATCGCTGCTTCTTTGTTGGCATCTGGGACCTGCACTTTCAAGGTGAACTTTCTCCCTAAGTTAATTTTATGACTGATTGGATGCAAGTCTGGTTTACTTAACTGTAAAATGGCCTGGATGGTAGGAGGGTTTGAATGGATCAGCACAAGTCATGAGCTATACAGAGGAATAAACCACCTCTAGCACATTTTAAGGTAGTTCTTCCGTAAGGATCTTTATTTTTCCTGATCTTCTGATTAGCTTACATTTATTGGACATTTACAGTGTGTTAGGCACTGTTCTAAATGCTTTATATATTGATTATTTCATTTAATCATCCTCATACCCCTATGAGATGAAAGCTGTCACCTTGCCCCTTTACTGGTGGGAAGCATGAGGCACAGAAAGGTTGAGAGACTTGCCCCTAAGGCCACACACCTGGCACCTGGTGGATTTATGAGTCTGACTTCGGCAATCTGGCTCCAAAGGCTCTTTACCATGGAAAACCATGGCCACTGATTCATCCTGCATAGACCACTTTGGTCATTAATGGGCAAAATTTGCATTTCTGCGAATACCTGACTACTCCAAGCCTGGTCCTAGGACCAGTGGTATTGGCATCATCTGCATCAAATGCAGACTCTCAGGACCTCACCAGGCCTAATGAATCAGAATCTGCATTTGCACAAGATCACCAGGCGCGCAGGATACTGATTCTTTGCAAGAGCTATAGTTCGGGAAGGAGCCTGACGACTCCTGGTTATTAGGTGCGTGGTCTTGCTTTTTGCCTACCCTTCTAACACTTCAGATCTTCTCTGAAACCTGAAACACTGCTCTGAAACTTAGAACTCATCATCTTATCAGCATCTTTCGGTTACTGAAGTTGACTGGGAAAGAACTGCATGACGCCCTTAGGGGAATACCTGAGCTCGTGAGAATTGGCCAATGCTCAAAAAATATCACGACTTCTGGTGTAAAGCAGCATGACCTCACACTCTCGTCCCCAGCTCCTGAACTCCAGGGACGGAGACCTAGGAGGGGAACTGACAAATGAGTGCATCCAGAGCTTGAGGCGTGGTTTAGGGCCCCATAAACTCTCAATGGCTACTGTTGTTAGTACGAAAAGTCTAGAATGTTTCTCTGTTGATAAAGACGCGAGAAACCTTGATCCTGTTTGATGGTAGCCTGGACGGATTTGGCAGAAGCTGCAGAGAGTTTTGAAAAGCGGAGGGGCACGGCAGTCCCAGCTCACATTTGTAGCACGCTGAGTACGTGCCCCGCTGCCCTGCGCTAAAGCATTTTGCTTTCACTGTGGCCACAGGAAGCCCCGATGAGCTGGTGCTCTTATTGTTTCTGTCTTACGGAGGGGGGAACTGAAGCTTCACAGGAGAATTTGCCCAAGAGTTTACGGCGCAGGTTTGCCAGAGCTGCCATTATAAACCAGGGTTGGGTAAACGATGACCCAACAAAGCCCACACCAAGAATGGTATTTATACACTTAAGGGGTTGGAAAAAAAAATGGAAAGAATGATCTCATCTCATGATACGTAAAAATGAAGTGAAAAGCACCTCCAATTTCTGTGTCCACAAATCCAGTTTTATGGGCGCATGCCGCACGCATCCATTTCTGTATCTTGTCGTGGTCCTTTTGTGCGTGAGCAGCAGAGACCCCGAGTGTGGCCCACAGAGCCCACGAAAGTTACTCTCTGGCCTTTTTCAGTAAAGACTGGCCGACCCCACTTCTAAAACTTCGTCGCCGGAACCACTCACCGCGGTTCTGTGGGGCCTCCCAGTAAAGCCCCTGAGCATTTCATTTCTACAACTACTTCCCCTTCCCCAATTCCAAAGGAATTGTTCGATTATAAAAGAGCCGTTTAAGATACGGAAGGCAGATTTTACGATCGTGGCCCAGTCGCTGCTGGGGTGGCCTGCACCAGACATAGCTCTCGCCGGCTCCGTTGGCAGATGACAAAGTGCTTATCCTCCGCAAACCCGAGCTGATGATGTCAGAGATGCTCCCTCCCCAGAGAGACCGAGAGACAGAAAGGCACAGCGTAGTCTGCTGGCTGGACGCCTATCGGCAGGGTTTTGGTCTATTTCAAAATCGAGGGGAAGGCGAGTGAGGTGAGAGGGGAGACACCTTCCGCAGTCTTGCTGTCCTCACCCGAGAATATTGAAAGCGTTGGGGATGGTTGGGGGGGGGTTTCTTCCCCAGCCTGCTCCTCGCAGGCTGCTTCTCCGCTAGCCCCTCGTCCTGGGACTTCCCGGAGGTTGTCTGCCGTCCTGCCCTGCTCCTCGTGTGTCAGGGAGGCTGTGTCAGTGGGAGATGGGTTGTGCAGAAAACGGGTGCCGATGCTGGCCGTAAACAGAGGTGCATACATCCCGGTGGCCTGCCTGTGGGGCGCCGTCTGCCTGTCTACATCTGGTGTGTGTAAGGGCCTCAGTGTGAACACGCTAAGAGGTGGCTTCCTGGGCGGCTTGTGTATGATCTTCTAGCACCACGGCGACCACGAATGTCTGCGGGGCACGTCATAGAAGTGCTTTCTGTGCGTCGTATCTCAGTAGTTCCCAAATGCTGACCCGGGGATCCGGAGAATGTGTATTGTTTCCCAACATCAGTGTTTCATTGGTTTGTAATGTAACGAGCACAACCACTGGGTAGCATAAGGCCAGTTTTCTTTTTGATTTTGGGGACTCCATCTTTTCCCCTGCTGCATTCTTCTTTCTCTCTTTTGGAGATGTAAAATGTTATGTACTTTTTGAAACGGCATTCTCTTTTATTTTTTGTGCATTCCTTTCCTTTATGAAGTGCTTGGTGAGTGCTCCTGACAGTTTCCTATTTGTTGAGAGCATGGATCCTATTGCTGGAGGACTATGGTTTGAATCTTGACTCGGCCTTGAGCTCTGAACCCCTTGGAGGGTTACTTAACCTGTCCTTGGTAACTCGGTCTCCTCATTTGTCAAGTAGGGGTAATCGTAGCTCTCTCGTGGGGTTGCTGGAGGGATTATATTAATATATGCAAAACATTTGGAGTAGTCCCTGGACCAGAGCAAACACTACATTAGTATATTCTATTAGTCTTTTTCTATTTAATGTTAAAGCTTAGCAGCAGAAGAAATAGGTAAGACTATGCTGGTGTTTTCAAGAGCTAAGCTGGGGGGTGTGGGGGATGGAGTTATATGCATCTGAGAAATCTAAAATGAAGGAGCTCCGACTTTATCTCTTCATCTTTGCAACAGCCCCTTTTAACAGATGAAGGAGCTAAAGGCCAGAGAGGTCTATGCGCCCTCAGAAAATGTCTTGGAAGAGGGCGATTGTGCAGGACCCACTGGTCCCTTCGAGGGATCAGGCTTTTCATATGCAGATGTTTGGGGCTTTTTTAAAAATTGTGTTCAGCTTCATTTAAGGTGAATACGATTCTCAACCCGTGTCCCTTCACACTTGCCTAGGTGTACTTAATGTGCTCAATTATCTTGTGCCTTCTATTCCCTCTCACTGGCTCTCTATCAATGTGCCAGGAATAACTTCCCGGGGTGTTAGAGTCCCGCAAGCATTAGGAGTTTCTTAAAAAGAGATTGGCCCTGGTAGGCTCCATGAGGCAGACAGAGGTTAAAAACCAGTTTATACCTTGAGCCGAAAGCCCCTTAAACACTTGTGATTTCAGCCAGCGCAAGGAGATGCCCAGGTGACTGGTGCACTGGATCTCTGATTTGCTTGCGGAAGGGTTTTGTTCATGTTACTTTGAAACAAGTGGTTTTCAGGAGGGGCTGTGTTGATGGACTCCCTTCTCCTCACTCTTGTTTTCATCTCAGTATTAAGAGGATCGAGGCAGTTTAAATTGTCAGGAATCCAAGAAATAGCAGGCCTGCTTCCAGAGGTTTCATTAACAAAGGACAGACAGATACTTAACATGCAGCCGACATGGAACCTCTTCCCTCTCCTCGAGGGAACACTTTCTCCGCCCGCAAGAAACAAGGAACTTCTGCCCAACTGTCCACCCGTTTTTCCAGCCCTTCCATGACACCTTTCTCCTCCCACCCACACAACCCCCAAGACACGAAGGGAGGCATTGCTAATGTGATCGGCACATAATCATAAGACGCTTGGGCCACATATTGCCGGCAGGCCAGGCGACGGTGTGTTACAGAGCCCCTGCCCATGTGCTGAAGCTCCCTTGCTCCCCCAGTCTCGGTGTCAGAGGTCAGTGGGTCAGGGCAAGACACACTATGTCCACTGTCCATTCCACCTCCTCTGTATTTTTTATTAGGTGGGTCAGCATCATTGAATCTCTTCTGTCTGATCCTCTGGGATTCAAGAAGAGAATATGTCTCTTGGTGCAGACTGTTTCTTAGCCCAGTGGACTGGAGAGGCCTTTCATGGGGGATGCGGTAGGGGCGATATCATGTAGAAAAGCCAAGTGATTAAGAGCTCGGACTCTTGAGCAAATCAGGTTCCTGAGTTCAATCTCCTCCTAATACCATGCGGCCCCGAGCAAGTTGCTTAACTTTCTTAAGCTTCAGCGTCTGATTTGTAAAATACAGATGGTAATAATCCCTTTCACACGAGGTTTTGTATAGATTAAATGAGATGGTCTTGACCAAGCCCATAGCCCCAAGGCTTGCACTTAATAAACGTTAGCTGCCAGTGTCACAGCGTCTTACTTGTAGATTTTGGAAGGCTCTCCCCAGCAGTGGCCTATAAGCGGCTTAGTTTAACAACTCAGCATTTCACATGTGACTTCACTTTCAGGAATAATTGCCAGAGCCATCAGGCCATAAATCGGTGTGCTCGCGGAACGGGTTCTGTGGCGACCTTGGGGTCAGTTAGCTCTTGCTGTATAACAAACCAGTCTAAAACTTAGCAGCTTAACACACTACTCATTTATTAGGCCATGATTCTATCAGTTGACCATTTGGACTGGGCTCACCTAGCCAGGTCTTCTGTTGGACTTGTCTGGACCCACTCACGTTTCCATGTTGGACCCACTCGGGCAGCAGGTTTTTGGGAGCTGGGTGATCTAAATGGCATCGTTCACATGGTGAGAGGCTGGTCCTGGGAGCTGGCCGGGATGACGGCAGCAACGGAACCACGTGTCCACTGGGCTAGCCCACGTTTATTCTCATGATGACAGTCTTGGGGTTTCCAAGGGACAGCGAGAAAGGACAAGCCCCAGCACAGGCTTTGAGCCTCCATTTCTGTCTGACTTGCTCATGCCCCATTGGCCGAAGCAAGTCACACAGGTAAAAGTGGGAGATGACTGTCTAAGATCATGGATACGTGCAGCCGTTATTGCAACAATATCCTCCAATTTCTTATCTTTGGTGAGTTTGAGTGGAAATACTTTGCATTTAAGCATTCGAGTGGTTCAAGATTTCCTTTTTTCAATCCTTTGTCAGATATGGTATTTTAATGTGCCTGGCATCTGGTTGCTATCCTCGGATTTTATTGCTGACATGCTTTTCTTTTCTTTAATCTTTTATTCCCTTTATTTGGGAAATTATAGTTTGCTGCAGGACATAGTTCTTTTTATAGGAGAAACAGCTGTGATGTCATAACTGAGCATATTTCCTTAGGGATATGCATTTATCCCCATGCGTTTGGAAAAATGATCCACAATCCATTTGTTCATTTCTATTTTGGTATCTGACTTCACATTGAATCAGAGCAAATATGTGAGCTAAAAATGTATTAGTTGATAAATTAATTTCTAAAGAATGCTATTTACCATTTTGTTTTGATTTCTATTATTGAGCTCTAATAGGTGACGGGATATTAAGAAAAGAATTTTCTTCCTTTTATAAGGGTCAGTTGGAAGTTTCATAAAACCCATTGAGAAGAATAAGAGGAGTTCCTGATATCAGGAACTATTCAATTCTTTTCATAAGAGGAGTGTTTAAGCAGGAATTTTTTTTTTTAGTAAAAACAAATGCAACAACAAGACAAGTAACTGAAAATGGAAATAAATAGATCACTTAGAGCACAAACAAAACATTTTCAATGAAGAATTTCTCAGTGGAACATTTAGATTCTTATTGAATCTGTATACAATTTTATCTTACTCCCCAAACAAAACAGATTTTCAGTGATAGATGTTTTTGGACAGCAGCAAGATTCAATTCAGTTGATTTCAAGATGCAGATTTATTTGTGAAATTAGAAGAAAACAGGCGCCCACCTGGGGGAGTCCTGTCTATCTTTAGCTACTCTGTTGGGGTTTCACCCAGAAATACCTCAGAGGTAGAGGTGTTTCTTACAAGGATGAGAAAAATTGCAGCTGGAGCAGAAATTAATTTGTATTTATAGTCCAAACACCTACATGAATCCTTAATCTGCTTTTTTATGATTTTAGGGGAATTTATAGAACCGTTTAGATTGGAAGAAATCTCCAGTGGGTCATCAGGTTTCCTCTCCTTATAATGGCAGCACTGATTTTATTATCCTTAAAGCAGCTCTGATAGATGGGTGTCAAGTCTGGCTCATGTTTCATGCATTTAAAAATGTATATTCCCTAGCCTGAGTGTATTTAATGTGTAGGAGACAGACTGAGAGCTGCCTATATGCCCAGGAGACCTTTTCTGAGTTCCTGACACACAGTCTCCTCTGGAACAGATGCCAAATATGTAGCATAATAAGCATTATATGGATGCCATCAAACTAAGTTTGCTTTTGGCTTCTGACAATTGGAAATATTTTTTCCCAGTGTGTATAGGGACCAAGTGTGCTATCTGTCCTGAGATAAGGATAGAACATCATTCCCTCTTAACTCCTTTTTGTCCTGCACATGCCCAGGGATCTACCATCCCCACAATTAAGAGCCTGGTTGGAAGACCAATTATGAACCAAAAGGTATTTTGGGGCGTTTCTAATGTCTGCCGAAGTTTGTGAGACACAAAGGAATCTAAGACATGGTCCTTACCCGCAAGAAATTTATATTCTGTTTCGGAAGATTTCTGAGGTATATCTGGGGAAAAAATGAGACTGGTCTCTATGAGCAGTGTCTAAAAAATCCAGACTATCACTTTGCGGTTCCCCTTAGTGAACAATACCCAATTATGCATCATTATGTTACACTGGATACTGACAATAGTCAGTGTCCAATTATGCAGAAGAGACACTGTCTAGGAGAGAATATGATATGGTGTTTGTTGTTTAAAGCAGCTGTAAGTGCCAGAGGGGTAACAGTAGGGGAGATGAATAAGAACTGGCTTCTTCACGGACAAAGAAGATGTGATTGGGCTGGACTTTGGCGTGTTAAAATTACTTATCCGACCATTGCCTAAAAATATGTGTTGAAGAAGAATGGGGTACCAATGGAGAGCTCAGACCTGGTTTTGAGTCCTGGTTTTACCAATGTCCAACTTAGTGACCCTGAGCAAGCTACTTACCCTCTCAGGGCCCAGCTGTAGAATGGTCAGAGTAATCGCACCAGGTTCATAGGGTTGTTGTGAAGATCGAATGAGGGAACTCATTCAAACTGTCTTGGACCAAGCAAGTCCCACAGGGTAATAAGAGCTAACTGCACGTGATGGTGAGGGCACGAGTGTAGGAAAGGCCTGCAATGGAAAGTTTTCTTGAATGAGGCATATTTGGAAACAAGTGTAAGGGGCATTTTGGGTGGAGGGAAAATGAAGAGTCATAGTTCTGAGATGGGGTGAATATGTTTGGGGTGTGGAGATGGGGCAGAGTAGTAGGGACATACAGCTAGCTATTTGGTGTCAGAGAGTACCTCTGAATATGTTAGATGGGGACCAAGGATAGACATTCAGCTTGCTCCCAGAGACAAGCATGGACTAACTGATAATGACGGCAGCTCCCGTAGCAGAGGTGGTAGGTTTTAAGTGCCTGTTGTCTTATGATGTGTCCAATCTTGTGACGGATACTTTAGGTTATATATTATTTTTAATTCTCACAATAATTTTTACTATTTATGTGTTAGGCCAGTTTTGAAAACGAGGAAACTGAGGCTCAGAATGATTAAGTAATGTGGTCAAAGTCACAGAGCTATCCAGGGGCAGAACTGGGTCTCAAACCCATGTAGTCTCTGGTGAGAAGTCAGTCCGTATTCTAGCCCAGTTTGGTTAGCCTTCCAGGCCTGTGTCCTACTGGATATGAACTAGTGAGAGGGTGGCACAGCATATATGACTGGGAGGAAACACTGAAGGGGACAAGGGGTCAGGGACTGAGCTGAAGGAGCAACCAAGAGACAGTTGTCATTTGGGCCTGAGTTACTGAGTATATTGGTAAGAGACAGGCACTGATGATGAGGAGAAAGGAATAAATCAGTGATATCTTTAAAAAGACCAACTTAAAGGGCTTGACCATTGAACGTCTGTGAAGGTCAAGGGAGAAGAGTCAAAAGTAGTTTTCAGTTTTCATCTTGGTCAGTGATAACTCCAAGGGGGCTGCCAGTGACCCGCTGACTTGGGGCCCAGTAGCTGCACCACACTGCCCCTCTTGCTCCTGATCCACCCCCACCACCCCAAAGTTGCCCAGGCTGAAACTTAGACCAGGAGACTCTTTGAAGCTTAAACAGAAGATGAAAATAAAACAGGGAAGAACGCTTATGTCACACAAAGGCCGAAAACAATTACTTTTACAGAAAAACTAAAGGTACCAGTAATCCTTTAATCCCGTTTCACTCATCCTGATTATACCTCTGGTAGGGACTGGCAATTAAGGCAAGAGAAATCCTTCCACCATTAAGTGTTCCAGTCGATTACTGCTGCCATATTGGAAAGCTATTGATTTTTACGTGCTTATTTGTAACCAGCCCATCCTACTACAAAGCTTCTCAGTTAATTTTCTGGGGTTTCTAGTTATATATCATGTCTTCTCTAATAAGTGGTGGTTTTCCTCTTCCTTTCTAATAAGTATTCCATTTGTTTTTATTTCCTGACTCATCACTTTGTTTATAATATTAATTATTTTAAGAAATTCATTGGAATAATAAAAATGATGTTGGGTTATTGGGCACCTGAAGGAAGGATGGGTTAGAAATTGGAGAAGCTGAGACAGAGTGAAATGCCCAGAAGCTACTGCAGTAGAACCCTGATGTTATGATGCCCAAGGAGACTGAAATGAAAAAAAACTGAAATAGTCACAGGAGAAAATAGAATGGAAAGGGCACAAAAGATGACTTTCAGGCCTCAACTCCAAAGTCCATGGTCTTTTAGTTGCCAGGAACTTTGACTCTGTTGTTAATAGAGTTTGAAGTTTATTGTAATCACTTCATCTGAAAAGAGGTGAGAAAATGGAAATTAATTAGAATTTGCAGTTTTAAAACAGCTCCAGGAATGTGGATTTAAAAGAAATTAGCAGGTATTTTAATTTTCTTCAATATTGCCATGGTCTGACTCTTAATCTAGCCTGAGGCAAAACACCACATAATAATTACAATTTAAAAATGCTTTTTCCAGTTGACAAAGCAATTTTACATATATTGTCTCATTTGGTCTTCAACAGCTCCGAGATGGATGATGATGGAAACATCTAGCATTTGTCTAGCAAGTTACCTTCTGCATAGCCTTCCCACCTACACCACCTCATTTAATGCTTACACTCACTGATTTCTAACATACACTCAAATGTTTGTCTAAATTGTCTCCACACACAGATATCCTTTTCTGTTCCTGAAAATAAAATTCTCCAGAGAATATCTGTCCTTGCTTTGTCCCTGCACTGAAGCCCTCTTCATTTTTGAAAATCCTGTTCTGGGGGTGCCTGGGTGGGCTTAAACGCCCGACTCTTGGTTTTAGCTCAGGTCATGATCTCAGGGCCATGGGATTGAGCTGAGTCAAGTCTGGCTCTGTGCTCAGCAGGGGATCTGCTGGAGAGTTTCTCCCTCTCCCTCTGCCCTATCCCCCCCCCCCACTCTCTCTCAAATAAGTAAGTAAATCTTAAAAAAAAAAATCCTGTTCAGGTAGGAAATGGTTTTTGCCCTCTCCTCACAAGAGAGTTAAGAGGCAGAGGTGGAGTGAAGAGAGGCTGAACGAATCAGCTCAGGAAGGGAGGACCCAGGCCTGTGGTGCATGCGGTGGGGGTGTATGTAGAAGATGGCTGACAGGAAGGCCCCATGGAAGCTCTGAGGGTTATGGGTGACCTTTAGAGTGACCTTCTCATCTTTGGCTTTTCCCTAAAGCGAGGACAGTGGAGTGGGTGAGGGTGTGTGGTGTGCTCTTTGAGGATGATGTTTTGTAAGCAAACACACATACACACGTTTAGAGGCTCCCCATTCTGTAATGCCTGTCACTTCCCTCAACTGTAGAAGAAAAAGAAGCTTGTTTGGCTGTTTGCAGGTTTTTTCAGTGAAATGTGTCCAATTTTGCAACAGAACTCAGAGGGCAGTCTCACAGAGGCCAAGGAAGGAGAGCATTTCAAGGAGGAAGTAGGTTATCACCGTTGGCATCTGCCAAGAGAGGTAGAACTCAGGGAAGGATGTGGCCACAGGGAAGTCACTCACTGGTGCCCTTTGTGGGTCCAGTTCTAGGAGGTTGTTGGGCCTGGAGCCTGACTGCTGGGAGCTCAAAGGGAAGAGATGGCGAGAGAGTGGGGACAGTAGGCTTAGGTGTAAGATATGTAGCTCTGAAAGACCAGAGGAAAACACTATAAACACACATAATTTAAATACGCTTTTGTTCTAAAAGATTCAAGGTATCAAGAAACATAGAATAAAGAAGGCAAGACTTCTGTTCCTTTTTGTTGCAGCCCCACTCCCCGACTGTAATGGTGACACGTGCTCTTCCAATCCTTGGTAAACATTTTAGAGATAGGGTGAAGTTCATGTTGGTGTCAGACGATGGCTGGCATGAGCACACGGAAGCACAGAGGAGAGGAGGAGAGTCTAGGCATGTTTGTTTGTGTGTGTGCAGGGTTGTAGAACGTGTGGATTTCTGCGCATGGGTGGATGCCTACCTATGTTACTCCTATGCACATACCAGGAAAGAAGATGAAGGCCTCTAGCTCTTCATTTGATACTTACAGGAAGGGAGAGAGAACTTGTGTAGCACTGGTGTCTTGTGAGGATCATTGGGGTCTCTTAAGATGCCTTCTTTTTTTTTTTTTTTTTTT
>LNAC01000271.1:1812615-1916604 GCA_002007465.1 Ailurus styani | reverse complement strand
CCCCCCACCCTGCCCCTCAAGTTCCTCATATCAGAGAGATCATATGATAATTGTCTTTCTCTGATTGACTTATTTCGCTCAGCATAATACCCTCCAGTTCCATCCATGTTGTTGCGAATGGCAAGATTTCGTTTCTTTTGATAGCTGCATAATATTCCATTGTATATATATACCACATCTTCTTTATCCATTCATCTGTTGATGCCTTCTGTCTGTTCAGGTCAGGTCATCTGCTGGGAGTTAGAGTGACCATGGTGAATCCAGGGCCCAGAGGAGAGAGGTCTGAAGAAGCTGCTGAGCAGATGATGTCTAGGTGTTCACAGAAAGGAAAATGAGAACTTCTGTGAGGAAGGAAGGAACGAGTCAATGTGCCTAACTTAGACTTGTAGTGGCTCCGCTCAGTACCTCCTACATTGCCCTCCAGCAGTGCTGAGTGGCCCGGGAACTGAGGAAGGGTCAGCAGGGGAAAGGTGGCACGGGAAACATGCCTGGTGGGTGTAACGGAAGGTTGGGGAGGAGTGCTGAAAGTGCTGTGAAGGGCACTCGGGAGTATTCGACTCTGGGGTAGGGGTCGGGGAAGCAGAACCATAAAGCCAGGAGGAGGCTAATGGGCTGAGCCGAGTGGGAGGGTTGAGTGATTGCAGGTCCCAGTGAGAGTGGAGTGAAGGAGAGAGAGAAATGGCGGGCAAGGAGCCTGCATTCAGAGAGGGGGAACACAGGCTTAAGGCATTTTAAAGCCAGCTCTGGAATCAGTGGCATTCAAAGTAAACTGGCTATGGAGTTTCAGGTAACCTATTTCAATCAGATAAAAGCCAAATAAAAAACCACAACCAAACCAAACACACGAAAAACCCCAGGGCCTATTTATTGTACTATATCTGATTCTGTTTCCCAAATTTATATAAAAGTTTCCTTATTATTTACAGTCCCTTTGTCAGTGTCATGTCTGAAAATCAGTATGTCTCCAAATGGCAGCTATTTGAAGAAGACTTAATTCCCCTTTAATGTAGACTATTACTGGTGTTCTCTGACTTGTGAAATCCTTCCAAGCTGCAGGGCCTGATCCCACTTGAATTACTCCTCAGTAAAACTTGACTCGAGGTACATTTTTATACCTCCGCTCACCCCACCCCCACTTTGTTTTATAAAATCTGATCTTTTAATCAGTTGTACTCCCTGTGTTGAACCTTCACCTACACGTGGACTTAGAACTCCTGGCTTTGGCTAGTTTGGACAGGACACCAAATGTATAAGTTGTTTTGTTTTTTTTATATCACAGCTTTTGCCACTTCTGTCTGCTAGAGATGCCTCTGGCTTTGTGGTCTCTTACTGGCACCCCCTCTTCCCCACTCAGGGGAGGGGTCTGCCCTTATCAGAACAGGTCTCCTGGCTTTTGAGATACGTAGTCATGATAACAGTGAAGGAAGGAATAGGTGGGCAGCACATGAAAGTTTTCCTAAGAATTTTGGAGTTGAGGATGTGAGAGCAGCTGCGGTTATGAGAGAGGAAGGGTTTAAGTATCCACGTGGATGATATACCCCCTTCACAGTCATTGATGCCAGCGAAGTACTGAAGCTAGTCTGAAATTACTTTTTGGTAGCTTTCTTTGACCATAATACTTACCCGTTAATGGTCCAGATTTGGATCTTAGCGTCAATACAGCTACGCTAGAATCATCACTGTCTAGACACAAGGAGGCTGTGTTTAAAAGAAAGTCACCCCAGGACCACTGAGTATTACGAACTGATTCCGTGGTGGTCCACGGGGCAACAGAAACATTAGGAGACTGACAACAGGATGTCATTTTTTTCTGGTTGGTATATTTCACGTCACCTTCTCGCCTTATGGTTTACTTTTTGGAAATGAGCCTATTTTGTATTACAGAACTTAATACAAATTTTTCCACTTCCCTAAAATTTTATTAAGTGCTTTATGGAACAATTTGTGTAAGGTCTAATTTTCCAAGTTGTCAGCTGTGCAGTGTAATGACCTCATACTTTTTCATCTAGTTTCATACCATTATTTATATAAAGAGGTGGCTGGTTTGCATTCAGATTAGGCAAATGTGAAAACTGGGCATTTTTTTTCTTCTACAATTTTAGATCTAAAGCAACATTGTTGCTCTATTTTAGTGCTATCCAGTAAGAAAGAAAAAAAACCCGTATTTGTAATTGTAAATTCTCTAGTTGTCACAGTAACAAGGTAAAAGGAATCAGGTGAAATTAACTTTGATAATGTACATTGTTGAACCTAATTCATCTAAAATAATTATTATTTTCACATGAAATGAACTTTAAGTGATTAATGTGATATTTTAGATTCTTCTTTTGTACTAAGTCGATAATAGCTGGTATGTATTTTACACTTAGAGCACATATCAATTCAGCCTGTGCACATTTCAAGGGCTTGGTAGCCACATATGGCAAGTGGCTACTGTACTGACTGGGGCAGATCTACTTTTTGGCTGCGATTACTTGAGGATCAGCTTGCTACTAAATTCTTTCTCTCTGATTTGCTGAGTCTGTTTATGTAATCTGAATGATGGCACTCATAGAAGTGACAGAGAATTACTTAGTCATTAAGAATCATTCATTCATTCTTCTTTTCATTTATTTGCTCATTCACTCACTCATTTTCATTCACTCAGTCATTCATTAAGTTAGAGTTCTACTTCATACCATACCCTAAATTTTACGACATATTACAAAAGTTACAGAATAAAATAAGAATAAATTTCTATATATTCTTGGAGGGTGGAAGAAATCTCCCCTTTTTCATTTGGGGAAAAATTATAATGTAGAAAAGTAAACTATAATAGAACAAATGTACCTGCCACCCATCCAGAACGGTAAATATTAATGTTTTGTCACATTTGTTTTAGACTAAAAAAATAGAGTAGGGCTTTCAGTTTGGGTGGACTCCTTGAAGTCCTGTTTCTTTCCTGATTTTTCTAGGGGCAACAACTATCAGGAATTTGATGTGTATTCCATCACTGTATTTTTATGCTTTTACTGCAAGCTGATGTATCTACAAACAATGTAGAGAATTACTTGGTATACTTTTTATTTACACAAGTGGTATTACAGTATCTATATTAATTTTGTTATTTTCCACACTCAACATTATATTTTGAGAAATATCCATGAATGATACACATGGATGCGGTGGATAATTCTATTGTATATTTCATTCATTTTTTTTTTTAAAGATTTTATTTGAGAGAGAGTGAGTGAGAGACAGGGAGAGAGCATGAGCGGGGAGAGGGAGAAGCAGACGCCCCCCTGAGCAGAGAGCCCAATATGGGGCTCCATCCCAGCACCTGGGGTCATGATCTGAGCTGAAGGCAGATGCTCAAACTAACTGAGCCACCTAGGCACCCTCTATTATATATTTCTACTATATTTACCTATATTTTAAGTGATGGACATTTAGATATTTTCCCCCAAACTTTAACTACTATAAAAGTATTTTGGTCGACATTCCTGTACAAGTCTCCTTGTACATATACATAAGCATGTCTCTAGGGTATGTATCTAGAGGAAGGGCAAAGACTTTCTAAGTATAATATCAAAGGCAGAAACCACAAAGGAAAGGAGAGATAGTTTTGTCTACATAAAAAATTGAGCACATCATCAGTACAGAAGAAAATACTTTGAAAATGGAGAGGCAAAAAAAAAAATACTTGCAACAAATATGACAGAGAAAGGGTTAATATCCTTAATATGTAAAGAATTTTTGCAAATCGATTTGAAAAAGATGATCACCTCCGTGAATAAACTGGTAGGGGTCATAAGTAAACAGTTCACAAAAGAAGAAACACAAATAGCTAATAAACACATAAAATTTGATTGACATTACTAGTAATCAAAAGAATGAAAATTAAAAGAATAACTATCCCTTTTTTTGGCCTATGGAGCTGGCAAAGATGAAAAACAGAGTGATGATACCTAGTGCTGGTAAGAACCTGGGGGCAATAGACACTTCTATATACTGTGGGTAGAGTTTGCATTGATGTCAACTTCCTTTTTTTTTTTTTTTTAAGATTTTATTTATTTATTTATTTATTTATTTATTTATTTATTTATTTGAGAGAGAGAGGGAGAGAGTGTGGGGGAGAAGGGCAGAGGGAGAGGGACAAGCAGACTCCATGCTGAGTGTGGAGCCCTATGCAGGGCTTGATCTCACAACCCTGAAATGATGACATGAGCCAAAATCAAGAGTTGGATGCTCAACCAACTGAGCCATCCAGGCGCCCCTGCATTGATGTGACCTTTCTAGAAGAGAGTTTGGTAGTGTGTATTAAAGGCCTTCTAATGTGACTCAGAAATTCTACATTAGGAGTTAATCCAGAGAAAAAAACTCAGTTGTGCGTAACTCTGCCACACGAACATGCTTATTATAGTGTTATTTATGCTGTATATAAAGTTAAAGAGAAACCAGTGATGATAATGCACCATAAACTGTAGAATACAGTAGCTTTCCCTTATCTGCAATTTCACTTTGTGTGGTTTCAGTTACCTGTGGTCAGTCGGGTCTAGAAGTTAATGATCCTCCTTCTGACGTATAGTCAGAAGGTTCACAGTAACTTAAGGTTACGTCACAATGCCTACCTCATTCACCTCACTTTGTCTCTTCTCACGTCATCACAGCACAATAAGATGTTTTGAGAGAGACCACATCCACATAACTTTTATTACAGTATTGTAATTGTTCTTTTTTGTTTTTAATCTCTGACTGTACCTCATTTATAAACTCAACTTTATCATGGCTAGGCATGTATGGGAAAAAACAGAATGTATAGGGTTTGGTATTATCTGCAATTTCAGGCGTCCACGGGAGGTCGTGGAACATGTCCTCTGCCTGACGGAGGGGGCTACTCTGTGACAAAGTCCACCCCAGGTTAAAATTCCTGACAACACTGTGGTAACACTAAAGATGTAGCTAATTTGAGGAAATTGGAAAAGCCCCCCAATGGAAGTTACTTTGAGCAGCATTTTGAAAGCTGAGAGGTGTTGGACAAGGGTTGGTGCTGGGAGTGGGGGAAGGGCATTAGGGAGGAATGGGTGGCTGGCGCAAAGGCAAGGAGGCTTAAAAGAATCTGGTGGATTAGGGAAGGAGAATGACTTAGTGTGATGGGCACACAGGAAGCAGGAGCAGAGCAGGACAGAGCCCTCTCTGCTCTGAGCCCGTTCTGTGATGTCACAGGCCTATGATTACTTGGAAGCTTTTTAGGATTTAATCACAAAATCCAAATTACTTGGAGTTATTTCAACTTGAGTATATAATTCCATCAGAGTATTTCTTGTTTTAAAATTTAATTTGGCTTATTTAAAACTATGTACTACCCTAAAGAATTTTCCAAGTTAGCAAGATTTCTCTCAGCTGCCTTTCATTGGCCCCATTGCATGTTTTATTATTATTTTTAAGATTTTATTTATTTATATGACAGAGAGAGAGAGAGATCACAAGTAGGCAGAGAGGCTGGCAGAGGGAGAGGGGGAAGCAGGCTCCCTGCTGAGCAGAGAGCCCAGTGCCGGGCTCAATCCCAGGACCCTGAGATCATGACTTGAGCTGAAGGCAGAGGCTTAACCCATTGAGCGATCCAGGCACCCCCCCCCATTGCATGTTTTAATAACTTGATTGTGTAAGTCCCTTTCTGTATGCAGCGATCATTGTCAATGTATAGTTACACAGCTGCTCTATTATCTCCTGATTCCACTCTGCGTTGGCTGTCCCTCTGGTTTGGCTGGTGACTGAGAATGGTGGAGGCAGGGTGCTTAATAATGGGTTGGAAGAAGCCAAGAGTGTGCTGGTCCAGGCTTGAAGCCATACTGGTGTGGGTTAGAATCCTGGCTCTGCAATTTGTGGGTGTGTGATCTTGGACAAATTCCTTAGCCTTGCTGAGCCTCAGTTTCCTTAATACATGTTTGTCAAAAGGATGTCCTGCTGATTCCTTACAATGGAGCTCACCATCTTCTTCCTGAAGCTAGCTCCTTCCCTGGCTTGGGTACGCTTGTTCATGGTGTGGCCCCTTGTCCAGGCACCCATAGGCTTGAAATAGCAGTGTCACTTTTGACTCCCCCATCCACCTCCTGCCAGGTCAGTTGCTGAGTCAAGTAAATTGTATCTCCCCATGCTCTTGCATCTATTTCTAACCTTATGTGTTTTGTCCCCCAGCCACTCTTCTGATGTAGGTCCTCACTTCTAATATCTTAGACCAATATTCTCCAATGTAGAGCACCTGAGACAATCCATTGAATGTTGGAAGAAAATATCAGAACTTCTACATATATGTGCATTTTAATCTCAGTCTTTAAAATGTTCTATTTTACATGTGTCTTATAAATTATTATAGTAGTACAGGTATATAATATATGATAATATATTAATGTTATTAACACATTATTCACCAAGAAACCCTCCATGGTTTCCTCCTGCCTGCTGTGTTGAAAACAAACTCATCTGTCTATCATTCAAGACACATATATTCTTCTTTTCTAGTCTAGTAAGATAGGTGCTTGCAACTTTCCTTGCATATACTGCAGGCTTACTGGATGCTTTTATGCTCTCACCTCCTGACCTTTATACTTTTGTTTATATTTTCCCCTTCTTTTACTTTCCACTTGCTATAGGAAGCAGCGTGAGTAATGTTTAAGAACAAGGATGGAGATATATACACACATGCATCCATATATACACACAGATTTATAATTATCTCTCTGTATCTCTATCTGTGTATCTATATACACACACAGATATAGGTATAATATATGTTCATCTCAATCTTTGATATGTTCTATTTTATATAGTTTCAAAGCTTGGTTTTGCCACTTTCTAGTTGTTTTATTTAGGTAAGTCACTGACGCTTCCAACCCTCAACTTTCTCATCTGGAAAATAGGGATAATAACAATCAATTCTCGGGTTTGTTGTGATGAGTTATTGAAATGCCACATTTGGGGGGCGCCTGGGTGGCTCAGTCGGTTAAGTGTCTGCCTTTGGCTCAGGTCATGATCTCAGGGTTCTGGGACTGAGCCCCATGTCAGGCTCCCTGCTCTGCAGGGGGTCTGCTTATTCTTCTTCCTCTGCCCCTCCCTCCCTCTCTCTCTCTCTCTCAAATAAATAAATAAAATCTTGGGGAAAAAAAGAGAGAAATGCTGCATTTGATCTGAGCACCATGCTGGGCATATCTGTAGTACCTGCTTTATAGATGAGAACTGCTATGATTACTTCTATTATTCTTTTCCAGTATTTTTTGTCCAGTTCACCCAAATTCTGAGATCATGTAGGAAAGTGAATATTTTCATAATATAAATATATTCACTAAAGAGCTTGCCATTTATATGACTGTTACCTGTACTCAGACATCCCTACCAGCATCGTGTGACTAACTCCTGCCCATCTTGATATCATCGGTCTCTCTTTTTCGGTAGGATTGTCCAGTGTTATTATCAGTCAAAAAGATATGCAAATACAATGCAAAGGAATTGTAAGCTTTGTAAAAGATGCCAGACCTTTCAAAGTCAATGCAAGTCATTTTAGAAAAATTCTAGAATCATATCAAAGGCAATGGCAAATCAGCATCTGGTAGGAAAAGAGAAAATCAAACAATTCTAAGTGTAGGTACCTCAAAACAAAGTGTTTTAAATTATCAAAGGATTAAAAGGGGACTTGGGAGAAATTAATGAAAACTTTGAATATTTCTGCTAACGGAAGTCTTTTAAGAATAATTGGCCTGAGTACTTAACTAAGATACAAAAAGCATCAACCATAAAAGAAATTATGGATAAATCTTACTACATTATCATTAAGAATGTCTGCTTCTCAAAAGAAGTCATAAAGAAAGCAAGGCACAAACTTTATATGTCTTTAGAATATACAAAGAATTAATCAGTAAGAAAAAGACAATAGAAAATAGGAAAATATGTGTGAAACAGGCATTTCTCAGAAGAGTAAACACAAATGATGAATAAACTTGAAAATAAAAATGCCTAACCTTACTTTGTAAGAAGGGAAATAAAACGTATGTCCACACCGAGATACTGTTTTACTATTTCTAGAGGAATGACAATTACGAAGTCTGTATTAGTGATCTATTGCATTGTTATAAATTACCACCCATTTGGCAGCTTAATATACATGATTTCATAATTTCAGTGGATAGGACTCTAGGTATGGCTTAGTTGGGTCCTCTGCTTAGGGATGCCTCATGACACTAAAAAATATCAAAGACGCAGATCAGGTGGGATTTTTAGATAGCACTTTGGAAAATCATTTTACATTCTCTTCCAAAGGTGAACATTTATATTCTTTTATTTTATTTATTTATTTTTTTTATTTATTTGACAGAGAGAGAGATCACTAGTAGGCAGAGAGGCAGGCAGAGATAAGGGGAAGCAGGCCCTCCACTGAGCGGAGAGCCCGATGCGGGCCTCGATCCCAGGACCCTGAGATCATGACCTGAGCCGAAAGCAGAAGCTTAATTCACTGAGCCACCCAGGCGCCCCTATATTCTTTAAGATGCAGCAATCCCTCTCCTAGGTTCTACATGCCGGCAAGACTTGTAACTGGGGACTAGGGAACATGCACAAGAATGTTCATGTCAACGCTGTTGATAAAAACAAAACCCTGAAAACAACCCGATTGTCCACTGACAGGAGAATGGGTAAATTTTGGACTTTTCACCCAACAGAATGTCAGCCAAATACATGCACAGAAGCACACAAGGACATCAGTAAATCGTTTGCCAATTATGTTGAGTAAAACAAGCAAGTCAAAGAAACTAGGTACACTGGGATGTATTTTTAAAAAGCTCAAAGCAAAGCAAAATTAAATAATAGATGTATGTGTAAACTACATGGAAAAATCTAGGGAATGACAACAACAGGATTCAGATGGTGCTTACCTTGGCTGATAGTGGCAGTTGTGTAGGCACAGGGATGGGACGGAGAAGGGGATGCACAGATGTTAGGTATTGCTGATGTTCTATTTCATAAAGTGGGTGATGGATTCATCCTGAGCATTCATTTTATTATTATGCTTTGTAGTTATTTATGCTATATATTCTTTTGTATGGTTGTTACATAATAAAAAATTTAAAAACTGTTGTACTGCAGAAGTCAGATATATGAAAGAAGTCAAATTGCATCATAATATTGTTAGCTATGTAAAAAAAAAGAGAACCCTGGGGTCCCTGGGTGGCACAGTTGGTTAAACATCCGACTCTTGGTTTTGGCCCAGATCGTGATCTCAGGGTTGTGAGATCGAGTCCTGTGTTGGCTCCATGCTCAGCGCAGAGTTTGCTTGGGATTCTCTTTCTCTCTCCCTCTTCCGCTTTCCCCCACCCCTCAAGTAAATAAATAAATATTTAAAAAAACAAATAATTTTTAAGCTTATTTATTTAAGTAATCTCTACACCTAGTGTGGGGCTTGATTCACGGCTCTGAGATCAAGAGTTGGGTGCTCTTCCAAATGAGAGAGCCAGATGGCCCCCAAACTCACTGATTTTAATCGATCCAGTAATTGTACATTATTACAGTTAAAATGCAAATTTTAAAATTGTAAGATAAAATACTCAAAAATTAAAGAAACTCTTAAAATGAATTTTAGATTTGTTTTTCAAGGAAAAAAATCTCAAACTTTTTCTATTGTGTTTATTATGAAAATTGATCCCATTTTCAGTGGATTGACTTCAAGTGGCTTTGTCTATTCAATTTGCCCTTTGGTAGTGAGGCCCTTCTCTAATTCATGAATACAAATATTATTGCTATGACTACTATTCCCACTGAGACCCATCTGAAATATTTCCCTCTCTGCAGTCCACCAAATGAATATCTCTTCTTCTGAACCTACCCACACACTGCACACTACTCCTAGCACCTCTTTGGGGACGTGGCAATACTCTGTCTTATTTTATGGCTTGGTTATTTGTTTTTCTTCTGCTGAAAAGCGAGCTGCTTGAAGTCTGGACCTTTATTAATCTTTGTATGAAACTAGCACAATCATATGCGTCAACTGGCACAAAAGAAGAACTTAGTGGACTTGAATTTTCCTAGACCTGTTTCATTATAGGTTTTAAGAAAAGCCAACACCATCCTGACTTAATATGTGTAAATTCTTCACACACGTTAAGTAGTGAGGTAAGGTGCAAGGGTAAAAACCAGCCAGCAGTCTTGGTAATGAAGTTGAGGCCGATCTAGGCAATTATATACTGTGTCTAGGACTTCACAAATACCTATTTGCATTTGAGAACAAAACCCGTTGCAAAGAGATCTTTCAACAAAGTTTGCGTTGTTTATATCAGAAAGTACCAGAAGCATTTTTCCTATTATTACAAAAATGGTGAAGGGTAGTGTGTGCAGATTTCTCCTATGCCTCATAAAACACTTAATCATCTACATCCAGAGCCAAGAACCACTGTGTAACCAAGCAGTTTCCTGCTCATGAGGAACTCAGCTGTGTAATTCTGTTTCATCCCCAAATCCTGCATCTCCTAGCCTCTCCAGGGAACTTTACCACTTCATGACATCATAAACAAGATAGGTCCAGAGTTCAGGTTAGCTGACATTTTCGTTATAAAGCTAATAAACAAGAAAGCCCCAAGGTATCAGCCATTATTTCCCCTTTCCTAAAGCTAGATAGAAATGTAATATGTTTACAGAGTTTCTAATTTATTTTCCTACGAACAAAAAGAGGCATTTCTAGATAAACTAGGCAGTGCTCTGGAGTTGCCTTCATATAAAGAGGGAGGCAGTTTTGCTTAACATTTTAAATTTGGCTTTAGTCTTTTAAGGATTATGGGTGGAGGTGGGAAGGTGAAAAGCAAACTAAAACCAAGCAAACAGGCAAAAATGTAATGCATTTTTTAATTGTAGAAAAGAGTTATGCATGCTATTAGAATTCTCGCGTTTAAGGAAGCTGCTTAAAAAGTCCACACATCATTTAGTTTAAGCATTTTTTTTAAAGATTTTATTTATTTATTTGACACACAGAGAGAGTGAGAGACATCACAAGTAGGCAGAGAGGCAGGCAGAGAGAGAGGAGGAAGCAGGCTCCCCGCTGAGCAGAGAGCCCGATGTGGGGCTCGATCCCAGGTCCCTGAGATCATGACCTGAGCCGAAGGCAGAGGCTTAAGAGTTAAGCTTGCATCATCATGTGTCTGTACACACATGCACATGTGAGCAGAGCTTCAGAGCCCATTAATGTGAAGACATTCGCTAGTCTTATGAATTGAAAAAGGCACTGGGTGTGCTTCATAAACAACAAATCTTGGATCACTGAAAAAATAAAATAAAGAAGAAAAGAAAAAGGCATTTGAAAACACTTGTCCTATCAGAAACCACTATAAACATTTTACTAGGAGATCAAGGTTATATATCAAGTGTTTTCATGAGTTATACAAAATATGCATGATGAAAAATTTTCACTCAAAGGTATATGATTTATAGTACCAACTAGCTCATTAGGGTGAATTATATAAGCTTTGCTAACTGGGCGTTGTTATGGTGATCTAATTAAAGTGGAAGTTCTCAACATAAACATATCTCACCTCAGCTGATGTGCATCGCTGAAATATGACGGGCATAGTTTGCTGACAATATAGTCACAAGCAACAAAATTATTGAGCATCTAGAATGAGTAGAACACAATAGCAGGTATGAGGGACACAGAAAGATCCAGCATCGTTCTGACCTTGAAGGCTCATAATGCAAATGGAAAGAATGGATTCATAAAGAATAAATACTGAAGTTATATAAATGGCATCTTGATATTTTGGAAAAAAGATTTTCTGTGTGTTCTGGGAAGTTGGCTCTCCCAGAAGTAGTGATTGGGGGATTTTTTTTTTTTTAACCAACTTGTCTTGAACCCATTGGGTGAGCTAGATGGTGTCTCTTTCTTTGGAGTACATCATATCCAAGCATCTCAGTGAGTGGCTTTCACCCTGGTGAGTTTAGAT
Organism: Ailurus styani; assembly: GCA_002007465.1. NCBI lineage: Eukaryota > Metazoa > Chordata > Mammalia > Carnivora > Ailuridae > Ailurus > Ailurus styani. The sequence continues at coordinate 1,904,650 of LNAC01000271.1, read as the reverse complement.
AAGCATGGGACTTTGGATCAGGAGCCAAGCTGCCTGATTCACATGAATTAGCTAGTTCCTGGGGTGCAGCCATTATTTGCAATCCTCCCCCAAGCAAATTAATGAATCCAGGGTGAACAGAATCAATGCACTGGCATTTGCCAAGCACAGATTCAGATTAAAACAGAATAAATTAGTTCCTCTTAGTCAGTTATTGCCTCAAGTAGGCGAGCTGAGGAATAAGAGGTGTTAAGGTGCATGTTGAATGTGAACTACCTTCTGTTTTCAGTTGAAGATGCAGAGCCGAAGACAGGGAATATAAACAGACAATGAATATAAAATTGTAGCTCGGTGGGGAAAGGAATTCTGAGAGCAACTCCATTTCTTCCTCCGAATTATACCCAGAATAGCTCTGACTCCTATTTGCATAGACCGTTCAGAATGTAGACTTTTAATCTATTGTCAGATAAAATACAAACACCTGAAGTCAGAGTGACTTCGTGTCTGGAGTTTCCAATCTGGGGTTACAGACTGTCACTGGGTAATGACAGCATTATTTGAAGCTAATACTGTAATTAATCTCATACCACTGTACTCAGCCAATGTTAATAATGAGCCATGCTCTTATCCAGAATAACTTGGAGACTCTTGCAGCAAAAGAATCCATAACTATGTCTGACAGTCTGTCCAACTGAGAGGGTGGGATGTCTAGCAAGGGAGCATTGTTTCGAGGATGGACATAATAGGTTTTATGCTTGCACATCGTGCTCAGCCAAAGCGAGAGCGAGTCTCCTGATGTTAAGAGTCTAGTTTTTTTTTCCAGTATAGCTGTTCACAAAATAATTTAGAGAGTGAGGCATGGTACGAAGTAAATTGATGTGCATTAAGAACAAACTGAATAAAGAAATGCTAACCTGAAGATGCAGTCTTTTGTTGGTGGGGAAGTAATAAACTATTCATGATTTTCTTATGATGTTTTATTGACATATGGTGCTTCTAACCCAGTGACAAATTAATTGACTTGGTTTAAAAAGAAATGAATGCAGCTTAACGAAGAAGGACAGGATATGTATTACAAGGCAGCTGGTTCTGCCACTGCTGGCTTATGGAGACAATATACACCGGACAGCCTAATGAGTCTCTCTGTTGCATAAGATAGATTCTCTTTATAATAGAATTGCACGCTTTGTCTCTAAATGGGGTTATTATACACACCATTGCACAATGTTTGAAGAGCTTGGTTGGCCCTTGTAGAGGGTTAGGAGAGAAATAAATTGGAAAACAATCGTACTTAAGACCTTCAATCCATCAAACACTCCATATTTATCTAAATTACCAGAACGCTCTCCCAAAATACAAATCTGTATCATACACACAGCTAGAATATTAATGCTGACCGGCCTTCACTTTGGCTTTATCAGTTAGGTTTTCTATCGTAAACACAGACCAAAATTCATGCACACCGAAGCCTGGTAATGCATTTCAGGCACTAGGACCGCCCCCCCCTTCCCTCTGCTCTTCCCATTTCCACTGTCTTGGTCCCTGAAGTTTCATTTGGTATTCTCTCCACCTGCCGCAAATACACATGCATCGCTTGTCCTGGGTGGTTTCACTCTTAGAACTTTTCAACTTTGAATACTGCAACAGTTTTAATAGTAATTCACTCAGCTTCTTCACTTTTCTCCACACTTATGGGTCCTCACTGTTCAGTCACTCAGTTATTCTTTAGAATAAATCCATTTTGATTCCTTGGGGGAAAAGCAGGAACCGGAGGTAGGGGAAGATGGGCTAAATAAATGGCGGCCTCATTCACTGGAGTTGAATATCACACGTCCTGTTAGAGGGCGTGGGTGGAGTCCATTCAGTGGGCCTAGGTCCTGAGAGCCGGGAGCTCTCCCCTGGCTGCCAGCCCAATTTCACCTTCCGGCTCCGTTCTTCTACTGAGAGTATCAGGTAGTCTTTAGGAATACATAGCACAATTTCCTCCAGATTCTTTCAGGGTTATAACATGTCTTCAAACCCCAGAGGAGGCATTGCGTGGGAAAAGTGATTCTCGAGTATATCATAACTGGGTCTTTGACTTGTCACCTTTTGGACTTTGGGACACACCATTCATTGCTGTTGACTTTGGGATTCTCACTTATGAGGCGAGGTAGCAATATTTGCTTCTTCCAGCCTCTCTCTTCTGTGTCTCTTTCCTCCTCTGCCAAGAGCAGTTGAAAAGTATTCCGCCTGGGAAACATTCAAAGGTTCTTGGAGTAAGATGATCTTTTCAGTTTAAGATGTTACTATATCCCAAACCAGATTGCTTCCTCCTCATCTTTGTGGGGTTCTTTACTTTTCAAGTCTACCCATATTCCGGTAGAGATGAAGGGGAACTGAAAGAAATGGACAAAACAGTTTCGTGGGCTTCTCCACATATTTATTACCCTCTCCAAATTGAATCTTGAAGCCTTGTCAGAAGTGTTATTTCTCCAACAGAGCAGGCATTAAGTGGCTATAGAAAATAAACTCACCTCCTGACATTTTTCCCATTGCTTGCTACATCCATTTACTGGGAAGATTATGTTGTAAGGTGTGACGGGTGGTATTGTACAACAAAGGAAAATCACCGCTTTGTAATTCTATTTGTTCAAGTTTTTTTCTTTTGCACGGGCTTTTGGATTTCCTTGTCATTTATGGAATTATTTCCTAAATGGTGAGTATTGGTTTTGGGTACATGTTTCTCCAGAATCTTAATCCATCCAACTAGTTCTTACGTTACATACATTCTTTTGAAAGTAAGGTCATGTTATTTGTGATAAAATTTCTATAATTTGTCCAGGGGGAAGAAAAATCTAAAACGAATAGTATCAATGAGTAGTTAATAAATTTTCTTCTACTGATTTTTTTTTAAGATTTTATTTACTTATTTGACACAGAGAGAGATCACAAGTAGGCAGAGAGGCAGGCAGAGGGAGAGGGGGAAGCAGGCTCTCCACTGAGCAGAGAGCCCGATGCGGGGCTCGATCCCAGGACCCTGAGATCACGACTTGAGCCAAAGGCAGAGACTTAACCCACTGAGCCACCCAGGCACCCTGATTTTTTTTTTAAATGATTCTCATGTTCTCTGTCAAAAACAGATTATTTGATGACAATGCTAAGAATACTTGGCTCCAGGTAAAAATTAGTTTCCATTTGCTTGGCTATGTCATTTATTGAGAGGGCTTTTACTTATATATTTTTCTTCAATGTAATTACCTTAAGGAAATAAATACATACAGAGACAAATGAATAAACACACTAGTCTTTATCAATGTTGTTCAAATTGCTGCAGTTTAGAGAAATGGGAATCTGGAACTGAGATGCCTCAGAAATAAATCTTCCCTTGTATGTAGTTTCTCTAGTTCAAGAATCTGAAAACACATTATAAGCAATTAAACTTTAGGGTACAAATGGGAATTCTATATTGTTTGTTGATTAAATTCAATTATGAAATTATGATTTGCTGTGGGTTCCTAGCAAGCCCTTTCTTTTAGTTCCACCAATGTGTACATCCTAGTTTTCTTGGCTTTTTTTTTATTATGAACAACTTTATTCTATTGAATTAACTTAAATGAAATGAACACATTTCTTAAAAAATATAAACTATCAAAGCTCATTTCAGAAAAAATAGATGATCTTAAAAGCCCCTATGTCTACTAAAGAAATTGAATTTGTAGTTAAATTCTTGCACACACATATACACACCCCAGTGACAATAATGGCTTCACTGGTGAATTCTACCAAGTATCTCATAAAGAATATTAATTCTATAAACCACTTTTGTTTTCTTGGCTTTTTACCTGTTCTCTCAAACTACTTCCAGATCTTGGTTCTTCCCATGTCATATATCTTAAAAGACTCGCTTTCTTTACTTCCTACTTCTGATTTGTTCTCTAGCCTCTGCGACTTTTGCTCCCCAATATTATAGCAAGCTCTCTAAGGTCAGTGGTGTCATCCTAATAGGCCTCCCCTAAGGCCATTTTCAGTCTCCCTACTATTTCTTCTCTTAGCCCACTGGATATCACTGAGCACTCAAAACATGCTTCCCTTTGTAAACACTGCCATTTCCTAGTTGGGGGATGTTTAGTTACTCTCCCTTCTTCCTTTTCTCTCAGTCTTTCTTCTTAGCCTCCCCCAATATGCTGGCTCTCGCAAAGATCTCATTGCTCTGGCCTACCCCAAAGGCCACCCCTGGTTGATGGAGCCGTTCTCATGGCTCTAGCCATGACCCACTGGCAGTTCCAACTTGCTCTTTAGTTTGAACTCTGGGACCTCATTTTCATCTCCTCAGTATCCCACGACACCTCCAGCTCAACATATCCAGACCCCACTGATAATCAGAAGAGAATGTGGGAACAGTTCCTTCCCCCCTCCCCACACCCCTTCTTTCCTAGCCTCCCTGCCCCCATTACCATCACCCTTCAGCCCCCAAGTGTCCATATTAGAAGGCTTGGAGTCTTTTTGGTCCTGCTCCTTCCTTCCTCACCTGTCTGATCTTTCACCAAATCCCACTGATTCTGTCTCAGGAATGTGTTCACATCTACCTCCTTTCCATCCTAGTCGCCTTAGGTCCATCTGTTTTCATTTTCTGCTTATCCTGGTGCCCTGAACAGTCTCCTCATTCTGTTCTCTGTCTTCCTGATGGAGCTATTCCTCTGAAGACAAATCCAGGCGCAGCTCATCCTTTCATCCCAAACCAGGCAGCCTGGAACCTACCTATGAGCCCAACCTCTTCTCTCCACTTCTCCCTCCTTTGGCCCAGTGCACCTGCTGAACTAGACTCACTTCTCCCGTGTCCTGACTCCGAATCTTGGCCTAAAAACCCTTCCTTTCTCTCTCTGCTTGGGGGAAAACTCCTACTCATTCTTCAAGCAACAATTCAAAGGACACTTTTGCAAAACCTCCCCCATGCCCTACTGTTACTGGCCACAACACTTGTCCAAATCTTCCATCACTGCCCTTGTCTCTGTCATGTGATCCTAAGTTTAGTGGAGGAAGACTTTCCCTTGCTGGGCCCATCCTAAGCCCTTGATGGGGGTTGTTTGGACACACTCTTGATCGAATCTACTGTGAATGTGATTGGTGTGGTACTCTGAAGTATATTAGGATGGTCCCAAGTTCTTCAGACTGCTGGTAAAGGCACTTTCCTTGTCTTGACGGGGCTGTTTATCTCCCTTGTGGTTTTGCTGTCCACCAGGAAAAGGAGAAGCTGTACGTGGAACTGAAGCACATCCTGGCCCGGCAGCCTGGTCCCGAGGCCGCCGAGCAGCTACAGATCTATCGCCACACGCTGCGGGAGAAGACCAAGCAGCTGAAAGTAAGTGGGACCCTCTGCCTTTTCCTGGCCACACGTGAGGGACCTGGACAAGTCCGCTGTCTCGATGCGAGGAGCCAGTCTCCCAAATGCCACACACCACAGAGGTTGGCTTTTTTAGAATTCCAGTCCCAGAAGGAGCAGGATGCATCTCAGACCTGCCCTGCTGCAGCTAGACTAATAGACCCCCTGACTCTCTGTTTCCTGAAAGGGGGAGGTGAGCGAGTAAGGAAAGAGTTGGAGAGAGGCTGAGGGCACCCAAATGGGGATTTGGGGGATGGGGGTATATGGGGATGATCTCAAGATGAGTGAGAGGACTTGGAATGGGGCGGGGCGGGGGGGGAAGAAGAGAGGAAAGGTTTTAACACCATCACCCCCGGAAGCAGACCACTGTGCCACAGCAGGTTTTTGCTCTTCCATTCCCCCTGCAATAAATGTGCAGAAAGCACAGGCTAGTTCCCAGCCCCCAGGGCCTTCCTTCATGACTATCTCTCAAATCAGTCGCTGTGAAAGGAAAGTAAAATCACTTTAGAATTCTGTTAGCATAAATTCCCTTCTAAGTGACTTCAGAAACTCAGCTGGGGAGATGGAATGTCTTATTATTACACGTGCCTTTTAAAAGTTTTCTCGAAAACGGTGTGTTCCCATTGTATCTGGAGCTCTACCTCCTAAGCCAGTACTTAGATATTCTGGGCATGTCAGGGAGATCTTACACGCAAACACAGAGTGTAGCACACGCAGGCTGACTTTTGGCACTTAACCTGCGCAACGAGGGTAATAATCGTTGCCTTTCTGCCTGGGGTAATATAGACACCATGCTCCTCATACAGTTCTGATCCTTTCACAAATAGGACATTGTAAGATCACATCCTTCTACTTTAAAAAAGCAGATGAAACAGAAGTGTAATTAGAACATTAATTTTCAATGTATCCCTCAGTGTTTATTTCATCGCAGTATCCTGAGATGTATTTCGAATTTTGCATGAGGCATAATCTTTTGATTCTTTTCATCCTTTTAAACAATTGCATATTCCGAGCAAAATCTCATTTTCTCAGGGTTGAGTATAGATTAGAAAAGCACATGTCTGTCTTCACACTGCTGTCAGCCACACTCTGCACTGGATTGCATTGTATGGCTCATTGGAGTTTTTTTGGTATTTTAACCCTTTAACTCAGGAAATGCAGAATTTTCCTCTGATGAAATGTGACCCCTGGTGGAAGAGGTTCAGAGGTGGTGGTCCTCAGCCAGACTGCCAGTTTGTCCTCATTATCTGGGCTCTTGTAGGAAATGCGATATTCATTGTTTGGAAACAGAGCCTTTGTTCCTAATTGTTTAACTACTAAGGCAGGTTTTCTCCCAACATGAAGGTCCTATTCTTTAGCTCAAGATAGCATAGTCAGAATCGTTTTCATAGCAATTAAGGGAAAGCATTCAGAAGCAGATGAATACCTCGAAGACAAAGATCCCCCTTTTGTGCAAATTTTTAAAATAGTGAGCAAGAGGAAAAACAAATCTGTCTGTTGCATGCCCCTTAGAATGGTAACCTTCCTTCCTTCCTTTGGTTTCTGTGGGGTGCCCTCCTCGCTAGGGCATGCTTTACACATCCTGTTCAGATGAGTAAATGCCCACTCTTCTTGCCCGGCTGAGACCAAGAGCATTTATGGGACACCAGAGCGGAAGAGGCAGCTAATTAGGCTCCTCTCGCACATGCTTTGGGCTCCCCCACGCTCATATCAGTTCCCTGCTTCTCAGAGGTAAGCGGTGCTGGGAGAAAGAAAGAAGCCCTGAAGAGTCCCAAAGAGCACAATAAAGAGGTGATAGACATTTAGCAGAACAGCAACCTAGGAGAACACATAAATTGAAGGCCTATTTAGGGGTGGTGGTGGCAGGATGATTCCAGAATAATTTTTACTGTAATCATCAAATGAATCACTCTCCCTAGTGATGACTTCCCTGAATGCTCTTTAAAAAGGCCTTAAATGCAATTTGAGCCTGTATGCCTGGGAGTTTTTCTGTCTCTGCTCACAATATACCTGAAACCCATTACACCATTCATGTGTGTGTGAGCCTGCCTGAATGTGGCCTGAGAGCTCTTTTAAGCAGAGGGTTCACCACGTTTGTCACTGGATTAGGCGTCTGCAGACCTCAGTCAGATTTTTCCTAGACCCAGACCTTGAGAACTGGCAGAAGTGAGCGGATTAGCTGTTAAACTCGGGCAGGGTTTTGTATCACTTACCCCATGGAGGTAAATGGCCCCAGATGAGAAAAAAATTTCAGGAAAGGGTATTGTCTCACTGTGTCTCTTCTGCTAATGCTGCTTTAATTGTCACGTTAGGTTTTGTCTTCAGAGCTGAATATGTATGAATCACAGAGCCAAGAATATAAATATGAGATCGAGAAACTTACCAACGAACTAATGAACTTGAAGAAGAAATACCTAGCTCAGAAACGTAAAGAATACATTCAGAAGTAAGAATTAGTCAAATGTTCTAATTTTGTTGAGCCTATTACCTGCTGATAAGAAGATAATTGGCAGACGGTTATGGAGTCATGGAATCTGTGTTGGTAAACTGAGGCACAGGGTGACCAAATGACATTCTGGTTTGTGTCAGAGCAATATGCTTGTCTCATCTGATACTAAGGCCTCTCCTTAGGACCCAAACAGGGATCCATTAATATCTGCTCATGGGTGGACCTCACATGGAGTAGAGAAAACAGTGAGATTCTCCCCCCGACCCCCCGCCCACACTGTTCTCATGGCTTGGAGATAATCATGCCATAACAATGTTTGCAAATGAGGTTCACAATCAGGCTTTGTACGAATGAAAGCACATCCACGTTTACAAACACAGGTAATTTTGCTAAGGGGTGGAGGGTAGGAAAGCTGTTCTTTCCGGGAACGCAGCTGTGCCACAGTAATGACGAGTAGCTCTCAGATCATTTTTACCTGTGTTTTAGATAATCTGTCTCTGGACCATCTGTATGTCTAGTAACTGACTTCAGCATCTGCCGGGGGCATGACGTGAGCTCTTACTCTTCAGGTTAACATTTTGGGTTTCAGGATGCCTACATGTGGGACGACAAATGTCTCTCCATTGGGTTATTATCATTTGCCTGATTCTAGGGTGAGACAGTGGGCCTGAGTGAATTGGTGGGTTTGAAGCTCGGCTTGGCTGTGTGGCAGTACCCAACTCATCCAGTTAATTCTGTGGTGGCTCACATTGTGGGTTTGAGTCAGTTGGTGTTTCATCCACACGGGCATTGGAGGGACCTGGTGAAAGCAGGACATCTGTCTGTGATTCTTCAGTGGAAACAACGATAAATAACGGGATGCAAATTGATTTGCCAGGAAAAATCTGCCCTTCTTGTAAATCAGAATATTCCCCCACATTCAGAGGCCAGCTTCTTGGTAGAATCAAATCCTGCCAGTACTTAGAGCTGATTTCAGTGGGTCTGTCTTGAAGTATGGGACTGGCAACCATCTGCTTCAGAATCACTGGTGGGATTGGGTGAACATGCAGGTTTCCAGGCCCCGTTTCCAGATGTTTGGATTCTGCGGGCTCTGGATGAACTTGCAGTTGAGTCACTCCTCAGGTGATTCCCATGCGAAAGGATGCTGAAGGAGTGCGGATATTAATGGTGTGAATCCATGCACGATGGGTGGAAACACAGTGGTTTTCTCTTAGGACAGCAGGGTCGTGCTGATGGCTGGTTCCAGTGTGAGGCACACGTCCAGTTCAATGGCCTTCGAGTGTTTTGATACAGTCTCTTATCAGTGTTTTACAACACTTGTGAACTTGTAGTCCCCATATAGGCATGCATATTAAGTATGTGTTTGTCTTGAGTTTTAAAATGAAATTTTTATTTTAGAATCGTTTTCTATCTCTAACATATTTTAACTTGTCTAAATTGCATGCAAAGTACTATTGTCAGTTTGTCAGTAGCTCTTAGTAAACTGAGTTTTTAAAAAATTTTTGAAAAACAAAATATGAATAGAGTCTTCTCTATTCAATGAATACCTTCTTTGCACTTCCCAGCGGGTCATCTTAGTCATGTTATACAGTACATGCAACTGTTTTGGAGACCAGCCGTCTAGTTTACACAGTTATAAACAGCCAGCTTAGCTAAGCAGCTAACTTTCTAGAGCTGAGTTTGGCCTGTTGACCGTATTGATCCCCCTCTCATACACCCTCCACACAGTTTTCTGGACACAGAGAGCCTGTGGAGCCAACAGAAATGCCCCTCTGTTGGCTCAGCCCCTCACAGTGGTGCATCCACTAAAAGGGCCAGTAGGCCACTTGTGGATATTGGAATTAAATTGAATTACAGCGAAGTCAAATTAAAAAATCAGTTTCTTAGGTGCACTAGTCACATTTCAATGGCTTAATAGCCACGTGGAGGTAGAAGACACAGCCTTGGGCTCTAAATAGAGAGCGTTGCCGTCATTGTGGGAAGTTCTATTGGATAGTACAGCTCTAGAATCCTTGCTTTTACCGGTCCTCTTCTTGCCCTAAAATGCTCATTACCTGTAGCCGCTCTGACCTGGTGTGGGTGTCATTGGCGGTTCCATGTTGGTGGGGATCGATACACTGGAGGTAGACAGAGAGAGGGGTTCACAGGAGAAGAGCAAAAGGATTAAGGTACTGAAGGAAAGTATGCTGAGGCAAGAACGAGGGTGCGGAGAGGGTGTGGACTGGAAGGGAGGAGGCTGAAGGGGGCCAATGTGATGATGGTCTACGAGTATGTTACAAAGGTGATATAAAGGAGGTATCATCCCCATCAGTCACCTTAGACCAAGCCAGTGTTGGTAAGCTGAAGTTCCTTCAGAGAGGGTAAGTTACATTACTGAAGACAAGAGAAGGATGGGGGAGCGGGCTGCCTGCATCCACCAGCCATCAGATGTGCGGGTTGCCAGGTACTAGAAAGAATCCTCTTTACTGGATCTACTCAAGGCTAAAGCTTTTGTCCTACTTATGGAGGATACTTTTTTTTTTTTAATAATAATGAAATCAATCCTGCTAAGAGACTGCTGGATTGATTAGCCAATCCTCTACAGGTTTTTTCCAAATGGAATAATTTAGAATAATCTCTGTGGTTGATTTCCCTATACTTGCTCTTTATAAAACAGCAACTCGTGCCATTTTTGGCTTTATGCCTTCTTTCACTTTTCTCAAACACCCTTTTCATCATGCTTCCATCCTGACCTGCATCCTCACCTACCTGCCTCTGACTCCCCTGCCCCTAGACCCCCAGGCTGGTCTTAGGTTTCCAGAACTAGTCAGATTCTTTCCCCAAAGGTGGAATTCTCGCCCTTAAGGTAAATCACTTCTAGTGGTCAAGTCTAATTTGGGTTTGGTCTAGTTGTTAGCTTAATTTTTATTTTTAAAAAGGAATTCCAAAGATGTTTTCTGTAAGGCCCCTAAATACACAGGAGGGAATTTGTATAAATTTAAGCTACCTCTGCAGGAGACCTGAATGTGTATGTGTGTGTGAATGTGTGTGTATATGTGTGGGTATTTAAAGGAGATATATTGTAGATTTTCCTTTATCTGTTGCCGAAGGTGCTATCTTATTCATCTCTTAGATTTTCTTGCTTCTTGTAACTTAAAACTATTTCTAATAATAACTGCTGCTTGTCTAAAGTTACAGAAAAATTTGTATTTTATAAATATCCAAGTTTGATGAAGATACCTTGTGTGTGTGGTAAATATTTATAAGTTTCCACTGAAACTTTGGAATATAAAAGTTGATAAATGATGAATTAGTCATTATAACTGAGCCAAGAGGAAGATTCTTCTGACTGATGTTTGGAACTAAACAAATGTTTTGTAAAACAGGAAGATGATTACAAGTCGGGAGTCTCAAGTCCATGGTGATTGAGTTATAATGAGGTCTCATGTCCACATTTAGATCACCATTAGGAGGGCACCTTTAATTGTGTCTTTCCCTAATTCTATATGTTATCAGTGAGCCCCGAATCAGATTTAAACAATCACCTGTCTAAAACTGGAAGCTTTAATCAAAGCAGTTTTCAGTGACTCACCCACCCTAGGAACTTAGAGAACACCAAACGTAGAGGAGGAAAAAGACGTTAAGGAAGTTAACTTTCCCTTCCTGTCTTGTAGAAATAAGGACAGAGTACCCATGGATAACACCTTCTCAATGGCCAAGCCAACTGGCCCTCGTTTTACTGGGGGTGGATTTCCCCTCAACAGACCATCCCAAGTGAAGACCTAGCCTGAAGCTCCTGGCTGAGTGCATTTGAACTGCTTATGAAATTCGCTTTGGAACATTTTGGAGGAATCTCTTTCAGATCCCTTGGATCCCAAATACTTAGAGAAATCAGTGCTCAAATTCCAGGATGAGAAGAAATGCAAAACTATCATCATCATGTCCATATAAGAGTGATGACATTCTACTTGGTTCTCATGGCTCCTAACAGATTGTAATTATATCATTCAATTAAGCTGATGCGTTGCAAAAAAGCTGAACTTTTGTGACTACCACACTGACTGATTTGAAAGGCACCACATAGCCAGACACTTTGTAGAGATGCAATTTTGGATCTGAATTTCTCTATTATAAACATTGGTGTATAGGTTTTACATTTTAAAATATTTTTGAAATGCAGTGTGTTTTTTATTAATAAGAATCTATCTTAATTATTCCTCATTAACAAGTCATTGCATGAGGTGAGAGAAAAAAAGGACAAACTCTCAAATATTTAAAACATGTTTTGAGGATGATTTCTATGTGGAATTTCTTTTCAGGCCTGGGGTATGAAAATCTATTCCAAAGAGACATACTAATAAATACTTCATCATAAAAAATAAAAAAGAACCTTTGTAGAGATTTTGATCTTTGCTTTGGTAGAGTATGTAATTAAAGTTTAAAACTACTTTGAGAAATGTTTAACATAAGGATCTGATTCAGAGGAACCAAGACTTTAAAATGAGGGGTTTGGGCTGGTGTCCTCTGATGGCCTTGTGTTTCTTAGACCTCCCACTTGGAGAACCAACTTATGTAGGACAAGGATCTGTTTCCCTTTTAGGCTTCAGGCCAACACTTAGGGTCATTGAATCCATTGTATTGTCTCTCTGTTGAATCCACAGTTATGTAGACTTCAGTTCTAAGTTTCCTCATTAAGAGAGTTCCTTCAGGAATATTATTTGAAGACACTCAGGCCCTCTCTCTCACAAGAACTTGACCTCTGCGACTTTTTAAATTATAAAGGAGTAGGCCGCTCAAGGATAAGGACAATGTAAGTGGATCATTCCATTTGTGCTACGGGACCAAGGTTCCCACTGCAAGGAGCAGGAGACTTAATGACCCCACGATGCTCGTTCAGATTATACAGAGAGGTGGGATTTTAGAGGGATCACCTGCATGTTCTGCTGTCCTTCTCAGTTCCTCCCCAGAAGCACATCCAAGGCAATGATGGCCGTGAAGTGATTTATTATGAAGTAGGTCAGAGAAGGGAAGGAAATCAAGCTAGGTGCAATTTCAAGTCAAGTTCCCTGGTGGGACACTGGCTGCATTTTACAGTGGGCTCTGGAAACAATGTAACCACAGCTCAGAGTTGTCCCTGTATGTGGGGGGAGGGGGGTGCAAGGGAGCTATAGTATTTATAAGCCCCATGCTGGTAGTCGTTGGTTAAGAACTGCCCTGCAGGGGTCCTTCTGCCTGCAGGCAAAGCAGGGTCTAGCCTGGGGTCAGCCATGACACAGAAATGGCATTTGCCGACTGTCGGCAGTGAAAATGCTAAGGGCTGGGGAAGTGGGTTAGGCTGTGCCATCCTCTGTTCCTTTTCCCACATGGTCCCAGGAGGAAAAGGACAGATGGGACTCACCCTGCACTGGAGCTGGTGACCCTGGGGTGAGGTGTGGTCGTCACCTCTTTGTGTACCGCATGGGAGGGCGGAGGATAGGTATGTACCCTAGAGAATTTGCCAAGAGCACCTTAAACCTAAAGAATCACAGTGGGACCGTTTCCATTTTTGGAAAATCACTGGTGATATCTTACCTCAGGGCCATATTTTGTTTGAACAAATGACATTTGCAAGTAAGGTAAAGCAAGGCAAAGTTATTCCACATGTACAATATTGGAGACTTTCCAGTCCACTCAGGGACATTTTGCAGGCTATCCATTGCCACTATCCTTCTGAGTCCTTGGGTGGCTTTATCAGAGGTTCACTTTTCTAGGGAAAAGGCGGCTATGATTCTTGATCTATCCCAGTACGGTAAAGACTATGGAGGCAGATGGTGGGTTCGAGTTCTGACATACCGTAACAATGAGTTGTTTTGAGGATTAAATGAATGAATGTAGAGGTAAGATTAGAACAATATCAGGCACATAGTGACTATTTAATAAATATCTGCCATTATTATTACATAGAAATAACTTATGTTTTGAAATTAGAGAATAAATGATGCTTATGACACTACAATGTTGGGATGAAATTGGATTTGGTAGTGTGATTTATAGTTGGATATCTTGCAGAAATGTCACATTGGGTACCTCACGAAAAATTCTGTATATATATTTTTTGTAACTGTGATCTGGGGCCAGATTCTTCACCTTCAGAAATCAGAGCTTCCAGAGGGAAAGACCCTGGTGGCCTCTGGCTGCCATCTTGTTTTTCCTCCATGGGATGGAGAAGGGCAGTCAGCCTCTGTAGATAACAGAGATCCCATAAGCCAAGATGGCACGGGCTCCGGGAGATGACGGGGCAGCTCAGGGTGGCTCAGTATGCTTATGTTCAAAAGTAGGAGGAGTAAATTAAGTCTTGAGAAGGTGGAAGATACTGCCGCTGCTTCTCATTTCCTGCACACCCAGACGGCCCAGGGAATTATAAACAATAACTACTTAGGTGCAGGTGTTACCACCACAGCCACAGTACAAAAATGAGTTGTTAAAATCACTGAGATTTGCAAATCATTAAAGATAACTGTGAACTCATAGTGGGCTGAGGCGCTTTTAAAATCACAAATTTGAGCTGCATTATAAAGCAACATTAGGAGGTCGTACAGTAGCATCATTTTATCCTGGGGTTTTCAGAGTTTCAGAAAGAAGTCATGTTGCTAAGCCAGCCATTGACTCTCCACTGGGCTGATGGGGGAGCTGGTATGGTTTCTCTGTGGGTGGAGGGAGACTTGATAAAAGGGACTCCCTGGTCATTATTTGCTGATCATAGCTTCTCAGCGACTGCTCTCATAGACAGGTTTTTATCGTGCTTACCTCTAAAGAAATTGCCCAGAGCAAAGGTTTGTTGCTGTGATAAGCCCTAGAGACGGAGGTAGTTATGCTAAGAGGAGGCAGTAGCAAATCTTCGGTCATGGGCTGTAATTTTGCTATAAAATTTTATCCAGGGCTGATAATTATCATTTGATCTCCTGGCTTGCTCAGTCAGATTCTGAAGTTTGACCTAGGCCTAGATAGCCATTGGAAAATATGAGCAATGTGGCATTTCAGAGCCTGGGGTATTTGAGGAAAGATACTAGGTCTCTTAGTAAACACAATCAATTATATGGAGATCTAGCTGGAATAGGAGCAAAGGGAGGGCATTTTAAAATATTAAAATGGTAAAATAGTTTAAAAATATATCTCACTATTTTCTTTGTAGTGGATGGGAAATATTTTTATGGCATTATCCATTTTTAACTCCTAATTCAATGCTGTTTTAGTACACCATTTCTCATATCTATTATTTAAAAGTTCCATTAGGATTTTGAGACCTGTTAGAATTTTACAACAGTATGAAATGTGATATCAACAGGGTACCATTTTTCTTTTTTATAATTAAAGATAGATTTTTTTCCCTTTGTTTTAAAGTACTTGATTGAAAATATGGAGAGAATGTTAGAAGATACAAATGAGCAAAAAGAAGAAAAGGGTATCAACAATCCCACCGTTTCTTGATAACTGGTGTTTCCTGGGGCCAACGCTTATTCACATGGGTTGGCTGTTCCAGTTGTTCATGTCCACCATTCGTTCTGAATGATTGGTGCTTATAATTCCCAAATGTTAAATATTTTAAATATAACCTTTGAAATATTTCCGTTTTATAATCTTGAGTGTGTCTTCCTGGACTTTTAAAATAAGTATGTATAAATATATTTTGTTTCTAAAAATCAAAGTTAAAATTGAGATATAATTTTCTTATCACAAAAGTGCATATTTTAAGTGTAAAGTTTAGGAGGTTTTGACAAATGCAAATACCCAAATAACTACTGCCACAATCACCACCTTCCAAGAATGGATATAGGATATCCCCTGGCAGTCTATGTTCACAGTCCCCATCCAGCCTAAGCAATGATGGGTCTGTTTTTCATCTGTTTTATATATTAGTTATGTCTTTCTTAGAATTTCATATAAGTAAAATCATGCCCTATATACTCTTCAGTGCCTGGCTTTTTTACACGTAGTATGTTTTTGAGATTCACCTATGTTGTTGTGTATATCAGTAATTTATTCATTTTTATTGCTGAGTAATATTCCATTACATTGACATAATACAATTTGTCTATTGATTGACCTGTTGATGGGAATTCAGATTGTTTCCAGTGTTTAGTTATCATGAATCAAGTTGCTATGAACATTTATGTACCAGTCTTTATGTAAACGAATAATTCATTTCTCTTGGGTAAATGCTGAGGAATGAAACTGCTAGATCAAAAGGTAAGTGTACATTTAACATGATAAGAAACTGCTGGACTGTTTTCCTAACCGATTGGACCATTTTACTTTCCTACCAACAATGTGTGTCAACTGCGATTACTCCAATCCTTGTCAATATTCAGTATTGTCAGCATTTTTTAAGTCATTCTTTTGGATATGTAGTGATATCTCATATTTAAATTTATATTTCCTGATAATAATGTCCAGCATTCTTTCATGTACTTTTGGTCATTCACATGTGAAGTGTCTTCAGATTTTTTTCCTATTTTTTTTATTGTATTAGATTGTAAAAATTTTTTGTATATTCTGGATACAAAACCTTTGTCAGGTAGATGGATTGCAAATATTTTCACTCAGCTTGTGGCTTATGCTTCCATTTTCTTAACAGTGAATTTTGAAGCGCAGACATTTTAAATTTTAATAAGGTCCAATTTATTTTTATTTTCTTGCATGGTTTATACTTTTCTTGTCCTAAGTAATTTGTGCCTTTTCCAAGACAGTAATGATTTCTTAATTGTTTTTCTTTAGAAGTTTTAGCTTTTATGTTTGTATTTATGATCCATTTGGAGTTAATTTAATGTATGGTGTGAGGTTAGAGTAGAGGTTCATTTTTGTTCCATATGGATATCCAGTTGTTCAGCACCATTTGCTGAAGAGACTGTCATTTTCCCATTGAATTGCCTTGGAACACTTGTAGAAAATCAATTGACTATTTGACTAGTTCTATTTATGAACTTTCTGTTCTTTAGTTCCGTATCTGTCTCTCTTGATAACAATAGCTTTTTAGTAACTCTTAAAATTAGATGGTATAAGATCTTCCAACTTTTGTTCTTCTTTAGAATTATTTTTATTATTCTAGATCCCTTGCATATCTATGTACAGCTTAGAATCAGCTTGTCAATTTCTACAACAAAGTCTGCTGGGAATTTGGTTGGGATTGCACTGAATCTATAGATGGATATGGGGAGAACTGTCACTTTAACAATATTGAGGCTTTCTTTCTTTCTTTTTTTTTAAAACATTTTATTTATTTATTTGACAGAGAGAGAGAGAGAGAGAGAGAGAGAGAGTACAAGCGGGGAGAGTGGCAGGCGGAGGGTGAGGGAGAGGCAGGCCCCCTGCTCATGTGGGACTCTATCCCAGGACCCTGGGATCATGACCTGAGCTGAAGGCAGACGCTTAACCCACTGAGCCACCCAGGTGCTCCAATATTGAGGCTTTCAATCCACAAATATGGTATGTGTTTTCATTTATTTAGATAGCTTTAAATTTCTCTCAGCAACCTCTTGTATTTTTCAGTGTACAGATATTGAACATATTAAGTTTATGTCTAAGTATTTTGCATTTTCTGATGTTACTATAAATAGTATTTTAATTTTTAGTTTCCATTTGTTATTAGTATGTAGAAATGCAACTGGCTTTTTGGTATATTATTTTGTATTCTAGGAGGTTGCTAAATTAATTAACTTTATAGCTTTTAGGGATTATGTAAAATTTTCTATGAACACAATCATGTTTTCTACAAATAAAGATAGTTTCTCTTTGTTTCCAATCAGTATTCTTTTTTGTTTGTAATACTATACTTGTAATGGCCAGGAATTTAATACAATGTTAAATTGAAGTGGTGAGAGCAACATCTCTGCTTTGTTCTTCATGTTAGGGGGAGCCCTTCATCATGAAGTATGATATTAGCTGTAGGATTTTCACAGACGCCTTTTACTGATTTCATAGATTTTTTGTTTGTTTTTATTTCTTGTTTGCTAAGATATTTTAATCATGAATGTATATTGAATTTCATCAATACTTTTTTGAATGTATTGAGATAATCATACTTTTTTCTGTCATATCTTGTTAACACAGTGAATCACTTTGATTTTTTTTTTTTTAGAGATTTTATTTATTTATTTGACAGAGATCACAAGTAAGCAGAGAGGCAGGCAGAGAGAGAGGAGGAAGCAGGCCCCCTGGTGAGCAGAGAGGCCAATGTGGGGCTCAATCCCAGGATCCTGAGATCATGACCTGAGCCGAAGGCAGAGGCTTTAACCCAATGAGCCACCCAGGTGCCCCGTCACTGTGATTTTCAAGTGTTAAACCGATTTTTCCTCTTTTTGGGTGAACCCTACTTTGTCATATTGTCATATTAATTATTTATATGTTGAATTAGACTTACTAATATTTTGTTAAGGATTTTTACAACTATATTTATGAGGTTTATTGGTCTATAACTTTTTTGTGGTAGCTTTCTATGGTTTTGGTGTTAAGATTTTCCTGGCCTCATCAACTGAATTAGGAAATTCTCCTTCTTCTCTTTTTCCTGAAACAGTTTGTGTAGAATTGATATTATTTCTTCCTTAAATATGTAATATAATTTGCCAGCTAAAGCCATCTGAAATTATAATTTTTCTTGTGTGAAAGTTTTTAAATAGATATAAGGCTATTCAGTTTTTCTGTTTTATCTTGTGTCACTTTTTATAATTTGTGTCTTTGAAGGAATTCATGTATTTCATATAAGTTGTTTAATTTATTGACACAAAATTGTTCAAAATAATTTTTTAAGACAACAGGTTGATTTCTTTTCTTTTTTTTTTAATATTTTATTTATTTATTTGACAGAGAGAGAAATAGCAGGGAGTGAGAGATGGAGAAGCAGGCTTCCCTCTGAGCAGGGAGCCCAATGCGGGGCTCAATCCCAGGACCCTGGGATCATGACCTGAGCCGAAGGCAGATGCCTAATGCCTGAGCCACCCACATGCCCCTCAAAATATTCTTATACTACTCCAAACATTGATAAGATCCTATTTCATTCTGGATATTGGTAATTTGAATCTTCTCTCCTTTTTTTCATATCATATTACACTAATATTATATTATACTATATCATATCATATCATATCATATCATATCATATCATATCATATCATATCATGTCAGAGACAGAGAGAGAGGCAGAGGCAGAGGGAGATGCAGGCTCTCTACTGAGCAAGGAGCCTGATGTAGGACCAAATCCCAGGACCCTGGGATCACGACCTGAGCCGAAGGCAGAAGCTTAACTGATTGAGCGACCCGGGCGTCCCTCTCCTTTTTTCTTTATGAGAGTCCAGCTAGGAGTTTATCAACAAAATTTTATTGATATTTCTAAAGAACCAGCTCTTTATTTCTCTAATTATTCTTTAATGTAAGTTTTTTATTTCACTGACTTCTGCTCTAATACTTAGTTTTTTCCCCACTTTTGAGTTTAATTTTCTCTTGTTCTTATAGCTTCTTACAGTAATTGATTTTAGCCCTTTTCTTTTTAAAAAAAATAGCCTTTAAAGCTTTACATTTTCCTCTAAACTCTGCTTTAAATGCATCCCACTTATTTTAATATGTTATGTTTTCATTATTATTCAGTTTAATTAGTTTCTACCGTCTTTTATGACTATTTCTTTTACTCATGGGGTATTTAGAATCATGTTGTTAAATTTGCAAACATTTAGCTACTTTTCCAGACAGTTTTTTTACTGATTTTTAATTTAATTCTGTAGTCATCAAACAACATGTTCTGTATACTTTATTTCATTTTACTATTTTATTTTATTTTAATTCCTATGTAGTTAGCATACAGTGTTATATTAATTTCAGGTATACAATATAGTGATTCAACAATTCCATACATCACCCGGTGCTCATCATGACAAGTGCCCTTCTTAATCCCTATGACATATTTCACCATTCCCTCACCATCCTGAGAAATTTGAATCATTTCAAATTTATGGGCCAGAATATGGATTATCTTGTTTCTTGTTCTGTGTGTGCTTGAAAAGGATATGTATTTTGCTTCTCTTGGGTGGAGTGTTGTATAAATGTCAATTAGGTAAAGTTGTTGCTAGTCTAAATTTTTACTGATTTTCCTACTTGTTTTATTGATTACCGAGAGTGGAGTGCCAAATCTCTGAATGCAATTGTGGCTTTATCTATCCTCTCACTGTTAGTTTTTGCTGTGTGGATTTTGAAACTTTAAATAGTGCATAAATATTTAGGATTATGTCTTCTTGATAAAGTGACCTTTTTATTATGAAATATTTCTATTTCTGATAATATTGTTTGTCTAGAAGTCTACCTTGTCTAATATTAATATAGCCACTCTAAAACATTTATTATTTGTAGTGTTTTCATATTATATTTTTCATATCCTTTTATTTATTTTTTTGAGATTTATTTATTTACTTTAGAGAGAAAGCACAAGCAGGAGGGACAGAGTGAGAGGGAGAGAGAATCTCAAGTAGACTCCACACGGAGCACGGAGCTTGATGTGGGGCTTGATCTCATGACACTGAGATCATGACCTGAGAAGAAACTAAGAGTTGGACACTCAACTGACTATGCCACTCAGGCACACCCATATCCTTTTACTTTTAAGGTATTGATATCCCCCCTTTTTTTTAAATAAAGATTTTATTTATTTGACAGAGAAGGATCACAAGTAGGCAGAGAGGCAGGCAGAGAGAGGGGGAAGCAGGCTCCCCACTGAGCAGAGAGCCCGATGTGGGCTTGATCCCAGGACCCTAAGATCATGACCTGAGCCAAAGGCAGAGGCCCAACCCACTGAGTCACCCAGGTGCCCCTAAGGTATTGGTATCCTTATATTAAAATATGCTCATTGTAGATAGAATATAGTGGAATACTGCTTTTTTTTTTCAAGTTCAGTGTGGCAATCTTGCCCTTTTAATTGGAGGAATTAGACCCATTACATTTAATGCAATTATCAATATTGTTTAGGTCTACCATCTAACTATTTGTTTTGTATTTGTCCCATCTGTTCATTGTTTCTCTTTTCCTTTTTGCTTTGTATTGAGTTTTCTTTTCAGCTTTACTGAGGTACAGTTGACAAATAAAATTGTAAGATATTTAACATGATTATTTGACATGTATACATTGTGAAAGGATTCCCCCCATTGAGTTAATCATCACACCCATCACCTCATATATTTACCTTTTTTTTTTCTTTTTTTTGGAGGGGTTGACAACATTTGAGTTCTACTCTCAGTAAATTTCAATTATACAATGCAGTGTTATCAATTATAGTCATGTTATACATTAGATTTTTAGACTTTATTCACCTTATAACTGAAAGTTTGTATCCTTTTGCCAACTTCTCCCATTGCTTGTTGTTACATTGTTTTCTGGTTTGTATTAGACTGCAAATATTCTTATCTTTGTTCCCCTGAATGTAATATGTCTTTTGCTTTACAAAATTTGTCTTTATAATTGATTTTAAGGATTTGATTATGATGTGCTTTGGTATGGTTTTCTTTATGTTTGTCCTGCTTGGGGGTTATTGAGATTCTTGGATCTATAAGTTATAGTTTTCATAAAATTTGGAAAAAATTTGGCCATTACTTCTCAGATATTTTGGGGCACAGTTTTTCTGGGATTACTATTATTTTTATGTTAGACACTTTGATAGTATTGAGTAGGCATTAAATTTCCTATTTTCCCTCCTTTTTTTGTTTTGTTATTTACTTTGGATAGTTCTTTTTGCAATGTCTTAAAGTTCTGTTAATATTTCCTTGGGCAGTGCATACTCTGTGATTAAACATTTAATACATTTCTTATTTTAGATATTGTATTTTTCAGCTTTAAAAGTTTTATTTGGTTATTTTTATATCTTCCCTCTCTCTCATCTTTATATTCATGCTTCCTTTACAACCATGAGCATATTTATCATGGCTGTTTTGAAATTCTTGTCTACTAATATATTATCTCTGTAATTTGTGACTATTTCTATTGACTAAATTTTCTCCTGGTTTGGGTCACATTTTCCTGCATCTTTGCATGTCTGGTAATTTTCTATTAGATGCTAGATAATGTGAGTATTACACCATAGTGTGTCTAGAGTTTGTTTTCTTCCTTTAAAAAGTGGGAAAGTTTGTTTTGGTACCTAAATTGCTTGTGGATTTCCTTAGAGGGTTACCCCCCCAAAAAATTTTTTTTAAAGATTTTGTTTATTTCTTTTTGTGACAGAGAGAGAGAAAGAGAGACAGGGGAAGGGGCAGAGGGAGAAGCAGGCTCTCCACTAAGCAGGGAGCCTGATGCAGGACATGATCCCAGGACCCTGGGATCATGACCTGAGCCAAAGCCAGATGCTTAATCAACTGAGTCACCCAGGTGCCCCCAAACAATTTTTCATTCTGACTTTTTTTTGTTTTTATTTATTTTTATTTATTTAAAAGACTTTATTTATTCATTTGAGAGAGAGGGAGCTCAAGCAGAAAGAGAAGCAGAGGGAAAGGGAGAAGCAGACTTGCCGCTGAGCTGGGAGCCTGACTAGGGACTCAGTCCCAGGACCTGGAGATCATGACCTGAGCTGAAGGCACATGCTTAACCATCTGAGTCACCCAGGTGCCCCAATTTTGACTTATTTTTAGACTTACAGAAAAGTTGCAAGAATAATTCAAAGAATTCGTTGATGTTATTTACCCAGATTATCCAATTTTTATCATTTTATTATATTTGCTTTATTCATTTATCTATTTTTTCGGAATCATTTAAGAGTAAATTGTAGAGATGATGTCTCTTTATTTCTAAATATGTCAGAATGTATTTCCTAAAAATGAGTAACTCTGTTACATAACTCTAATAAAAATCAACCTCAAAAAATTAACATTGATATAACACTATTTTCTTATCTATAGACTTTCTTGAGATTTTTACAAGTTGTCCCATTTACGTTCTTTATAGCAAATGAAAATTCAATATCATATCTCTTTAAACTCTTTTAATCTAGAAGAGATCTTTAGTCTTTTTTTGTATTTCATGGCACTGAAGGGTTTTTTTTCAAACTCATTTTGATTTTGTTTAATGTTTTCTTTTCTTTTTTAAGGTTTACTTATTTATTTGAGAGGGGAGAGGAGCAGAGATAGAGGGAGAGAGAAACTCAATTAGACTCTGTACTGAGTGCGAAGCTAAAGTGGGGCTATGTCTCACCACACTGAGATCATGACCTGAACTGAAATCAAGAGTTGGATGCCCAACTGACTATGCTACCCCATGGTGCCCCATGTTTAACATTTTCTTATGGCTACATTTAGGTTATATACTTTTGGCCAGAATATCACAGAAGTGATGTTGAGTTCTTTTCAATGCATCATATCAGGAGGCAGATGACTAGTCTCATTACTGACCATGTTAAGTTTGACAGTTTGCTTAAGATAGCATCACCATATTTCTCCACTATAAATTTACTCTTCAACTCTTTTTTTTTAAAAGATTATTTATATATTTGCCAGAGAGAGACAGCGAGAGAGAGAGAGCACAAGCAGGGGGAGTGGGAGAGGGAGAAGCAGGCTTCACGCTGAGCAGGGAGCCCAACGTGGTGCTCTATCCCAGGACCCCGGGATCATGACCTGAGCTGAAGGCAGATGCTTAATGACTGAGCCACCCAGGCACCCCTACTCTTCAACCCTTGTGACTAATAAATATCTAGTAGGTAAATAATCTGAGACTATGTTAATATTCTATTCTTCCTTAAACTGTACCTACTAGTTTTAGCGCCATTGATGATTCTTTCCTTAATCAACAGCAATTATAATATTTTGTCAAATGGTGATATTCTTATTCTATCACTCCTTCTCTACTTATTCACTGGCTTTTTACTGGTACGGAAAATGATTCCTTCCTTCCTTCCTTCCTTCCTTCCTTCCTTCCTTCCTTCCTTCCTTCCTTCCTTCCTTCCTTCCTGTACTTATGTTTTCTAAGCTATTTGTATAAACAACATGATTGCAATAAATATGAGAATTTTTAAGATGAATAAAAGTTTCAGAATGTGAGCCCTTTGGCAAATCAACTATTTCCATTAATATTTCTCATTTAATGATACAAAGACCATTGAAAGAATATTTGGTCAACAGTATGTTTTGATTTTCTATTGTATATAACTTATTGTGCTAAGTGCTTTAGGAAATGTAAAGGCGTCCTTGTAAATTTTAGAATTTTTGAGTTTTCTCTTCACTTCCAAATTCCTTTATATCCTTTCCCCCAGATACCTGTTCTCTATGTTATTCTATCAAGCGAGAGACTATGTTTCTACTTTTTCTGTAAGGTTGATTCCTCCATTTTTGCCCACAACCCTGTTCCCTTTTATGTCTTACAGAATCTTTTAAGTAGACAAGATGACAGAGTGTTTAAAAGCACACAGATTTTGGGACCAGACTAACTTTTTAATTTGAATCCATTTTCTTTCAAGTATAGCTTTTTGTTCTCAGGCAGGTTAAATAAGTCCCCAGCCTTTGGACTCTCATTTGCAAAATGGGGATATTAACCCATCTCAGACTTATTATGAGAATTACAGGAGACCACGTGTGATATTTGCACAGTGCCTGGCACATAGTAAGTGCTCAATAAATGTCAGCTTTAACTATTATTATCTAAAAATCATCTCCTTGCCCTAATAATAGCCTGGAAAGTTTTAAAATATTGTTCTATGTGGTCAGGTGAATGGATAATAATTGTGAAAACTGCTTAATGCTGTCGAAATGGATATGGTCAAGAATCCTCCCTGGATTGTGAAGTCTTCTATTATGTTCTTTAAATAGGTATTAGAAGATTGAATGGCTATTAAAGTATATTGTGCCAATTCTGTCTCTTTCACATAAGTGATTGGTCTTTCTTACACTTAATCTGAGACAGAATGCCAGGAACTCTTTCCTCTAGTTCCATAATAACACTGTTCTTTTCTATTTAAACAAAGACAATTTCTTTTCCTCCTTCCCATTATGATGATGCATGGGAACTTTTTAAGTGTAACAATAATTGTAATAGCTGCCATCACAAAGGCTTTTAAGAACCCTGATGCTGAGCCCAGACCCCTGACTCTTTGGGAGAGGAATCATATTCTCAAACCTGGTTGCACATGGGAATCACTTGGGGAACTCAGAAACATCCTGATATCTGGGTCCTTCCCCAGAGACTGATTTCATTGGTCCAGGTGTATTGTGGACATTGGAATTTTTTAAAGCTCCAAAGTAGTTCTGATGCGTATCCAGACTTGAGAATGGCTGCTTTACATTACAGTATCTCCTTCTTGAGAAAAGTCCGTCTTCAGACCCACGTAGCCTCTCTAATGAGATAGGAAACAACCTCCTGGAACATGGCACTTGATTTCAGAGGCAAGACTTGAACTAATGAGTTTGACTAATTCTATCATGTCTCCCATCATGACATTGAGGTTTTCCTCAACCTCTGATGAATGCATAAGCGCCTGGCCATTCCATTCTTATACTGCTCAAACTGACCCAGTCCCCTATCCCTTCTCTCCTTCATCACACCCTCTAAACTCTGACCTGTGATCTGCAAACTTCCTACATCCTCAAGCTTTTATTCTGAATGGAAGTTCTCTTCTTTGTCCTGACTCACCCTCGCTTCCCTTGCCAGCCCTCTTAAATGGAAACCTTTTACTTAAATCTCACAGAAGTCCATGCTCTTCAGGTTAAGGATATGGAGTCAGTATTATCCTGGCTCTGCATTTCTACTTTAATTCCTATTTTTTTCTTCTTCAAAATATCATTGTGTTTGAAGTTGGACCATCATACTATATCACCCACCCACACTTCAAATTTCATTCACTACCTGCCCACTTTCTGGGCACTCTCCTTTTGCCCCAAAGGCCTTAGGTCGAGTCTCACTGTGTGATTTTTAATGCCTACTCCTCTCATTGCTTCTGGTGCCTTCGGTAACCATGTGGATGACTGACACAATGCCCTGGGATCTCAATTCCTTGAGTTCCTCACTTCTAGCAACTCTTCTTCCCTTCCATCTCGGATCACTATCCAATTATTCCACCAGTCTTGAAATCTTGATTTTAAATATCCTGTCCTCTGACAGTGGCTTCCTATTCTTCCTGAAAATATAGAATAACCAATGCAACAGTTTCCCAACATCACTGAGCCCTTTCGAACTTAGACTCCACTGCTTTGTCACTATTCATCTCTTTTCTTCCCTTCCCTCCTTATGTGGCTTAGATTTTATGGCCCACAGTTACCATTGTTTCCTTGCAAACACTTTCAGCTCCCTTGACCCTCTCTCTCTCTGCCGATAACCTGGCAAGGCTCCTAGTGCATGTGTGTACCCCTTGCCTTCTTTTTACTACCCTTCCTCTCTCCTTACCTTCTTACTTTAAACTCATGGATTCCTCATACTTAACTGAGACTGTAGAAGCCATAATCTTTCCACCAACAAATCCGGACATCTACTTGGAGTTTTGCCTGTCTTCAATTTTCGCCTGTTAAGAGGTGAGAAGTATCTCTACTTCAACCAAAGCCAACCTCTCTTTTTGTGTTCTGGATCCCCTGTCCTTACTTCCTCAAGGACTTCTTGTTTCAGGAAGTTTGATTACCCATCCCCTGCATCGTTGGTCTGTCCTACTCTATAGGATCATTCTCAATAACATATAGATATTTACCCACGTGGCTCATTAACAACCAATAAGCAATTCTACTTGATTTTACATCTCCCTTTAACTTGTATCCCAATTTCTCCTCTTTCTTTTTTTTTTTTTAAAGATTTTATTTATTCATTTGACACAGAGAGAGAGATTACAAGTAGGCAAAGAGGCAGGCAGAGAGAGAGGAGAGAGGAGGAAGCAGGCTCCCTGCTGAGCAGAGAGCCCGATGTGGGCCTCGATCCCAGGACCCTGGGATCATGACCTGAGCCGAAGGCAACGGCTTTAACCCACTGAGCCACCCAGGCGCCCTCCTCTTTCTTTTCCAGAACATCTTCTTAAACCCACTATCTGTCCTTGTTTCTACTCACCCTTCAATCCTTCAACACTTAAATCCAATCTCGTTTCAGTCTCCAGCTATACCTCTGGAAACGCTCAAGTCAGCAAACCTTCCCTGTCCTAATCTTAAATAGTCCCTCAACAGCATTTGACCCAACTGACTACTTCCTCCTCCTTAAACACAATTCCATAGATGTCCTCCAATATGAAATTGTCTGATATTTTTCTCATGATTAGATGGGAATTATGGTTTCTGAAGAAAAGTACCATAGAGGTGCAGTGCCCTTCTAATCCCCTCATACCAGATGGTACATGATAACCACATGGCATCACAGACAGTGTTCACTTTTATTATTTGGTTAAGGTAGTGTTTGCCAGGCTTCTCCACTTTAAAATTACTATTTTTCCTTTTCCACGCAATGTTCTTTGGAAGATAGTCACTAATTCTAATGCAACCTCAACCTGTGAAGTGATGGTAATAATTAAGTTCCACCAAGAAAAATACATTTATCCCAGTTTTCAGATGAGGAAATTGAGGCACAGGGAGGTTAAATGAATGTCCTAAGGCCACACATGAATGGATGATGAATGATGTTGGCTAATTATCTAAATAACTTAGAGCTATCCAACTCATATTTATGCAGACAGGCTTGCGTGAAGGATGAGTTTGGTTGAAATGGTTTTTAAAAAAAAAAAACCTCCAGGTAATTGCAAATAAATGTGCTCAGCAAGACACTTAATCATTTCTGCAGGCCAGTGTGTACAACAAAAATAAAAAGGGATGCCCAAACAACATTTGCCATTGTCATCTAAACCTCCATATGCCTAATTCAGAGAAGAGAACATTTTAGAGAAGCGATTGCAACTTGTGTGGTTTGAATCTGGCTTGCATATGTGTTTCATTTGGCCTGCATGGTTATTTAAAATTATTTTTTCTCTTGGTTGTCAACTTTCAAAAATTGAGAAAACTGGGAAATTTCACAAATACAGATTTCACACTTCTCTCAGAAATTTGAAAGATTTGGCAGCATTGGATCTTCATTTACTTATGACAAGGGTCATGTGGTGCCAAGTCACTGCCGGTCCTCTTGGATGATTCTCTCTCTGGTTCTCCGGGGTCCCATGTAGCCACCTAGTGTGGTTTTTGGCATTTGCAGCTGTCTGAGCCCAACACTCCTGCTAAGTGATACCAAATCACTGTCTCTGGTTGATTGAGGGGTTACCAAGATAAAGGGGAGCTGACATCTTCTGTGGAGCTCCTGAGAATGGAACCAGAGTCAACCAGCCAAGCTGTAGGAGACAGTCTCTAGTGAATGTAAGGCAGAATGGTCTGCAGGTGTCTGCAGTCTGGCAATGTAGCAGGTGGCCCCAAATATGCTGACTTCCTTTTCACATGAAGTGTTTAAGCAAAGGGGAGAAATCATGACTCAGGGCTATCAGAGACAGGATTTGTGCACTGGAGAGAGTTTGGAGCAGACACACTGGAAGAAGCATAACTCAAATATAATACAACCCTTTTTTCCTAAAGAATTAATAGAGTTGATGGAATGGCAATTCTACTCATAAAGAAGTATTATACGTTATAACTGATTATACAGGGAAGACCACATTAAAACTCCCAATTATTAAAAAAAATGGGGCACCTGGCTGGCTCTGTCAGTAGAGCATGCGACTCTTGATCTCAGGGTACAGAGCTTACTTTAAAAAATACGGGAAGCAAAAGCTACAGTGAGCTGACTCCCGTATGTAAGCAATAGGGGTGGTGAGCAGCACAGAGATGTAGGGAGAAAATTGGGCAGTGGCACAAGGTAAAGGGACCGGCAGCAGATTGTGTTTTGTTGTAGATGGAAAAAGAGGGTTGAGGACGTGATGGAATGATGCAGTTAAAGGAGCAGCATGCTTATCACTAGGCAAGCTTTGTGCTGGATTCTATTTTCTGATTGAGCAGCTTTGGCTTTCTTGAAATAAAAGGAAAGCCAGATGTAGTATAAATAATTTGCACAACCCCGTCTAAACACAGCCTCCCAAAGATAAGTGTTTCAGTCTTTTCTTGTTGTATGGTCTTACGCGGAGCAATGGCAGAGCGGGTTTCAGTTAGGTGGTTAAATAGCGGGGTGCTCACTCTCTAGTTTGTTACCATTAGAGATGGTTCCAGCTTTGCCCTGAGTTGCAGTCACCCATGTTTATGTGGCTTGTTATGAGGCTGTTTATGTTTACAGATGTGAAGATTTGCCCAGGGAAGCATTTTGCCTCTGTGACTCTTTTCATCTATAAAGAAATCACTCAGAAATTAATTTGGGGCGTGGTGTTACCAGATCAAGACAAGCGGAGCGCACCTATCCGTCAGGTGGGCTTATTACCCTAACGGTGATAGAGACATTAATCTCCTTGGCGTCAGTGGTGTTTGAGACGAGAAAGAAATGCTTGTGGCAGCTAATTATACCTCCCTGTATTAATTACCATGTTAAGTGACAGTTTTGTTCACACCTTGTTGTTTGGCTAAGGAAAAAGGAAAAGAACAATTCGGTGTCGTTCTCTGAAGATTTAGAACAAGAATCCTCGCCCTCTGTTCTGAACAGGATTCAGGTCGAAATAAGGAAAGGAGAAAACTAGTCCACTTGCGTTTGGTGGTTTAATAGAAAAAAAATTAATGACTTTCATCTTATTTTGACTCAGACGCCTACCTGAGATATGATTTGAAATGAGTTTCCTATTCCTGACTCCCCTTGTTGAAGTCCCAGGGATTTATCAATACCTCACAACAACAAAGACATTGCTCAGTACAATTTGACACAGATGCTGCTTCCTGCTCCACAGAGCCAACCACACGTCTTCTTAACTTCTGTAGGTTTAAGCAGGATTTATACTTCATGAACCCAAGTGTGTATCCAAATCCTCTTGTTATTATAAAGAGCGACAACAAAAAAGCCATCCTCTGAATAAGCCAGTCTTGTTTTCCATAAACCTCTAAAGAAAGATTTGTACTTTCCCCAGTCTTAGCTTTAGAAGAAATAAACCCAGTGTGGCCAGTACCCCTCCCGGAAAGCAGCATCCGGGAACAGCCCCTGGGGCCCCGTAACTTTGCAGGCCCTAATAGCAAGGACTCGGCAAAGTAGCTAAAGTGAATTTGTCACCAGTTCTTCTTTTTTAAAGTAGGCAGCAGCTTATGTTTATGTTTGTCTTTCTGGAACATTGGCATGTCGTGCTGTTATCTAGTCAGAGGCATTTTTTATTATTTCTTTTTGGGATTTATGACCAGTTGGGTTATTTCCCCGCTGATGTGTAGTGTTGCATTTTAGAATTATACCCACCTGACACTTCAGGAAATTTCCTCTGAAGACGTTGTATTTAAGCCAGAAATGGCCAAGTTCGTCCGGAGCCCACTGCTCACCTGCTTCTTGCTATGCAGCGGAAGAAGGACTCTTTAAGTTAAATTTATTTTACTCCTTCAGAGTTAACTCTTCCATCTCTTTTCCTTTTTCATTTGAGTTATTCTCAGTTGGCATCCTTGCCTGCATATTAACATGGAGTCAAGGCAGAAAATGTGGCACCTGAGCATTGCATGAGCGTATCACACATGTGACGCCCACAGGTGTGCAGGCTGTGTGCAGGGATGGTTGCGGGGCTTGCTGGAAAGGGCACACAGGTGTCATGGAAAGAAGAAGAGCACAGGACAGAGTTGAGAGAGACTTGGATTAAACTCTGGTTTTTCCAGTTACTAGTACTGTTCATTGATTTTCCACCTTCCAAACCTTGGAGGGTGGTTGTAAGGGACTTCTTGAAATATATGTATAAATCATAGGAGATGAATAGTAAATGTAAACTTATTTCTGAATGATAGTTGTTTTCCTTGGGAATTATATCAGATTCAGAGTCCATGTGAATATTATATATGTAGCTTGGTGTTCAATCATTTAATGGTTTCACATCTGAGAAGCACCAACATGCTTTCAAAAATTGTATTTCTTATTTGATCAGCAATCCTACTTCTTCCAAGATGGGTCTGAGTATAAAAGTTTAAAATACTTTTGACTGGCACATATGTATATTTCTATACCTGGGTGACAAAGCACTCCATGAAAAGTACTGTACTATACCAAGCCACTTTGATCCTATTCAAAATATTAAGATCTAAGTTTAAGCTATTTCAAAGGTCTGATAATTTCCACTTTTATTCCCAACACAAAAATGACTCTTTATGGAGCCCCCAACCCCAGCGGGAATATTTCTGCTAATGTTCGCAGGAAGGGAGTATTCCTTTCATGTTCGGTGTGGACAGTCACTGATTGCATCAAAAGACTACCCCCTTCGTGTAGATGATAGAAAGTACAGTGTCTTTTACTTAGCAGCTAATGAGTAATGTGGCTCCTGCCACAAAAGCAGCAACCCATGTGGCTGGCCACCACAGGGCTATTGTGAGAAGGCAAACATTTTTATCCTCCAAGGTCTTGGGTGCTGCCTTTGCGTTTTGCCAGGAAGAGGCTGGGTGTTGGGCCAGCATCTTGTGAGTAGTCTGAAACTCAGGAAAGACTTGCTAAATCACCATGGCTGAGTAGTAGTATAATGGAAAGACGTTAGCTGCTGAGTGCACTGGAGGGTCAAACTGTTCTCTCTTTTGTAGCAAAGTTGACTTGGGAAACTAGTCTAAGTCTCAAAGGGTTGCTTGGTGCATATAGAATCAGAAGAATGAGACTGAGAGGTTTTTAGCATTACTTTTTCCTTTTTCAAATCATGTAAGCAATACATTTTCATTACAGAAAGATTGGATAACACAATTTACAGCAAAGGAAAAAAAAAGGAGCCACACACACCACTTTGAGATAACCAATGTTAACATTCTGTTGTATAGTCCTCCATACTCTTTTGGGCATCCTCATTGAATTTTGCACACTCTAGGGCTTGAGGATAATTCATCCTTATGGAGACTTAGGTCCTGGAAATAGCAATTGGTTTTTTAGATTTTATTTTGAACAGGGGCAAGAAGGAAAAGATCTTGTCCCCGTAAAACCAGCTCTTGGCAGATAAATGGATGGATGGGCAGGAGAAAGGAAGGATGAATAGCGTAATGGAATTTGGAATGAAGACACCTTAAATTAACTGGTCGAGTGGGTTTCGGGATTGGGTAGCTTTCATTGGATGGGCAGGATTTTGTCTCCCAGCATCCTGTCCTTGGGAGAAACTCCTTTCCCTCTACTTTATGTGATCTGGTTAATTGTCAAATGTGTTGGTATGCCCTCACTCTAGACCTCCTAGCCACCGGGGGCAGGGGGGTGAGGGGAAGTGTGTGACCAATCTGAGAAATCATTTTTGCAACCTCATGGATAAAATGATTGGTTCAGGGATGGTCATGTGATCCAAACGTGGCTAGCCAGAGTTTTGTTTTGTTTTCCTGGAATTGATATGTGTACATTAGGAGAAAAATTCTCTTTATAGTGAAGTACTTCACTGGGGAAAATGATAAGGGCTGTCTGATGCCTTTTTGCCACCATGTGGTGGAGAGCTTGTCCAAGAGGAGGGACCAGCAGTGCAGAGACAGACAAAGATCACAGGTAGATAGATAGATAGATAGATAGATAGATAGATAGATAGATAGATAGATGATGGACAGATGATTGATTGATAGATGAGAGAGAGAGAGAAACAGAGATTAATGAGAACTTTCTGTCATCAGTGAGTTGACATTCTTTGAGCCCTTGGATCCAGCCATCCTTAAAATTTTGTTATGTAAGTTAACTAAATTTTCACTTTTACTTAAGTTAGTTTTAGTTGGCTTAGTTAAATATAACCAAGAGTCATGACTATCATATTTCTCCAGCTCCTTGGGGACAGGGGCCTTATCTCTAAGCACACTCCTTGGCACACACCTTCCCAGCTCGCTCAGTTATCTCTTCTTTTTTGTGTTCAGGGTATAGTTTTTCCTTGTTTGAAGACTTAAGCTTCTAGCTCTGCTTTCATGATGGTGATGGGCCAATCTCTTCCGGGGAAAAGAGGAACCCAAAGCATCCTTTTGGCAATCAGCATAAGGTGGGACCTGTGACTTCTCTGACAGCTGATGGGGTCAGATGGGGAGGACAGGTCCAGTTTTGATTAATATACCTATAAAATGGAATTCTGGGACTGACCTCCACTCAACTCAAGCAATGCAAAGATAATTGACCTTTGGAAACTGCCTTTGTCAGTCTTTTTATTATTTTTATAGGAAAGTCCTGCAAACCAATTACATCTCACAATGGGCCTTTTATGGTGCTATTAGTTTAATGCAGCTTTCAGAGAAATTAGTCCTCAGAGAGCCTGAAATTCTAGAAAAAAAAAAAAAAAGCCCTCCATGGACTTATTTGACTTTTGGATTAGCAGGAAAGATGGATTGGTCGCATGATACCCCCTATAGTAACTTTTGACATTTGAGCCATCTGACCAAGGTACCAAATTCCCATTTGGGATCCCTGGCGACTGCCCCAAGCAAAAGGAAAAAATAAATTTAAAAGAGGACAAGCTGGCTCTTTAAAGAATTCAATCTGCAAATCAAAAAGGGTTTATTCCCCCTCAGTCTGAAGTTAAGGAAGACCAAAGTGAGAAAATTGAAATAGAGCTTCTGCTAGAAGGTTTTCATTTTTCCAAATGTGCAATTACAGATGTCTATCTCAGATCCTCATGTTGACTTCTGTCCCTCTTGCCCTGGCCACAGTTATTTGCAGAGTGACAGTTCTGGGGCCACCGTCACAGAATCAGGCTGGGCCAACAGAGAGGAGGTGCCATCTCGGCAAACTCACTTTGCCCTGGCCCAGGGATCAAGGGCATGGGGGACCCAGGCCTGAAGAGCAGAGCAGGCATACAGAGAGATATAGAAGGTGGCAAGAGGACCAAGGACTTGCAAGGTGTCCTTTCATTGCTCAGGGTCTGATCTGCACGTTGGTTGCCCATCCTATCCCTAGGACAGGGAAGGGGCCAGAGGGCGTTCCCATCAGCCCAGCCCTCACCCTTGAAACCCCAGCCTTGCCTGTCCCTGTGTTGTGTGGTCATTAGTCAGGCTGCACTCAGGAGCTCGTAGTCCTTCTGTCTCCCGTAGCTTTAGGACTTCTGCTGTGTTCTTATTCTATTTCCCTCCAGTTCCTGTGTGTTCTGGCTCTGACCTTGTCATATGCTCCCTACGTTCCCAACAAGGGCTTTTTTTCTGCAACTGTCTACCTGTGGGCTTCCTCTGGTTGTAGGGGGAGCTTGTTTAGCCTGAGCAGGGTGGGGGAGTGCTGAAAGGCTGGGAGTCATGTCCCATGGGAGCAGCCCTCAACTATTCATGTGAAGGTGTTGGTGGATGAACACCCCAGCGCCCTAGCCTCTTAGGTAGGACAATTTTGAGGTATGTTCCACATCTTCTCCTGGAGTTTCTTGATGCAACTGAGCCTCAGTTACCCCAAATGGTAAACTTTTAATTAACCCCCTATATTTGCTTCCTTCCTCTTCTTGTCTCAGCCCTCACTCCCCTCCCACCACTTTTCAGAGTCAGCTCCCAGATAACACTCAAACTCAGCCTTGTCTTGGAGCCTAGTGCTGCAGCTCACACCCTAAGCCAGACCTCACACCTCATTCCCTATCTGCTCTGACTCTCTCTCTGGGTCCAAGATCCAGCATGCCTTGTCCCGTACTGCCCTGGGCTCTTCTTGCTTCCCTCCTTACCTTGAGTTCATACAACTTCTCAGATCTTATCTGTCTCCGATTCCTTGATCCATGACCTGACTCAAGTGCCAGGATGCTCCCTTAGTCCATGTGGCCGGTATTTCTGCTCGTTTTGACCCAGTCCTTGAGTGGGAAGAATGGAATCTCATTTTTTTAAAAGATTTTATTTATTTATTTGACACACAGAGAGAGATCACAAGTAGGCAGAGAGGCAGACAGAGAGGAGAAAGCAGGCTCCTCACTGAGCAGGGAGCCCAATGTGGGCCTTGATCCCAGGACCCTGAGATCATGACCTGAGCTGAAGGCAGAGGCTTTAACCCACTGAGCCACCCAGGCACCCTGGAATCTCATTTTTAAGGGAGAAAGGAGTAGAAAGAAAGAAATCCTGAAGGGACCACACCCTGGGTATGCAACGTAAGGATGTGTCTCTAGAGAAGAAAGGGCTAGATGGAGAGCTGTGTTCACCATCCACTGGTCCTGTCAGTCTCTGGTCCTAACACTTGAAATGGCAGATGGATTGGCTTTATTAGAAATGGGGCTGTGCCCTCTCTTTCCTTTCATGAAACTGCTCCCTTTGGAAGCAGAAGTGTCTTGCTCGCGGAGCAGCAAGCCCCGGCTGCCACCATGGCTTGTGTGACGCTGGGCATGTTTTTAACATCACCCATAGCTCAGTGTCTTCATCTGAAAAATGAGGCTCATCACACACACCTCATAGGATAGTTTCAAGGAGTAAATAAGAAAATGTGATGAAGTGCTTAGCGGGATGCCTGGCACGTAGTAAGAGCTCCGTAAGTGCTAGCTCTTCTTATTAACCTGGCATGTACTGCCTGGTTCTGTTCATGATCTTTTGATATTTTATCTCCCTGCAGGGCAGGAGGCATGTGGGAGCACCTTTCTTGCTCTCGCTGTCTATAGGATGTGTATGTAGTAAATATGTAAAAAGGAACAGGAGTAGGGACCAGTAGAGTCACATCCTGACTATACGATCCTTGCTTTTTCCTCCTGACCTCTCAGGCCTGTCTCAGCTTCACCCACCGCAGAAACTTCCAGTTGCCTAGAAGACACGCTGGTGCTAGAAGATTGCTAGAGTACCAGCCTTTGCCATGAGGCCACCTGGAGGTTAGGGAGCGTGGAGAAGCCGTTCTAGCTGTGACCAGGGGTTCGGTCCCATCCTTGTGCTCCTAAGGATGCAGCCCGGTTATGATGAAACTCTTCCGTCAGCAGCCTCTCTCTATCATGTTTAAAACCCACAGATGGTGCAGGGGCTCGTCCCCAGGGGAAGGCCAGTGCAGCAGTGGGGTTATTTCACACTCTGAGGTGCAAAAGTATTTAAGCTGAACAAGTCACTTAAATAATAGTGTTATCTGCTGCTTCCCCTTCCGTGTTCCGGACAGATGAAGATAAAATAGCCGAGGTAATTGTGGAGATGGAGTGTCGCTGGCAAATGATCTAAGCACAAAGACCATTTCCAGAGACAGATGGAGTGGAGGCTCTGGTAATTTTTCTTGAATCATGTTTAAAGTGGCACAGTCTGAAAGCCAGTTCGGCAGGAGGGCCGCTCTGGGGGTCTGGGGCCCCCCGAACTTTGAAAATTATTAAAGTCCAGTGAGGTTTACCAGTAACAAAGACAGCACACTTTCCCCAGGCAGCCTGGTAGGGGGGGTGGGCTGCCGCGGGGAGCTCGGTGGTCACCCCCTGGAGAATTCCACCCACACGGCGCTGGGGGCCAAGTGCCGACGTGTGATCAGCGGTGGGTCTGGTAACGCAGCCATCTGCGCTTGGCGTGGCTCCAGGGCCAGGAGAAGCGATCGCACAGATAGGGGTGGGGTCAGCCGAGTGCCCCGGGAGACTTCTTCACTCCTGACTCGGTTTGTTCGGGGGCACGGAGGCAATGGATTCTAGGAACTGGGCTCTGTGAATTCAAATGTGCTGGCAGCATCCTTGGGCCCAATGCCAGCGCCGCGGCGGTAGGGGACTTCCCTCGACTCACTCTCAACCTGCTAATGAAGGAAATAATGGGATCTGAAGGTAAGATGACAACTTCTTATGGAACACTTTGCAGCCATTGAAAACCATGTTGTAGAAAACTAACGACGCGGGGGAACGTTCGTGATCTATTGCCAGTGGGAAAAAGTAGACTACCAGACAGCACGCAGGTGTGTTCTAGGGACCCGTTTTAAAAATTACAGATATGCACCCATATGCAAAGAAAAATGACGGTAGAGACAGCTAAGATAGCACGTTATTTACAAATTTGTTTGGGCTTTGAATCTTGCTTCATTTCCCAGGTTTTCTGCAACGGACGTGCATTTCTCCTGGAATGAGCCAAAGAGATACTAAAATTATACTTTACGTTCATATAGTATTTATAGTTTTCGAAGTTTTCTACAGACATACTTTCCTTTGACCCTCAGAATAGTTCTGTGAATTCGATAGGACAGTTGTTCCTGTTTTGCAGATGAGGAAACAGGCTCAGAGCAAGTGGAGGGCTTGAATAGCGCGTTGCCTAGCTTCTGTGGCCCTGAGCCAGGGCCAGAACCCAGATCTCGTGTATTCTGGCTGTAGGGTTCTCTCCACCATGCACTAGGGGTTTGGAGACAAGACCGTCAACAGTATCTGCCCCCTCATGTCACACCCCCAGGAATGCCCGTCCGCTCCCCTACCTGAGACCAGCTCCTCTGTTTTGTGTTCTCAGATCTGAGTTCGTTTTTCTCTATACCGTCCAACACAGGAGTTGCTAGCCACTTAGGCAGGGTTATTTGAATTTGAATTTAAGATAGTAAAAGTTTAATAAAATGACACATTTGGTGTCTCAGTCACATTAGTGACATCTTCAGTGCACATGAGCCATATGTGGCCGGGCTGCATTTACAGATATCCACCACCACAGGATGGGCTGGCAGGCTATTTCGGATTGTTTATCTCCCTTCATGATTACACGTTGGTTTATTCAGTTATTTTTGGATTCATGTCTGTTCCGTGCGCTAAACTGATGTCCACGAGGGCAAGGATCACCCCTGATTTGCTTCTCTCCATATACCCAATGCCAAGACCAGTTGTTCGTTTGTTTGTTTTTTAAGATTTTATTTATTTATTTGACAGAGAGAGAGAGAACAAGCAGGGGGGAGTGGAAGGCAGAGGGAGAAGGAGAAGCAGACTCACCGTTGATTGGGGAGCCCGATGTGGGGCTCGATCCGAGGACCCCAAGATCATGACTTGAGCTGAAGGCAGCCGCTTAACCGACTGAGCTACCCAGGCGCCCCTGAAGATCAGTCTTGACACATACAAGGTGCTTCATAAATGTCTGTTGAATGTTTTCCATGGCTTTAGGATGAAGTCTACTTGCCTTAGACTTAGTGTGGCTTCTCAGGTCCTGTGTCAAACAGTCTGCCCGCCCTCACCAGGCTCCCTCCAAACATTCACCTCCCTGTCTCCAGCCATCTGGTTGCCCAGGTCTCTTTCTATTCCTTAGATGTCCTTTGTGTCTAAGGATTAAAGATTGAAGGTCCCTGCCTCCAGGAAGCCTTCCCTGTCTCCTTGAGTCTGGGTTAGATGCTTCTCTTGTGTGCATTCTTAGCCCTCTGACCTCCCCCCACCCCCCACTTAGCTTGCCATAGTGTTATGGTCTCTTAAGATCTTTATCTCTCCAGCCAGATTGTAAGCCCCAGGGGGTATAGCTCAGTGGTAGAGCATTTGACTGCAGATTGTAAGCCCCATGCAACAGAGGCTATGCCTCTTTTACTCTCCATCATGTCCCGTTGGGCCTAGATCAGTGCCTGACACAAAGTAATCGTTCGGTCAACAATTGCTTATTAGCAACCCATCATGTGCCAGGACCACGTCGGACACTGGGCAGACATCAGTGGACAAAAGAGACATAGTTCTGACCTTGAGGGGCTTCCCCAGTCTTTAGAGCCTTGCAAATGTGTGTTGAATGAATACAAGACAGACTGTGTCTCGTGAGACTGGCCTAAGGCTCCAGCTGTAGGGACAGCATGTCAGGCCCAGGCCGTTTGATGGGGATTGTTGACAGGGAAGGTTCTGGTTGTGGGTGCTCATTTTGCTGGAGCCTGCCTTGGATTTCAGGTGAGGTCTGGGTATGAGAAGACTGCTCCAAGATCCACTTCTCTGTGCTGCTGTCTCTTGCCTCTCCATCTCTCTGTCATTCTCTCTCCCTCTCTCTCTGTATCTCTGGCGCTCCTACTTTGTTTTAAATCTCTGTTAAAGTACTCTTATTACCCCACCTGCTAGCCCTATTAAAACTGCTGGGGCTTGGTTGCTTTTTCAAAGCATCTCAGGTCTTTTCTCTTGCTTGGTAAAATGAAAACAAAATTATTCTAGTGGAACATTTTATGTTAGATGCAATCTAAGAAAATAGCTTACAGAACTGAGGGCTCATTTGGAAGCAGCCAGGGCTCAGAGGGGCGGGAGGGGAGAGGGAGCTGACAGCACATTCTGGGCTGAGCAGGGAGGGTGGAGCCTGGGCTGTAACTGTGTCTAGGAGCTGGGTGGCACCGGGTAAGTCATGACACAAATTGATGACCCTTTTTAGTGTCTTTACCCCCTGGGATTTAATTCTTATTTTAGTCCAGCATTATGCGGCCCTTCAGCCAGGAGCCTCTGCCCCTCTCTCCCTCCTTTTATCTTCCCATCTTCTTGCTTTTAATGTTTTTTTGTTTTTCTCTACTTCGAGTTTTTACTGCGCACCTGGCCCCAGCCAGACCCTCCACTTCCTCTGACACCCACCCACCAGGCGTCTTTGGTGGTAATTGAACCGCCCCAGCAGGAGACAGAGATTTCTAGCTCTTCTCCTTCTTCCTGCTGAGGCTCTGAGGCGGCGAGTTTACAGCTCGGCCTGTTTCTTTCTTTTTTTAAGTTTTTATTTAAATTCCAGTTAGTAACACACAGTGTAGTATTAGTTTCAGGTGAACTACAATTTAGTCAGCACTTCCGTACAACAGCAGGTACTCATAAAAACGAATGCCCTCTTTGACCCCCATCCCCGATTTTCCCCATCTCCCCCCTCACCTCCCCCCCCACACCTTCCCTCTGGTCGCCATCTCTGTGGTTAAGGGTCTGTTTCTTGGTTTGCCTCCCTCTCTCTCTTTTTTCCCCCTTTGCTCATTTATGTTGTTTCTTAAATTTTGCATATAAGTGAAATAATATGGTATTTGTCTCTGACTTATTTTCCTTAGCAAAAGTGTGATTGCAAATGGCAAGATTTCAGTCTTTTTTATGGCTGAGTAATATTCCATTGTATACACATATCACCTCTTCTTGATCCATTCATCATTAGATGGACACTTGGGCTGCTTCCATAGTTTGGCTATTGTAGATAATGGTGCTATGCACATCGGCGTGCATGTACCCCTTTGAATTAGTATTTTCATATTCTTTGCCTAAATACCTAGTAGTGCAATTGCTGGATCGAAGGGTAGTTTCATTTTTGACTTTTTGAGGAACTTCCCTACTGCTTTCCAGAGTGGCTGCATGAGTTTGCCCTCCCACCATTGCTTAGCCTCTTTCTGATAGGACAACCTCTGAACTATGAGCCAGGTGCTCAGGGTCACCATATGACTCCATCCCCGCTGAACCAGACAGTCAATGACTCTGCATTATGACAAGGCAGTGCCAATGTAGATCTCCGAGTCTGACTCCTCCAGGTGTCCCACGTCGCAGGAGGAGAGACTGAAGTCCAGGGAGGTGAGAGGGGAGGATGAATTCACACACAGCCCAGGTGCCAGTCTCCCCACCCAGTGCCCGTTTCCCATTGGAAAAGTCTGGAGGGCGAAACACTGTCCTTTCCCTTGTGGCACCGTGCTAGGGACTTCCTGGAATCCCATGCTATTTGTCTCCTTATAGAACATAAGACTGACGGAGGGTTAAGTATGTGGCTCTGGCCCACACGTGGCAGATGCCCTGGAGCCAGGCCAGTGATGGGAAGCAACAGGGAGCAGTGAGGACTGTGGCAGACTGGAAACTGCTTGCCTCAACTAAAAGGGGAAGGAGAGCCCAGCGTGGCCTGATGTCTGACTTCTCAAGAGGCACCAGAATTCTGGGCTTTTGAAAACAGACAATCTGATTGGTTGTATTAAAATAGGAAACCCAGCATTGTGTGAGCTGAGTTCAGGCTATTCTTAAGTGGACTGAGTGCAGCCCCTGTTCTAGGCACATCGATGGACCTGGGGGATTTGACAGGGGACGGGGGGTAGAGGCAAACGATGCCAGGTGTTGAGATGAGCCTCAATGAATGCTGGCCCATTGCCTAGCACTTCCTTTCCTGCCGCTTTCCTTGAACTACTGCCTTAGATGGGGACGGAATTATAGGAGACGAATGCTGTGGAGTTTCTGTCTTAAGAGTAGACGGCTAAAGTTAATGCAGGTGGAACTTTCTGTCCTGTGCAGACAGTGAGGAGTTGGGGGAGGGGGATGGATCTAGTTGTAGAAACTGACAGAAGCCCCAAGTCCAGTTGAATTAAAAAAAAAAAGCCACCAGTGAGTGCTTACTATGTGCCAGGCATTACATGTTAGGTCATTCATTTAACCCTCACGATGACCATATGGGGTAATTCCTCTCTCTCTTTTTTTAATGGGTGAAGAAATTGAAGCTCAAAGAGTTTAAGTAACTTGCTCAAGGACACAGTGTAAGTGGCTTTCTCTGGTGCTATGCTCTCCCTTCCAGAGGTCACCCCGCCCCCCACAGAGTCCATGCACCTGCGCGCAGGATCACCCCCACTCTAGATACAGACATATAAAATTTTGAAAGTCATCCTAAGGCTCCTATTAAAAAAAGGGACTTTTCTATCTTGCACAGTTTTTCATTAGTGGAAACTGTCTTTGGATGAGCTTACCTTTCCCATGAACTGCGGTTTATTGGCTTGGCAAAGGTGTCAGTGAGGGTTTGGTTGCGGTTTCTTTCCCGCTCCCGGAGAAGTGCTCAGCCTGGGAAACAACCCAGCCCGTCTTTGTGGCAGACAGCAAGCTGGCAGCAGGCGAGGGGCAAGCACCGAACCAGAGTCGGCTCCTTTCCTTTCTTCCCACTTCCTTTGGGGCTAAGCCAGGCTTTCGGCTCGCACTCCTGGCGCTTCCCTCCATGATGGAATAGGACCAGGCTGCGGCCCCTCAGCTCTCTGTCCCTTCCTCAGCCTCTGCCACGACGTCGGCTGCATGCTAAGAACTCAGCACCCACCTGCCTTGGGAGTGTGATTATAGTCCATGCATGCTCGGAAGCTCAGAGGACACTGTCTGTTGTGTTCCTGAGAATGATGTGCATTTCATTTTTTTGAGCAAAATCAGTTTATCTTAGAGATCATATATTTGCTAGGAATAGAAGTCCCTGGAATTAGCTTAAGGAAGGGCTGGGCCTGCTGGAATCCAAGTAGAATCTGGAGCCACAGGAAGGGTGGGCAGCAGGCTATTCCCAGGCCAGCAGTGGCCACAGAATGCCCCAACCTCGCCTTAGTGCTTCACCATTAGTTTGATCCGGCTAAGCTCCACCTCTGACTTGCTCCCACCTGTGGCTCAATCTCCAAGTTTCCATTTCAGATTCCCAGAAGTGACAAGCCAAAGGCCATTACCTGGGCAAGCTGGCCGTCACGGATGGAATCAGCGGTGGACAGGGTGCCCCCCAAATGTTTCGTGCCCCCTATCATTTTACTGCAACA
The DNA here is from genome assembly GCA_002007465.1 of Ailurus styani. Classification (NCBI taxonomy): domain Eukaryota; kingdom Metazoa; phylum Chordata; class Mammalia; order Carnivora; family Ailuridae; genus Ailurus; species Ailurus styani. The sequence goes on along the minus strand of LNAC01000271.1, from coordinate 1,862,564 downwards.
TTGTTATTACAGCGAAGATGAGGTCAGAATGCCCAGAAGCGGTGAAGGCATCCTTCCCAATACTCAGCCTCAAACGCCTCTGCTGTGAATTTTTAAAATTAAAAAACATTTAATAAAAAAATTACAATATGAGGATTGTGAATTTGAAAACCCTCAATGTGTCTCCAAACTCAGAGCTTCAGAAGAGCCTTCTCAAGACGTCCACAAGAGCCATTTTACAAAAACCCGAAATCACAGAGAACATCCTGGGAGGTTGTTGGACCAACTTCACCGTCTCTTGGGGCGAGAGGACAGGTGGGCTTGGGGACCAAGCAGGCTGCACCGGTTTCCATAGAAGGCTCAGGAGTGTTCCAGGCCAGGAGGATCAGATCCCTCCAGGCATCTGCCCACTCTTCTAGGAGCTGGGAGAAGACAGATGCCTTCGAGAAGACATGCTGCTGGGAAACCCAGCTCCCTGGTGGAGAAGGGCTGCCGTGGCAGGAGTTGGGGGCTGACCCCACGTCCTGCTTCATTCCCAGGAGGAGCCAAAGGAGCCAAAGATGGGTCTGATGGGGACAAGGCCCAGGTCTAGCTCTTCTGGCCCCGAGGTTTCTGCAGCACAGAGCAGGGGTCGGGGCGAAGGTCCTCCCATTCCTGACTGGCCCCTGTACCTGAATGTGTTGCCTTTTTGACCAGCACAGGGAAGGATAAGCATACCTCCTTTGGAGACAGACAGAGTTACACTCCAATCTCAGCTCTACCTTGAATTATCTACATGACCTTGTGCACGTTCTCCTCTGCGTCTCAATTTCCCTCATCTGTAAAATGGAAATAGTAACTTAAGGTTGGGGTGCTGGTAAGTGTGCAAGAAACATCAGGCAGGAAGCCTCCCCAGAGCAGAAGCCATGTCTCTTTCCTCAACTGATCTCTCTAGGGCAGCTTGGCTCCACACGGGCTCTCTGGCCTGATGGGCTAAATGACATCTGTTGTCTTCAGGACCTCAAATACATTCACCTGTCTCTGCTCACTGGTGAGCTCATCCATCAAGCTTCTAGTGTCATGGTGAGGAACCCAGGTTCTAGAGTTGGAATGCCTGGTTTTTGTTTTTGTTTGTTTTCTAAGATTTTATTTATTTGTTTGTTAATCTGAGAACTATAGGGAGCACGAGAGAGTGTCAGAGGGAGAGGGAGAAGCAGACTCACCACTGAGCAGGGAGACCCTGAGCCGGGGCTCGATTCCAGGACCCTGGGATTGTGACCTGAGCTTAACCAACTGAGCCACCCAGGCTCCCCCTGGAATGCCTGGGTCTTAATCCCGGTTCTGCTACTGAGTGGCTGTATGGCCTGAGTCATATTATTTAATCTCTTTGTGCTTTTGTTCCTTCATCAGTTTAAAAGGAAGAGTGACCTCCTCACTTTTTAGCGTTCTTGCCAGGGGTGCATGAATTCATACATGTAAGGCGCTGAGAAAGGCCCCGGCTGCTTTGGGATGCGCTCTTCCCTCCAGAGGGCGGCGTGGGTTGGGAGCTGCAGGCCGGCTGGGAAGTGAGGGCCTTTCCCGGGAGCCTGCCTCCCTTCACACCTGCCCTGCAGTCAGCCCGGGGTCCTGCTACAGCCCCGCGACCTTGTCCTTGGAGAGGTGGCTGGCTCTCGGGCTCGGCCGGGGCCCGGACGGTGGAGAGGGTGTGGACCGCCCTTCACCAGCCCAGTGGGGATTTGCTCAGCCTTCCAGTTTCCCATCCAGAAGCCCATCCAGATTCCCATCCAGGTGTGAGGGGAGCACAGTTGGCTAATTAAGCTGAAAGCAGCGTGAAGGTGCCAGGGAGGCAGCGGAGACATCTGTTCTCTGATCGTCAACTGGCTCCTTCGTTGCTTCTTTGTAAGAACGACCCTCCTCCCAGCTGAAGACCAGGGGGAGGGACGGGGGGAGGGCGGTCAGGGGCAGCCGTGATGAGACATCTCCTCCTTCTGTGTGTGCTCTCCAGGCCTGGGCTTTTTACTCAACATCCACCTTCGGTGGAGTGGGTTCCATTTCCCCTTGAAGATAGCATGTGGAGCTGATTTCCTTTCAACTCTGTTGACACGATTCTGCTGTATCCCTCCTCTTCCCCTGGCTCTATTTATTTATTTTTATCACGTAAGGAGAGCTCAGTCCATTGCCCCATCCAATGGGGAACGCACGGCCGCAGTCTGGACTATTGAGGGTGATAAAGCGCTACAAAATTTGAACAAAGGCCTTCATGTGCCTGGGTGCCTGAGGCCCGCATGGTTCATTCAGAGGCAAGCACCACCCAGCTCTTCTCAGGGACAACAGATCCACAAACCAAAGGAAGTTCGAAATCCTCTGTTTCTTTGGTCTGTCGTGAAGTCAGAGATTGACACACAGGTTCATCCAGGTTCAGTGTGTCCTCAGCACGCTTCGGTCACCTCGCCGAGGACAGAAAGAGGAGGCGAGAGGAAAGGTAACTGAGGTTCCTGTATGAATGCTTAGGAAGTACTACTCAGTGAGCGGTCACTTCTAGATCCTTCCTAATCAAAGTTCATATTGATGGAGCGGATCTATGTGCCGGACGGTGTTCTAAGCACCTTTCTCTGCAATTCACAGGATCACTGACTTCAGAGTCACATCCTGAGCTCAACTCTCTGATCCAAGCCCGTGTCATTATCCCATGCTACACTGTGTTTTCTATTTTATGTATTTTTTTCATTTTATGGATTTTAAACTCACTAGTTGTCCTCGCCCTCACACTTAAGGCTGTTACTACCATCTTCATTTACAGGCTGGGACACTCGGTAAGGCCCGGGAAGGCGAACTTAATCAGTAGCAGGTGAAGAATCCGGTTACTGGGCTCCTGCTGCAATTACTCAGGTAATATCAATACTCATCGGAGAGTGTGAATTTGCCTCGGTTTCTGCTACTCATTGAAAGCACCGTTGTCTCTGTTCAGTTCGCGGTTGTATCCCCTGTGCCGAGAGCAGCTGGCCTGGATTCCACAGCCGCCTGCGATCGGCTCGTCCTCACGACTCTACCCTGTGGGCAGGGCTGACCGGGCAGGAAGGTTCTGGTCCTCCGGGGATGCTGGCCCAGCACCCCAGCAAGGTTCTCCTCACCGGGCAGCCTGCAGACCTGCCTTTCGCTGCCTGTGGCTTGTCGTTCAATTTGGAAGACATGCAAGGGAGTAAGTGAAGTGAATACATGCCCATAACATAAAAACTCACCCAAGCTTTATGAATTTTAACCTTCAGAAATACTTGGAAACCGCTATAATGTTTCCACCGAGGTCCAGAAAGTGTGCGAATATATCAAATTGAAATCAGTTTTTCACAACTGGTGGGCTTCTGTGATGCCCTCAGTCACAACACATCAAAAGAAAGGTGTATTGCATGAAATGAAGAAAAAACATTTTGTTCTCAGAATCACCCAGCGGCCACCACCCCCTACCTGTAAGGGAAGGGGCAGTCGTTGCTTGTTTCAGGGTTTCCCGAGGCTCTGTCGGGGGACCTGCTCCTCCGGGTCTGGCCAGCTTTTTTCCAGACACCCACCTCTCCCTGCCTGCCAGTGTATGCTCTGTGCTCTCGGAGAATCTAGGAAATAGTTAAGGGGCCTCAAGCATCCCCCTGTGGTCTGAATAGGGTTATATGTTTTCCCAGCTGTCTTTTCGAATCTGGTGGTAGAATCAGACACACTTAGTTTACGCTTCTAGCTCAGGCATGAGCTGGGTGAGCTTGGGCAAGTCATTAAGTCATTACTATTATTATTTTGAGACGATCCTGAAATGCATCCCTTAGAATTGCTAGATAAAGACAAAAAGTAAAGATATATTCTGCTTGTTCACTGATGAACCCCAACTCCAAACAAGACTGAGCATGTGCCTCGAAGGACAGGGCGTGGTGTGTGGGAGTGTATCTCTAATCCTATAGCCTTTTGCTCTGTTTTAAACATTCCTGGGGCACCTGGATGGCTTTGTCGGTTAAGCATCTGATTCTTGATCCCCGCTCAGGTCTTGATCTCAGGGTCATGAGTTCAAGCCCTCCATTGGGTTCCACACTGGGCATGGAGCCTATTTAAAAAAAAGAAGAAGAATTTCAAACCTTCCTGCAGAGTTTGCATTGTATTCCATAATATGCCCATGCTCTCTGCTCCTGCATCACTGGATAGAGAACCAACATTCCAGGGTTAATAGTGTATTATGTGCCTCGCGTTAAGCTCTGGGACCTTTGGCATCATCTGCCTGTCACCACTCCTCCCCCATTTCAAAGGCATAGGTGTCTGAGAAAACACGACCACAGTGCCTGGTGCTTGGTAAGACCTCTTTATTTTTCAATTTGTCTTTAAATCATATAATTCAGGTTTCTAAATTGTGCTTCTTTTTTAAATTGAAGTATAATTGACCCACAATGTTGCATTAGTTTCAGGCGTATCACATAGCAATTGGACAATTCTGTATGTTTTAGAATTCTGTGCTTACCGCAGTATGGCTACCATCTGTCCCCATCCAGCGCCATTCCAATACCATTGACTGTGTTCCCTGTGCTGTACCTTTCATCCCCCTGGCTTATTCATTCCCTGACTGGGAGCCTGCACCTCCCACTTGCCTTCACTCCTTTTTGTCCACCTCTCCCCGCTGGCAACCACCAGCATGTTCTCCGTATTTATGGGTCTGTTTCTGGGTAAGCCCTCTTTAATGGTGCTTGAAAATTATCTCTGGAATAAAGGCTGAAGAGGTCAGTAGGTAAAGGGCTCCTTGGAGAGCACCTGTTTGCCCTCGCCCCCAGACCTGCAGCCCCTCTGTTTTGACGTGGTTCCACCCCCACCCCTGGGGGCCACGCACTTGCTACTTATTGAGTTTGTCAGCATTTCCCCCATGGATCTCAGACTGACTAATTAGCCTACCCTGCCTGATTGCTGAAGCCACAGGGCAGTGCCAGGCCAGCACTTTTCCACACGGCATCTGCTGAGAAAAAGCAGAGCCTTTAACCCTGTCTTGTCTACATTGTATGGGTACGATGAGCTCGCATGGAGGTGGACGTGGAGGCGTACCCCCGTGGCTGGAGGGATCGGGGCTGTAGGTTCTGCTCCTCGAGCCAGTAGATACTTCCCTGCATGGTCCGAGAGGGTCAGAACGCTTGGAAAGACTTCAGCCAAAGATTCTCATCAATATTGAGGATGGATTTAGGGGGAGAGTGGCATTGGGTTACTTAAACTATTACCCTCATTTTGATGCACATTTTATACACACACACACACACACACACACACACACACACACATTTTTACCATCTAACAGCCTTTTGGTTTGAAAGAAATCAGGATCAGTCAAAAAAAAAAAGGTCAGGCTGAGGATCCGATAGTTCTCTCTTCCTCTCTCTTGGTTGACTAGATGTGCAAAGTGGGTCATGTCACCAGTGATCTATGCTTTCTTGGCTCATACCCCCTCTTGCTAATGCAGGACCCCAATCCTTGCCAGAGCCCCTCAAGTGTTCTCGGGTGTACCCAGGAGGTTTCCCGGGAAGCTCATGAGCAAGTCTGGTCAGCTGCTGCAGGTTTCTGCTGGGCCCGGCCGCCCCCAGGCCAGATGTGCCTGTCTGCCTCTGCTGGACATGGCCACAGGGCACTCTGCCTTCTCCCCACCTCCACCAACTTCTGCTACAGAGCATCCCAGTCTCCCTCCGGGGACACCTGCCCTTCCATGGAGGCATCAGTAATGCCCAGAACTTTCGAGGGGCTAAAACATGGCAGTCCATGGCACAGCTGAAGGGAATAGCTGTCTCTACTTTGTGCTTCCCAAAACAGCCCTGCCTGCAGCTGCCGCCTTAAAGAGCAGCCAGGCATAGGGCTGTTTCATTTCTTATTGAGGGGCCTCTCTCCCCGGGGGATCAGGATAGTGTGAGGTTAGAATCTGGGTAATGGGTTCAAACTGATTAGGCTTTGAAGCTAGTTTTCCCACTCAGTAGTTGTCTGTGCAGGAGAAAGTTCTTTATTTCTTTGAGCTTTAATACCTTTATTTGTGAAATAGGACTAAAACAGTGGTACCTGATTCAGGATTGTTTAGAGGCTAAATGAGCTAATGCATGCAAAACTACCTGTATGCTATAATGCTCTATAATGCTAGCTGATATTAGCTCATAGGGCCCAAGTGAGACAGCTCAGGGGCTGTGCAAGGACAGGGCCAAGTGACAGATCCTGCACTATTGGCGGAATCATGCCTCCTCTCTCACCTTGAGGACTTAACATTGGGTCAAGCTTTTCCTTATCTCCTTCTTCCCTCAAGAGATTCACTGCTGGAAACTCCTCAGTCCTCCTAATGACCAATTCGTCAGATATTCCAAAATATTCCAAAATACCTGTGATCCCACAGGTGATGCAGCGTGGGCTCCACATGGGACGATGTTCCCCATTCATCTGATTGTACCTTTTTATCTATGCATCTAAGCAAATGGGTATTTATGTTGCCATTGCTGTATTTGTGTGTGTGTGTGTGTGTGTGTGTGTGTGTGTATAGCTACTTAGTGTGCATACACATACACCCCCACACACATTTAATTACAGCTACTCAGTTCTTTGATGATGTGGCTTAAAAATCTCCCCTGTGAGCAGAGTTGCCTGGTAGGCTTTATGAGAAGATGCCAGTGAAGGTGGAAGGAACTTGCTGTGGTTCCCCATGTTCAAGCAGCCTTATCTGAATGGGGCATCAGAGGATGTAGACTTGCTTCCTGGAAGGCCCAGACTGATAACAAAGACATGATGGTGCATCTCAGAAAAGCGAGGTTTCCCAGAGCAATCTGCGAGAGCCACTGTGAATACACTGATGTTCTCTGAAAGCAGGAGTCTCCAGCAGACCCACTTGGCTCCAACTTTCCTAGCAATGAGTACATATTCTATTTCCTTTCAATCCCCACCTCCTCTGCCATATGACAGAACTTTTTACCATCTTGATGTCCTGTGATGCTATTGAAGGAAGTCTGTTCAGGTTAATCATGAACCCGGATGGGATAGAACTTGGTTTGGGGAGTGGGATTGGCTGTCTCCTGGGGTAACTTGGGTTTCAAAGTCTTCAGCAGTACTTGGGTATAGGAAGCAAACACTCCCTTGAATCTCTTCCTACACCTTCTGCTCAATTCTCGCCTGAAGTTCAGATGCATTCTACCTGCAGAGACTGACAGTTCTGAATGAGGTCTGATCTGAGTCAGGACTGGTCCAGAGAAGCGATCATGTCTTCTGAAATCCATTTCCAGCCCCTTTTCCACACTTGGGTGGTGAGGTATGGGTGCTTAATACTCCCCTATAGGCATTCTAGATTAGATGGGCTATGGCATATACCTAGTTCCTTTGACGCTACATATACTGTGATTCCTTCTCTCCTACTCAAGGAAGCATGTGAGTAGGTGTTATGAAGGATCCTTGGGAAAATCCTATAGAGGATTTGAGATCCCTGGCAATGGCTGTGGGACAGATTTTTCCCTTTCCAAAGGGTAGAGCATATACTAATAAATTATGACCACTATTCTTAAACAAGGAAGCCGAGACCACTGCCTCCTGTAAGTTACCTGTGTCTCTGCTTTGAGGGAAGATGTAGAACTTCTACACACCCTCGGCTTGGGGCTTCATGTTTAGCCAAATTTTTACACAAGGACACACACGAGCATGCACACACATCTTGAAATAGATTAAGGGAAAGTAGTCCCTTTGTAGCTTTTAAATAAAGCAGAATGTTGTAATATAAATTCACCATGGGGTCAAATTTTACCTGGGGACCCATAATCTTTTCCCAGGATCCCCAAATCGATAGGAGCTGAGTAAATGACTATTGTGTGAATCAGACTGTGATCAGACATCAGGGATGGTATATGTTCCACGTGGAAAGGCAGTCAGAATCAAACCTTAGAAAACTGCGCGCCAAACATGTATGGGTTCTTCTGAGTGGGAAAGAGCCGTGTCCTTGGACCCCCACCTTGCCCCACTGCAGGGCACCCCTGCCTCTCCTGCCCGTGATCTCTCCCTCCTTGGCTGCATGGTCTGGTTCTTTCATCCTATTATCCTGCATCCTTACCTCGTTGTTCAGTTAGGTTTTGAGCCCTTCGAATGCTGGAGCAGGCAGCTGGGATCTTCAATTTCAGCTCTACCCATTTCTATATGCTCTATGGCCTGGCTGTTTAAATTCTCTGATCTTCAGTTTCCTGATCTGTAAAACTGGAATAATAATGCCTTCTTCATGGGCTAAGGACAAGATGGTAATATACAGCCCTTAGCACAGAGCCTAGCATCTGACATGGGTTTAGCAAATGCTAGTTATTATTAGAGTTTTTATTAATATTTAGCATTCATTCATTCATCTGACATTATCCTCTGTGTCTGTACTCCTTGTTTGCTGACACAGAGTAGGAGCACAGCATGGGTTTGCTGAATGAATCAAGCCAAAGGGAATGAATTCCTCCTTAAGTCACGGGATGTGGCAGGAGTCAGTGCTGTCCCTACTCAAAGGCAGGACCCAGGAGAACTTGGAGAGTCCAAGAAAACTGGGATTTGGGGAGCAGACATCATCTAGGGTCTGGGCTCATCTGGGTCCCTGGCTCCATTCTGAGTCTCGCCTTGACTACTGTGCAGATGATGGAAGACCTCTCATGTCCATGGATGGCATGGAGAGGGTCAGGGTCACCTTTGCAGACCCCTGTCCTGCCACACAACCCCAAGCATGGGTAGGGAAGTCAGNAAAGATTTTATTTATTTATTTGACACACAGAGAGAGATTACAAGTAGGCAGAGAGGCAGGCAGAGAGACAGGGAGAGGAGGAAGCAGGCTCCCCGCTGAGCAGAGAGCCCGATGCGGGCCTCGATCCCAGGACGCTGAGATCATGACCTGAGCCGAAAGCAGAGGCTTTAACCCACTGAGCCACCCAGGCGCCCGAGACTGTGGCCTTTTAAATGAACCTTCTAACCTCTTGCCTTATTTTTGTGGAAAACCATGGATGGATGTGGGAGGTGACCAGCTCTCTGCTCCTCCCTTGCGACCTGACCCTCAGAACCCACTCCAGCTTTGATCTCCGTTGTCTCCAGAATGGCTTTTGCTTGGCAGCTCAACACCTCTAATTTCAGCCCTCTGCTTTTCTTCTTTCTTTCTCTGCTAATGATTTTTGTAGTTAATGAGGTCCCCCCAACCCCTTGCCATTGTCGACATACGTGACTCTGCCATCAACTTTAGTAACCATCCAACCATCTATTTATACACCACTGGGCTTCTTAGCTTCCCTCCCCAAACTCTCCCATGACCTCTTTATTTTTTCACAACTGCAGCAAACAAGGTATGTCTCGGCGAAGATGCTTATTTCTCTAATAAGGAGTCTCAGTATGTGAAGACACACTGCTGCCGAATAATTAACAAGTTTGTTGAGACCCTTGGCCTTAAGACTGAGTGTTCGGCAGCTCAGTTAATGCTCATCAGAAGGCATCTAATATTCTATGGAGTTTTCTTGCGATTAAAATGGAACCTAATAATAATGATGCCTGCAAGGAATAGTCCTTCCCTGTCAATCATATCGATCACAACTCTGCATCTCCGCCAATTGATTAAGTCCTTCTGGAACATGTGTTGAACTCCGTGTGGTGCTGCTTGCTCCAGGGAAGAGGCTGGGGGAGCTTTAGAAGGAAAGACACTTGAGCCTCCCTCCAGCATCTCTGGGCATCCAAAGCTGTCCCCTAGATGCTCCTGCGCAGCCAAGCTTGAAAACCAGGTGCTGGGAGAGCAGGGGCTCCTCAGCATCTGGAAGCTCCCCAATGTGTTCAGAAAGAAGCTCCCAGATGCCTGAATAGGGCCGAGCACTCTCTCAGCTCACCTTCTCAGTTCTGTACCTGAATTGCTGAAGTTTCTTAAATTCTGAGCACAGATGCTGATTCCAAGACTCAGAATCAAAGTTATACAGCCAGCAGGTGCAGGGCGCATCTCCAACGTGAAGGTCTCTGGCTACCAAACCTGCACCTTTTGCATCCCGTCAAGTGATTTATGCCAGGACAAGACACAAGGCCATGTGTAATTGCGTGCCGGCTCCTTGATTCGGTTGGTCCAGTAGGCATGTAGAAGGGAGAGGGTGAGAAGCGTGGCATTTGGAGAACTCCACCATTATTCTGTGGAGGAAGTTCGATTCAAGTGGGACCTGACAGAGCCCCTCGATGAGCTTGGGATGTGTAAGCAGCCAATGCTTCCTCCATTCCTGGGCAAAATGAGAGCATTTCCTATGTTTGACTTACACTTTCATTATAAACAGGTGTGCGTTGGGGGAAGGAGGTGGATGGCGTTGTCGATTTACTTGCCAGGCTGGGGCCTGCTGGAATTTGGGATCCCCTAGGGGGTCATTTACATCTTTTGCTTTGCAGGCTTAGAACTTCAGCTTTTCAATTGATTTGGCATTGAGGTTCTGGGGAACAGATCTGCTGCGGCCAAATAGGACTCAGCTGCCAGGTGACTGGAGCATGTGGCGGAGTGTGGAGTGCTGGTGTGGAAATTTACAACGGAAGCCCTCCCGACCACAGGCATCCGTGGGAAACAGGGTCTCCTGGGGGCGGGGAGCAGGGCGAAGGGCGGTGCTGGAGAAAGCCCCCACTGGAGATGAGAATACTGTCAGAGAGCCCAGAAAAGAAGCAAAGGGTGTGGGCTATTCACCAGGAATCTTGCTTCCTATTTATCCTGAAGATCTTTTTGCCTTATTCAGAAGGATACGTTATTAGAATCAGACCGCCCATACAATTAGGCAGAGATACCTCAAAACATTCTCTTTTGTCCTTCCGCTCTCTATCCAATGCCTTTTGACGACTTTATGAGGGTAACTTGTAACTAATCAGATACAACTTATCTCATTGATTGCACGTTTATCTCCTCGATGGCTCTTTATTTTTTTTTATTGGGGTCAAGTATACATAACAGAAACGTACCACTTTCACCATTTTCAAGGGGACAGATCTGTGGCATGACGTACGTTCGCATTGTTCTGCATTCATCACCCCCATCCATCTCCAGAACTTCTTCATCTTCCCAAACTTCCCAATCTTCTGCCCGCATGAAACACGAACTGCCCACCTGCCCTTTCCCTGCCCCTCGCGTCCTCAAGGGCCCTCGAGTCACCCCTAGGAAGGAATTCCTCGAGTGTGTAGCAGTCTGACCCGGGATTGGGTGTAACCAGGGTCATAGAGCGCCCCTCACAGATCCTGATTCTGCAGCTCTGGAGGGAGGTCTGGGGTCCGCAGATTGTAGAGCTGGAGGAAGAGGTTCTTTTGAGCCTGGTACCCCAACAACCCCCCACCCCGGGCCCCCAACGCCCACCTCCACCCGCCTTAAACTCCTCCCTGGTGAATGGATTCGGAAGGTGCATGATTCCTCTTCCTCTTCTCCCGACGCTGCCAGGCTTCTCTCTGATCATATGAGGAACACCAGTTTCTGAGCCTTTGAAATATTTATCCTCTCCTCTCTGCTTTCCTTTACAATCACTCTGCTGCAAGGCTGCTTTCTTGACAGCCCCTTGAGGACTATAGTAGGGACAGTTTAAAATGATTTATATATTTCCATTGACTGAAAATTGGGACAATGCCAGAAAAATTTGAATTCCGTGTGTGTGTGTGTGTGTGTGTGTGTGTGTGTGTGTGTGTGTAGATGTTCATATTTAAGTTTCTCCTGTGTTAGATGAATGGTCCTCAAGGAGTGGTCCCTGGGCCAGCAGCATCAGTATCATCTGGAAACTTGTTAGAGGTGGAATTTGGGAGCCTCGTTTCTGACCTACTGAAACTCTGGGATAAGCTCCAAAAACCTGTGATTTAGCAAGCCCTCTAAATGATTTTGATGTGCCGCAAAGTGTGAGAACCACTACTTGAAATACATCGCCGAACTTAACTTTCAGAAAAGTGCTGGGAGAATCCCAATAAAGAGAAGACAAGGGAACTTAGAAAAATTTAAGATAAGGGGTGGACCAGGTCCCCCCTCAGTCCCATTGTCAGCTGATTTAGAGACTCCGAAGGTCCTGGCAGATGACCCTCTTGTACACTACACTCCCTTGCTTTCCAGCAGCCACTTGCTGCCTAGAGAGAAAGTTTCCTCCGGCTCTCACCAACATAGACGGGGAGGGAAGGACAAAGAGACCAAAAGAGCATGCAAATGGGAATAAGGGGCCTGGTGTCAAGGGGCCGTTTGTGCAAAACGCAGCCAGGAAGCAGCTTTCTGCACTGTTTCCCCTTGTCCCAGGTGTAGCCAGCTTGCGCACCCCGGAGGGGACCCCTGGCTTCCTCTGGCATCGGCAGCTGGCTGTGCTCCGCAGGAGGTGGCCACTGAGGGTCTGCTGGGAAAAGGTCCTTACGTAGGGTGGGCGAGCCGGAAGGGAGCACAGAAGGCCAGCTCTTGGCTCCGGGACTGTGCAGAGATGTGGCATCAGGGCCATTTGGTCTCGGCTGCTGCCTCCTGCGACCCCCGGGGAGCTGCAGCCTTGCTGCTCACGAGCCAGCTGTTTCTGGTGCTTCTGAACAAGCATACAACTCCTCACTAATGGTTTTTCTTTAGCCTTTAAAGTTTGTGCGGATGCGTGTGAAGTTTGTTAATGGACAATCAACACGTCTTTCTCTCGTGCTGGCAGCACCAGCTCCTGGGCATTGGATTCTTAGCTTACGTTTTCCCCCGGTCCAGCCGGAGATTCAGATGAGCGGTGGTGAATTCATTCAACCAATACTGGGGAGCTCTTGCTCTGGGCCAGGCAAGGCTCAGCTGGTGGGGATACAGCATGGAGCAAGCAGCCCCTCTGCTGGGGAGCCTACCTGCTAGAGGAGGCAGTTGGAGACTTTGTTTCTTTGTAATAATGGCATGAAGAAGGTGGAGCAGAGTGATGCGGTATCAGGTATCAGTTGGTGGTGTAACACACCATCCTAAAACTCAGTGGTTAAAAATTCACACGTGGGGCACCTGGGTGGCTCAGTCGGTTAAGCGTCTGCCTTCAGTTCAGGTCATGATCCCAGGGTCCCGGGATCGAGTCCCGCATCAGCTCCCTGCTCGGCAGGGAACCTGCTTCTCCTTCTGCCACCACTCCCGTCCCCTGCTCATGCTTTCTCTCCATCTCTCTCTCTCATTCAAATAAATAAATAACATCTTAAAAAAAATAAACACACCTATTCAGTTTGCTTACAATTCTACGATCAGGATCAGGGCTGGACTCAGCGGGTTGGGGTCCTTTGCACATCCTGCTGAGGGTCACCTGTGCGGCTACGTGGCCGGTGGGTTGGCGGAGTCTCTCTCTTCCCATGTCGTCTCGGGGCCTCTCACTCTCCGTGCAGCGGCTGCACGTACTCTTTCCAGGAAGATGGACTTCCTAAAACAGGCCCCAGCTTCCACGAGCACTGAAGAGGGAGCTGCCAGGCCTTCCGAGGGCACAGCGTCACCTCTGCCATGTTCTGTGGTTAAAATAGGTCTCGGGAGCAGCCTGTGACCGGGGATAAGACCGCGTGAGGCCTGGACCGTTTAAGGGCCAGCCCAGATGCGCCAGACGAGGCTAGACCGGCGAGGTGTCAGGTGGGCTGGTCGGGGGAGGCCTCCCAGGAGAAATGACATCTGAGCTGAGGCCGCCTGGCCGTGTGGAGCCAGCCAGGTGAAGATCCGGGGCTCTCTGTTCAGGACAGTCTGGCTTTCTCTACCATAGTGCCCTCCGAGCCTCTGCTTCCCAGGATGGAGCTGTTGGATGGGGTGGAGGACACGAGGTGCCTCCGGCTCAGCACTCGGTGGGGAGGGACCAAGTGATGGCTTGGGGACCTTATCCCAGACTGCTTCAGGGGCCTCTGGAGGACAGATGCCGAGTCCCTGGCTCTTTGTACAGAATGAATGGAATATGGGGCTTCATCTCTGAAGAGGCTCTTTGTAGCTCTTGGTGGCATCACTGCTTTTGGGAGCGGTTAGTTTGCTCCTGGGGAGGGGACACCCATGTGGAGGTTTCAGGAGTTGTTGTCAAATGTCAAGTGTCAAGTATCTGAAAACAGCCCTTAGGATTTGTTTCGTTTTGTTTTGTAACAATATAGATAGAATCAAGGATCGAAGAATCAATAGAAGAATCAATAGATCGAAGAAGGATCGCACCAGTCCTTTCTCAGAATGTGGTCTGCAGACCAACTGCCCCAGAGTCGCTGGTGAGCTGGCTAAAAATACGGATTCTCAGCCTCAGTCCTAGATGGACTGATGGGGCCCTGTGAGAGTTGGGCCCCAAGAATGGGTATTTTATAGGTGCTCCCCAATGATTCATGTGTTCATAAAAGTTCAAGGAGCACTGACTTAAACCCTCTGTGGCCCCAGACAGAGTTACAACTGAATTGCTTGGAAATGAAATATAGAGTCATTCTTTGAGGTCCAGTTCAAATGTCACCTCCTCCAAGAAGCTGTCCAGATGAATCTGTTCATATGTGTCCTAGGATACTTAGAATACATCATTAAGATGATCTGGATGGGGCGTCTAGGTGGCTCAGTCGGTTGGCCATTGGCCTTTGGCTCCGGCCATGATCTCAGGGTCCTGGAATCGAACCCTGCGTGGGACTCTCTGCTCAGCGGGGAGCCTGCTTCTCCCTCTTCCTCTGCCCCTCCCCCCTGCTTGTACGTGCGCGCACACACTCTCTCTTTCTCTCTGTCAAATAATTAAGTAAAGTTAAAAAAAAAAAAGATCTGGTTACACATTCTTTGCTCTTGGCAAACTGAGAGCAGCTGATGTTGGGAACAAGTTTTATTTGGGTTTCTATCCTTAGTGTTTGGCACACAGTAGGTAGAGTAAGTGCTTGTAGTGAATGAATAAATCAACGGAGGGAACCCTAAGAACACCGGTCCAGTCCTCTCCTCTCACAAGTACCTACGAGGTGAGGCGACTGGCCCCAGACCCAAGGCAAGTAGAGTGGAGCTAGGACTAGTGATTAAGCTTCCAGACTTCTCATCGAGTGCTCATTTCTCCTACCCAGGCCAACCTCTTCCTTCAGGGGACAGACATATCGGTTCCACTCAGAAATTAATCCTGACAGTTTCCCCACCTTTCCCCCAATTTTGCTGTACATTTGATCCAGATTCGTCTTTGTTATCCCCACTCAGGCCCCACCTGGGGACGGGGCAGGACTATTGCTGGAAGAGCTCTGAGGAGCACCCCCAAGCCCCGGCACCAACTTCAGCAGGACAGAGATTTACTTTGCTCCCCTCCACTTTCCTTCAGTTCACAGCCTGCAAACCCCATTTGGGGTGCTCCCATCTGGGCCTCCTCCAGATGAATGCAAATGACTGCTTAGGGTGCCTCCCCCTTCATTGTGGGCAGCAAAGGGCTCAGGGAGGGATTTGCATATTGCTAATTACTGTTGATTCCAACTCCAGAGAAAATCATTGATCCATTTATAACTTACAGTAATTTGGAAAGCAGTTACCTTCTGGCATCTCCTTTCTTGCTAAAAATGTGTCATTATTTTTTTCCCAATCTTTTTTGAAAGAAAAAAATTGTCTGGGCATTATCCATGAAAGACCAGCCTCTCTGTGTGCCTGAAGGAGGCACATACACACGATCTTAGAGGGCGAGAGCTGCAACCAAAGTATCTCAATCTTATCCAGCACCCGTGCATAGTAGGTGGGCAATCAGGCTTTGGTGGAATTGGAAACATCTTTGTGTGGCATATGTAATTAACACAGATGTTGGGGTATCTGCTGAATCTGGGATCTTTCTCCTCTGGTGTGTGGTGTAGTGATGGTGGGTACAGCCTCTGGAAGCAGGCTATTCAATTTGGAATTCGAGATCTCCTCTTTACTAACTTTGAGCCTTTAGACAGATAACGCATTTTTGTACCTGGTGTTTTTCATGTGTGAAATAGGAAGGCTAGCTGTGCCTCAATCCCCAGATTTGATACAAAGATCAAATGAGATGATGTGGGTAGAGTGTGCCTAGGAAATGGTAAATGTTAAATTAATGTTAGCAATTACCTTTCCTTGGTGCTAGTTGTTTGTTATGATTCATCAACTGCTTCCAAACTCCTGTTAATGTTGATATTTTGACCCCTTCCTATAAATCATGGTATCTAGAATGGTAAATCCTTTCCAGAAGGGTTTCAATCGACTTTGCCCAGATCCATCAGGGGAATCACTATAGATGGCAGGTATAGTCTTACAAAATATATTTCTAAAATAATAAAACCTGAAAGTCCAAATGAACCCTTGATCCATGGGCTGCAGAACGGATGCTGCGTTGGCAGGCATGAAATCAACATGAATTTTGTGGTATGTCTTCATCAGAACTCTTGGGTGACCAGGTGTGTTATCTATGAGCAGTAACACTTTGAAATAAATCTTTGCTGAGCAGTAGTCCTCCACAGTGGACTTAAAATATTCAGTAAACCATGTGGTAAACAGATGTGCTGTCATCTAGGCTTTGTTGTTCCATTTATACCGTGCAGGCAGAATAGATTTAGCCTAAGTCTTAAGGGCCCTAGGATTTTCAGAATAGTCAATGAGCATTGGCTTCAACTTAAAGTCTCCAGTTGCATTAGTCTCTAACAGGAGAGTCAGCCTGTCCTTCGGAGCTTTGAAACCAGGCACTGACTTCTCCTCTCTAGCTATGCAAGTCCTAGTGGCATCTTCTCTAATAGAAAGCTGTTTCATCTGCACGGAAAATCTGCTCTTGAGTGTAGCCACCCTCGAGAATGATCTTAGCTGGGTCTTCTGGGTGCCTCGCCGCGGCTTCTACAGCAGCACCTGGGTCTTCTGGATGCCTCGCCGTGGCTTCTACAGCAGCACCTGCTGCTTCCCCTTGCACGTTTATGTTGTGGCGACGGCTTCTCTCCTCAAGCCTCATGAACCCCCCTCCGCTAGCTTCAAGCTTTTCTTCTCCAGCTTCCTCACCTCCCTCAGCTGTCACAGAACTGAAGAGTCAGGGCCTCGCTCTGGATGAGGCTTTGGTTTAAGAACATGTTGTGGTTGGTTTGATCTTCTGTTCAGACCACTAAAACTTTCTCCATAGCCGCCATCAGACTGTTTCGCTTTCTTATCATTCATGTGTTCACTGGAGTAGCACTTGTAATTTCCTTCGAGACCTTTTATGTTCACAGCTCGGCCAACTGTTTGGTCCAGGCCTCACTTCCAGCCTGTCTCAGCTTCGACAGGCCTTTCTTACGGAGCCTAATCACGTCTAGCTTTTGATTTAAAGTAAGAGACCTGCGACTCTTCCTTTCACCTGAACACTTAGAGGCCGTTGTAGGACTATTAATTGACCTAATTTCAATATTGTCATATCTCAGGGAATAAGGAGGCCTGAGGAGGAGAGACGGGAATGGCTGGAGTCAGAATGCTTACTTTATAGGTTAAGTTCTCCATCTCATATGGGCGCAGTTCACGGTGCCCTGAAACAATTACAATAGTAACATCAAAGATCACTGATCACAGATTGCCACAACTAACATAATAGTAGTGAAAGCTTCGAAATATCTCAAAATGTGACACAGAGACGTGAAGTGAGCAAATGCTTTTGGAAAAATGGCACCAAAAGACTGGCTCAATGCACAGTTGCCACAAACCTTCAATCTGTACAAAGTAAAGCATCTGCAAAGTGCAATACAGTGAAGGGCAACCCAGCGAGGTGCGCTCGTAGGACACACAGCCGTCTGTACTATCTGTGGTCTCAGCCACCGCGGGTCTCGGGAGGTATCCTCTGTGGGGAAGGGGGGACCACTGTCGGTTCCGAATGAACTGGAAATAGAGCTATTTCCTGCTAGCTCAGAGCTGCAGCAACAGAAGGTACAATGCAACGAAACCGGCTCGGTTTCTCCAGGCTTAACACGATGCTCGATTGTCTTTAATTTTCCTGTCAGAGCAGACAGTTAAGTGTCCTGTTTTGTTCGCCCACCGCCCGCATCGCCCATCCTGCGACACTTGTGCCCAGTTAGATATGTTTTAGCTGGTGCACTTTTGTTTCTTTTCTTAAAGAACCAAGTAAAGAGTAAACGTGTTATTTCTTCTTTTTTCCACTCAAGTAAATACCTCTCTTTCATTTCTAAAAAGCTTCTCACTCGGGTGGATTTGCATCCTGGCATTTATCCTATCAGCTCTCAATTCGAGTGTCTTTGGAAGAGGCGTTAGAAAATCATCTCTGCCTCTTCCACTCTGCCTGAACCCTCAGCTGGTACAACTAAAAGCCATTTGGCATAAAAATGCAATCATCTTTTGGTCACACACGTAGCTGGGAGAATGTTTGGTTGTTAAAATGCAATTGGTTAATTTGTATTATGCAGTCCCGTTTCTTTCCCTGTCAGCAAAGTCACTTCTACCAACAGTGTTGCCCCAAACGTGGAAATGTGCCGTGTCTACGCCGATCCGGCAGCCGCTAGCCACAGGTGAGCACTTGAAACATGGCCTGTGCCATGGAAGGCTGAATTTTAAACTTTATTTAATTTTACTTAACTTAAAATTACAAAGAGCCACGTGTGGCTACTGGTCACCACTGTGAACATTACAGGTCACTCCTGATTAGAAGGGACTGAGCTGCTCTGCAGAACCCCGGGACGCTTGATAAGGCTTTGTGTGTTTCCACTGGGGGTGGGGTGAGAAGAGGGGTGTCACTGACGTCTCTCAAGGTCTCCCTGAACTGCTTCAGCCCCCTCTCTTTTCACCAAAGGTACCCACTGTTCTCTGCTCAGTGGTCTCTGAGCACATCTGGCCATTGGGGACCCAAACACATCTGGAGGCAAGTGGTAGGTCCCCTGAGCCATAGGTGGGGAGCTCTAGAGCTGGCTGTCAAATCCCTGCGGTCACAGGGTGTTTGAGCTCCTTACTTAGCCACTCAGAATTCTTCCTCTGGAGCACAGGGCCATTGATGAGTTGCATGGAAAGTAATTGACCAAGGCGGTCTTTGCCTGTGCCTTCCAGGCTCAATAGTCTTCCATAACCAGGGAGCCGGTATCATGAGGAGGAATCCAACCAGGAGAGTACACGTGACTGAATTTTCACAGGGCTGGACATTTAATTCAACGTGATGGGGAAGCTTCAGGCCAAAAGAGATAGTGAGGCAGCTCAGAGCTTAGCAACAGCAGGAAGTAGCTATCCACCTCTAGGTTGGAGGGTCAGAGGGAAGAGGTGGTTTTACTAGAGCCCAGGGGTGGGGACAGGACTGTCATTGGGTGGAAATTGGAGCCACGTGGCAGGTGTTTCTGATGGGAGAGGGAGCCAGTTAGGAGAAGCATCTGTTGCCCTAGACACTTCCTGGGAGACAGAAGGAAGGGGGGAGAGACTCTGACTTCTCCCTTTTGCCCACCCTCCGGTCTCCTACTAATGCTTCCCATTGGGTCAACCCAGCCAGAAGCCAGCTGATAGAGGAATCTGGGAATGGCTCCTCCAAGGTCTCCCGTTATAGAGAACAGAGGAGGGGAGGGGCGAGGACTGGCCTGGAGTCTGTGTGTGTGTGTCTAAAATAACACGAGCCTCTGTGTCCCCAGCACACTGTTACAGAGAGCAAGGACCACCCACGTCTGTGTTTCCCCTGCTCCCTGCCCCAGTCTTCCCTTCCACAGCACCACCCACCTCCACCCCAGTGCCCCGGTCAGAGCACAGCTGGAGCGAGGGTCAGTGATGTTGGTGGGGTATAGACCTCTTAGAAAGGATGCCGAGGAGTGGAGTTCACTATTCGTGGTGGTGATGGTTTGAATGGAGTTATATTTTTGTTGTGAATTATTGTTTTTTAATTTTAATTAAATTAAAAAATTTTGCCACAATTTAAAAAGCACAACATACATCGTCACCATTTTAAAGTTCAGGGGCATTAAGTACATTTGCATTATTATGCAACCAATCTCCAGAATTCTTTTCATCTTGCAAAACCCCTGCTCCCTGTCCCCAGCCCCTGGCCACCACCATTCTCGTCTGTTGCCATGAGCCTGACTGTTCTAGACAGCTCTGAACTGAATGATTTTTGAAGTGACTGCCATCCTGGAGGTTCTGTGATTCGATCTTTAAAAAAATCTGTGTAGTAGAATTTAAAACAAAACAAAGAAGAGCATCTGGGTAGGATTGCTGTGCTGGCCTGTTTCCCTCCCGACACATGGAAGGCACAGAAGTTCAGGAAAGCCTGTGCTAGGGGCTGGGTCATTGCCGAGATCCAGCCCCTAGGGAAGAGATGAGAGGACGGGGGCTATGAGGAATTTAGCTGGAAGTATTTGGAGTGAAAAGTCAAAGGCAAGGCTATCTCCCCAGACACTGGTCTCTGGTCCGCGGCAGGGTTCTGATGCGGGCAGGCCTGCCCCTCAGGGGCCCCGTTGTGTCTGAAGAGCCTGGGACTGTTTGAGTTCTGCTGGTTGAGCCCTATCACCCTATTTTGACTGGCCAGCTAATTGTGAAGTTGCAGTAATTTGCCTCATTTAACATATCACCGTCAGCTGGTTTTCTTGTGGAAAATACTATTACGTTAAAATGCAAACTTGGGCCACGTACCATCTCTTCCCACCTCCATAGCTTTTTGAGGTCCTGATGTGTTTTAAACAATCATCAGGCCTTTATTAAGTGCCTATTACATGCTTGGCCCTGTGTTGAGAATCGATCCATGAAGTAAGAGTAAGGGAAGACTTGGTTCTTGCCTTAAAGGAACTTGAACTTCCTGGGGCACCAAATGGCAGTGAGACAGTGTGTGAACCTGTTCTGCCCTGGGGGGTATACATGTTAGCCATTCAGGGGTGAGCGGGGTTGGGGGCCCAAATCCTTCCATTAACATTTTTTTTAAATCTGATTTTAGGACAGTTTCAGATTTACAAAAAAACTACAAAGATAGTAAGAGAGAGCTCCCGCAGACCCCACGCAGTTTTCCTATTGGTGCATCTTGCATTAGTGAGGTGTGTTTGTCCTGAGCAATGAACCTGTGTTTGTACCCAGACTTTGTTTGGATTTCCTTATGTTTTGCCTAATGTCCTTGTTCTGATCCAGGATCCCTTTGAGGTTACCTCAACCCATTTGGTCATTGTGTCTCCTTAGCTCCTCTTAGTTGTGACAGTTTTTCCCAGACTTTTGTTGTTTTTGAGAACTTTGGCAGTTTTAAGGAGTACCATTCAGGTGTTTCATAGAATGTCCTTTGGGGGAGAAACTAGGGAAAGATGCCCTCTCTAACAGGCTGAGGTCGAAACATGAATGGAGGAGAGAGACATGTTTGCCTTTCCCGCAGGGTAGTCAGAAGGTTGCAGAGGCCAGAGGAGGGAGTAGATGGGGTGGGGGTGCTGAGGAATCAGGGAAGCCTTATGGGGGGATGGGCTTTGGGTAGAGCAGAGTTAAGGTGGTGGAAGGAAACTCTAAAAGGACCATGCCAGCATTTCCTCAAAGACAGAGCCTGTTTTCCTGCATGATCTTGGCAGTCGCGTCCTTGGGCCTGTGATGGCATTGGGCTGCCTCACACCGAACTTGGCAGAAGTGTTTGTGTCTCCAGGGTGAGCAGAAGAGGAGGTTGCTGGCTGGGGTTTGACGCAGGCTGCACCAGGCCTGGCGTGACCTGTTGAGGGCTCAGAGGGAGCTCAGGGGGACAGGCTGCCCAGTGCCTGCCAAGCAATGGCTTTAATTAGGAGGCTGATAGCACCGGCAGAAATGTTTGGTACATAACACTGATTTGTTTTTATATCATTTTATTACACAACATAAGCAAGTGAGAAAACTAACCAACCTTCTCCTTGAGACTTGGGGTGCAGCTTGGCAGGACTGAGCCTGTAGAGGAGGAAAGGAGCTAAAGATTCAGGGTAAATTTGGAGGGACCAAGAAGCCAGAGAAATCCCCCCAGAATAAGGTCATTCTGTCCATGCATCCATGTGTCCATGCATGCATCCAGCCAACCAGCCAAGCATCATTCAGCCATTCATCCATCCTCCAGAGATCGTTATCCAGTCCTCCATCCATCCATCCATCCATCCATCCATCCATCCATCCATCCATCTATCCATCATCCCCTGTATGTGTAAGCAATGGCAGACCACATCCTCAGTGCACACTGAGCCAGTCGTCCCTTGGCCAATCCAGTAGACTGACTTTTCTGACCCACAAGCCCCTCCCACCTCCATGATCAGCTGGTTAAACCCCTCTTGCTTGAGTTCCCACCCTGTGCCACTCCGGTTCCAGATCCCTCCAGGCTCCGTCCCTATAATTATGGAGACAGCACATCCCCTCTGAAAAGAATATGAAAATATTTGATGGCAGTACAGAGGTTTGTACACAGTAAGCCGTGGTCGCAGAGCCAAGGACGTAGAGGGCAGACAGCTGAGCTCTCCATGCAGGGGTGGGCCGTGAAAGAGGCACGAGAGGGAGAGAAATAATGTCTTGCGGCAGCTGTTAATACCCACATTTTACAGATGAGGCAGTGGAGGCACAGTGAGAGGTGAACAACGTGCCTCATGCCACAGGGTCTGGTTTGGGGCCCAGGGACTCAGACCGCAGAGCTCCTGTTCTGTCTGCCACTCCGGCTCCCTGGCCACCCCCGTCTCTGTGCCCATCGGAGGGCCCACAGCCACGCAGCAGGTGCTGAGTAAGTGTTTGTTCCACTGTGGACTAAGATGCCATTTCTGAGCTGTTTGTGATCGGACCGATCTCTAATATCCATTTCCTAATACCCACCTTTTGCAGCAACGAGGAAATGAGGTGGGGTGGGAATTTGGGGGACATCATTATTTCTGTTGTTCTCTGAGAGAAAGCAGGGTCCTTTAAGTACAAGACAGTCATCTTGCCTGCAGTGAGTCCCCTGTGGAACCCGTGAGAGCGCCTCTAGGAGCTGTGACCCAGGTGCCCTGGTTTCAGAGGGAGGTAAACTGAGTCTCCCAGAGGTGTCGGCCTGAGCCCAGATTTTCTCCCCTTCTGGCCCCTCCTGGCCCAGTCCCTGCCTGCTGGGGTGTAAGTGGCCCTGCCAAGTGATGCCTCCCTGGGGCCAGGGGCCCTTGGAGACCACTCTGAGCCTCCTCTGGCCTCTGTGGCAAGTCCTGCCTGACCCCGGGAGGGAGAGAGTGTCTCTGCTACATGCGTGACTTAAAATAATGGTGGTTGTCTCAGCGAGAAGAGACAAATGAATCACTAGGAAGGGTTTTTCACAGGTCAGCAGGTTTGGGACTCAGATACATTAATATGGAAAATCGCTTTTCCTTCTGAGTGGGGCTGGGGTGGATGGGGCACGAGGGCTCAGGCTTCCGGTCCGAGGGGCAGGACGGGTGCTCCGGGCCCGCAGCCACTCTGGGAGCCCTGGAGTCCGTCTTACAGTCAACGATGAGCCCCCACCACTCCTCGAGGGAGAGGGGAGTCCTCCCTGAGGTGCCCGACTGGCCCTCCTCCCTCTGCCTTTGCTTGGGCCGGTCTCCTCTGCTGTGGCCAGGCTGTCCTGCCAGCTCGCCCCTCCCCCGTGTCCAGCCAGGAGCCCTCGGGGATACCGTCTACACTTCCTGCTCCGTCCCTCACTGATAGACACTCACAGGCTGCTGCTTAGCGGGTTTGGTAGTTGTCCTGTCTTCCCACTCGTTTGTGCTTCCGTGAGGAGAGGGAAGGTACCCTCGGGGCTGAGGGCATGGGCTCTGGGTTTAGACAGACCTGCCTTGTGCTTCCGTGAGAGTTCTTCAGGCCTTGAGGAGGGATTCAGCGGGCACAGAGTGTGGGCTTTGGGTTCTGAGTTTGGACAGCTGTGAGTTTAATTCTTGTTTCTGCCACTTGCCCCTCAGGGAACGTGGAGGGGGCACTTAACCTCTCTGAGACCCCTTTTCCTTCTGTATAATGGGAATAACTCTAGTAATTATCGAATCAGGTAGTTGTAAGGAGCATTGAATACTGCGCCTGGCCCCAAGTATGAGGCTCAGGACGAAAGACAGACAGTCTCTGATCCCCCCCGGTCCCTCCTGCCTCTGCTGGGGTCTGGCACATGCTGCTCAGACTGATTGGAACAGTCAACTAACCCTTTGCCCTCCAGATTCTCCTGCCTGGTTTTGGTACCGTGGAGGTGCTTGGACTTCCAAGTTACACTTTACTGAGTTCTCAGGTGTGACACTAAGACCACAGGGAACGGAGGAGTGATAAGAAAGAACAAAAGGTTTGGGGTCTGAGGCCCACAGCACTTTCTCTGCAGGCCACAGGGCGGCTTGTATGTGGAAACTGTGTGGAGAGGCTGAGGGTCAGGCCCCAGCTGTCCTGTGTCAAAGCCGGGCTCGGCCACAGGGGAGCTGTATGAGGTCAGGCAGGGTGCCCCGTGTGAGGGTGTGTGCCTCCGAGGATTGCTCTGCCAAACACGGGGTTAGCACGGGGCTGGCTTAACCCGGTCTCTGCCCTGGGAGCGCGGGCGGGAAGGAACATATCCGTTGTTGTTAACAAATGCAATCTGGTTACTCCCCTTCTCTGTGGCTCCCTGCACTGGGACCCCCCGGTTAGCTCCCACTTTGCCTCTCCGAGGAACCCGCCCAAAGATGTTTGTGCCTCCAGGAGCCGGGAGGGCAGAAATGCAGGCCTCCTGCTCTGTAATGGACAGCAGGTGAGCCCTCCCTCACGCCCCTGCAGGTGGTCTCAGGATGACCCCCCATCTGTGGGGTCGTTCGGAAGGAGGGGTTGGGGGGGTGGAAGAAAGTGAAGGAAGACCAGTGCAAAATCATTCTGTCAGCATGCCCACAGCTTTGTCTGCCATCTTGCTGAAGCAATGTATTAGTTTCTGGGCTTTCCGAAAGGAGGGAGGCTCAAAGGCTGTGGCTGCAGGGATGACCGTGCCCATTTGCTGGGCATCGCACAAGCACCCCGCTTCCGTGTGTGTCCCCACAGCTCCATGTGGTCAGTGCTCTTGTCGTTCCTGTTTCTCCGGGTGCAGAACTGTAGCTCGGAGAGGTTGATTGAGCACCTTGCTGGATTCATACCACTAGCCAAGCGGAGAGTCAGAATTTGGACCCAGGCAGCCTGACCCTTTCCAACAGTAACCCACTGCTTTGCTTTCAGGATGCTTACCGATGCCCTGGTTTTTAAGGAAGGGAAATCACAGCTCAGAGAGGCAAAGACACCTTCCCTGGGACACAGAGCTGCATCAGGATGCTGGTTGCCTGTTTCTAGCTTGGCCTGGTTCTGTTTTGGGTCCCCTGCAGTCCCCCAGCCCCCAGGGAGCTGAAGCTCGGGGCTGACCTCAGGCAGGGCTGCAGGGAGGGGCTGACCCTGGCGGCCAAGGCTGGACGGCTGAAGATGGAGGGGCTGAGATGCGGGGCCCCGCCCCGAGCCCGGGCGCCTTGCCAGAGCTGCTGACACCCAGTTGCATTTTGTCATCTGTTCCCTTCGCCTGATTTAATACAACCTTAAATAATAATGGGGCAGGAGTAAGGGGGGACGAGGAAGAAACAACCCAGCCAAGAGTCCGCGTAACAATCTCATCCAGCCTGGTGTTTTCCCTTTGCTGTTTGAGAAGCAGTTTCTCCTCTGATGTAAACATTTTTTTTTATGATGATTCTGGGCTGAGCGGCACCAGGGGCTGCTGCGTGGTGCTTTCCGCGAGCTCCCTCTGGTCCTCAGATGCGGGCAGAATGGGGCCCGTAACCATGGCAATTCTCTAATGTTCTCTTTCCATAAACCACAAACATAGGGGGAGTCTCCATTACGGCTTCTTCAAGGAGAAAACAAAGCTTTCCCTGACTGGGGCAGGGCAGGGTGGCAGGGAGAGGGGCGGAGAGGAGATGACGAGAGGCTTTACAATTTTTTTTTCTTGTCATAGAGATGAATTGCCTGAAAATTAGCTCAGTCCAAACCATGGTTTCAGTAATTAAGCAAGACACAGCCAGGGCCAGGCACAAAACTTGCACTCCTTAAATATTCGTTGAAGGCATGAAGGGAAGGAGGGAGGGAGGGGGTGGGGGAAGCATTTGGGGAACAGTGAGGAATGACGTTGGTCATAACGAAAGGATATAAAGTGCTGCCGGCCTGTCTAACAGACTCCTTGGGAGAGGTAGATGGGTATAACTCTTCCCACCTGAAGGCTGGCGGGGAGGTCTTACCTTCCTGGTTTTCCTGGGGCTGAGCACATGGTCTCTGGCGGGTCAGCATCGGTAAGTATTCGTTGAAGAAGTGAAGGAAGGAGGGGATCAAGTTTTCAACTCCTTGGGAGTAGCCCGAATTGTACTGAGGATGTAAATAGAATGAAAGCTATGAATTCTTGCTCTAAAATCATAGTCACCGAAGACATACATCTCATATGACATTTCAGGGTGCTTACGGACTCACTCCTGCCCGTGCCTAGACTCCACGGGGAGAGTTCCGGGCCACATTAACCTCTAAGTGCCCTTGAACATTTGTTAGGGTGGATCCTCAGTGAGAGAAGGGTCTACCTGGCTGCCTTGGTTTCCCTGAGGTAACTGAGAATAGGTGGATTCAAAGAGGCAATTTTACTCTCTATATGTTTTTTTAGATTTTATTTATTTGAGAGTGCAAGCATGCACACGCATGAGAGAACGAGCACTGGCTGGGGGAGAGGCAGAGGGAGCGGCAGAAGCAGGTTCCCTGCTGAGCAGGGGAGCTGGACACTGGCTTGCATCTGAGGTTGGGATCGGGACCTGAGCTGAAGGCAGATGCTTACCCAGCTGAGCCGCCCGGGTCCCCTTCTCTTAATTTCTAAGTTCTGGGAAGATAAATAAACAGGGTTCAACTGACTGCTTTGGATCCCAGGGGCCTCAAGAGAAATTCCACTCCTGACACCTATGTGCAGAGAGAATTCCTCTTCCAGGAGATGTCTCAGAGTGTGGACCTTGAGCAGAAGGCCGTTGGCATTTCTCTTGTCCTCAGGGCTGCCACATGCATCGTCTCCCTGATTTGTGTGGTTGGGTGCCACACACTGGTCCTGTTGATTCCTCCCAGTCACAAGCCATGCACCTGTCCACCTCTGCGCTGAGTGGAGGACTGGCTCTGGTTCATCCTGGTGTCCTCAGGGCTTCGCAGCATGGGGCTCCCGATTCACAGGTGACCTGCCAGTCCTCTACAGCACTGTCCCACTGGCAACCTACACCTTCCGTATCTTTGGGATCCAGTATTATGAAAGCAGTTTACAATACTAAAGAATACAATGTTAGACATCATTGCTGATCTTGAATTTCTTGCCCTTGGCTTGAGAGCTAAGGGTTCTTTCCTTTTTTTATCTAACAAAAGCATTCTTGTACCTAAAGTGTTGCCTCCCCTGCAAAGTATTCCAGAATGTGTTACTTCCTCCCCTGTTCCCCAGCTCTTTGCTTCACATTCAAATGTCACCTTTTTATGGACTCACTTGTTTCCTTTATTGTAAATTCCTGGAGGGTGGAGACTGGATCCAGTTCAACGTGGTATCCCATCGTGCTTTGCACAAAGCAGAAACTCAGCAAATGGGGGACCTGGTGAAGAGCAGGAAAGCAAGTGATTCCTCATGATGAGGGGTGGGCTTCCCCCTCTCTAGCTCCATGCCCTGTGCCGTGTCACTTTGCCGTTCCTTTCACAAAACTGGATCGCCTGTCCCGGCCCTTCAATGCTAGGCTTGGCGGGGGGACGTGCTTGCCAGCGGGACGTGAGCACACACGATGCGAGCAGAGGCTTGGGATGTTCTGCGGCATTTGAGTAGCCCTCCTGTGCTTCGACCATCACCCGACTCGCAGTGAGGATGGGGACGCACAGAGCCGAGCTGCCCAGCCACCTGCAGACTTGTGAGTGAAAGATCCACGCTGTTGTCGCCACTGGGATTCGGAGGATGTTTGTTATGCAGCAGCAGCTGTTTAATACAATCGCTCACCTAAAATACAGGCTGAGAAACATAGAAGGCCTTGAGGTGTTCATTGTTTTTAGGGGATGGCTTGGACTTTTTAGGGGAAAAAAAATGGAACATCAAGTAGAAACCTGAAGAACTGGCTGGTTATTCCTTTAGGGGAAGACTTGCAGGAAGGTGGAGGATGGGTAAGATTTCCCCCAAACATCTTCCTTTCTAAGCCAAGCCTGTTGCTCTTAAAATCTGAACGATGATAGCTTTTGTGGGTGAAAAAAAATAAATAAACTGGGCTTCTTTGAAAAGCCGCACATTTCCCTCATTGCTACGAAAGGTGTTGTTTACTGTTGCTGACTTCTGTGAGTAACTCTGCAGTCTGAAGTGATGTCCACGTGTGTGCACGAGGGTGTGGATTTCAGACAAAGTCTGACTTTGATGCCTTTTAGAAAATTGGACTGCTCCGTCATTCTGTCATGGGGTTCCCTGGCTGGCTCGTTGCATTACCAGCAGCACAAGGGCTGAGCCATGAGAGTTGAGGGAGCCTAATCTGGTTTCTACCCTTGCCTGTGGCTTGAGGGTTTTCACACGATGAGCTCTCTTCAAAATCTGGAGGTGCTGGAGCGTAGCTATGGCCAAACTTCTCATCTGTTTCTAATCCATAGCAGGTCTCCAAGGAACTTCAGCCCAGTGCTTGAGAAAGGGATGGGGCCCCAAAAGTCATCCTGCAGAACTTTGTGGTGACAGTTGGGGCAGTAGTTTTCACTTAATAAACCTCGACTGACCATTTACTGTGTGGCAAGCACTGCTGGGCACCAAAGCAACCCCTTGCTCCCTGCTCTCTTAGAAATTATGATCTGGAGGGAAGACGGACATTGATAAATATTCATACAAATAGATGTGAATTTGTAAATGTGACAGGTGCTACACATGGGAGCTACTCGGGCTATGAGAGCTAATAATAGAAGTATTTGACTTTGGAACATCAGAGATGGGAGATGATTTCTGAAGCAGCTTAAAAATCTTTGTCTTATCAAGGTCCTAGCTACTCCATACGAAGCCATTGTGCAAATTAGGAAAAGACTTCCTGGCTCCCAGAAGCCCTTGCGTGTGAATGACCCACAGGAGTGTGCACAGCCATCCTGCGGCTCAGCCCCATCCTCTGATCACCCCCAAATCACAGCCATGTTCCCAGAGCTCTGAGATGTGGGTCTGGACCTGCCTCCCTGCCTCGTGTGGCCAGGGCATACCGAGCCCCATGTGTTAGGCACCTGGAGTGGAGTTCTGTTCCATGTCCAGGGGATAAAATATAACATTGTAAGAGCATCACCTTCTCTGGTACGGAACCAGAAGCTTTTCCGTTCTGATTATAATAGATCTGACATTCTGGTAAGTGGAAAACATACTTTAGGTTGTCTGATCTTGGCTCTTCTTCCTGTCGTTTCTCTTCTTCCTGCCCTGTCCAAATTGATGCTGGGAAGTACAGGGGGCTCTCTCAAAGGATCAGCGTACAGGAGTTTTCAGACCGCCATGGTTTCCATGATGTCGCTAGCCCACCTTGATCATAGCTCATCTTGCTGGTGATCAAGGAGGCGAAGGGCAGGCTCTGGTAGAGTTCCCAGGTTCTGGAGTCAGTAGAGATCCTGCCTTTGGCCTCCCCTTAGCTCTTCTTACCACAGCATCCTGAGTCCCTGGCAAGCCCTCCCTCTGCCCCAGCCCAGCTGGTCTCTTTCTAGCCTTTGCTGTCTTTCACTGCTGCCTCACTGGGCCCACAGAAAGCCAAATAATTCTTGACTTGGAGCCTATACCACATGCAAACTGAGAGACTTGGGAGGCAGCATCCAGCAGGTTCCTTCAGCTCAGGAAGAATGAGCCTGCATTCTGCGGGGCTCCCTGCACAGTGCCCTCTTGCCTGCATCCCCCACGCAAACCCACTCTGTCCGCAGCGTTGCTTTCAAAGTCCTAATGTGGGGCATGTCCAGCTTGCAGTGGCCTCAGGACGGGCTTCCTGCTTCTAATCTCCTCCCTCCTGACCCAGCCTTCCATACTGCTGTTGCTTTCCTTATCATAAAACAAAGCTCTGGTTATAACATCTTCTGTTCAAAAACTTTGAGCAGCTCTTCATTGCCTCCTAATTAAGCCTGAAATTTTCAACACGGCAGCTAACAAGGTCTTCGCTCCTGGCCCCAACTCACCTCACGGAACTTGCCTCTCATTTCCCTGCCCCTGCCTTCTTGGTGCTGGACCCCGGGACTTCTGTCGGTCCCCAGACACACCAGCAGCTTTCATACTGCTGTGTCTTCACTCTCCCCGTGTCTCTCACCTGGCGTTCCCTTTCTCCGTGCTGCCTGGAGACAGACTTCATTTCTTTCACGGCCCGATTCAAGGGCTCTCTTTGCTAGAAAGTCTTCCTTAACCTGCCCCACCATGGGAATTAGCATGTTGCTTCTGTGTGACAGCCCATGTCCCTGCATTTCTTTTCCTGTTTTTCTTTCTAGGTTGAAAAACTTGATTCCTCAAGGTCTAGGAAAGGCTCTTGGTCCTCTTTGTCAATGTGCTTGGTGATTGGCAGTGTCTCTCAACAGTGGGGCCTCCATGAACAGTTACTGCTGTCCAATCCGTAGGCCGGAGACGGTGTTGTCCTTGCCCTGAAGGTACTGATTTTCTGGATGAGGAAACGTCACGGGAACATGAAATGTCATGAACTCAATGCTGACCAATGAGTCAGCAACGCTGGGAATGTCAAAGCATGTGGCCGCTATGGAAAAGTCTGGCAATTCCTCAAAAAATTAAACAGAGAATTATCACATGGCCCAGCAATCCCACTTCTGGGCACATATCTAAAAAAAATTGAAAGCAAAGGCTTGAGCTGTGTTCTATACCCTGATCCTAGCACCATCATTCACAATAGCCAAAAAATGGAAGCAACCCAGGTGTCCATCTACGGACGAATGCAAAGCCAAAGTGTGGTTTATATGTTCAGGGAAATATAGTCCATCTTAAAAAAAAAAAGGAAATTCTGATACACGTTATAAGCTACATGGATCTTGAAGAATTTATGCTAAGTGAAATAAGCCAGTCACAAAAGGATAAATATTTATGATTCCACTTATAGGAGGTACCTGGAGTTGTCCAACTAATAGACACAGGAAGTAGCGTGGTGGTTGCCAGAGTCTGGAAGGAGGAGAAGTGGGGGAGGGGCTGGAGGCAGGACAAGTGGGGGAGGGGCAGACTGGAGGGGGTGTTAGTGTTTAATGGGGGCAGAATTTCAGTTGGTGATGATGAAAAAGTTCTGGAGATGGATAGTAGTGGAGATAGTTACAAAACAATGTAAATATACCTTATGCTCCTGAACTGTACACTTAACAATGATTACATTGGTAGATTTTATGTTATGCATATTTCACCGCAGTAAAAAAGAAACAACCACGACAAAAAGAATCAGCAAGTACAAGTAATAGTCTACATACGAATTGGCTGCAGACTCAGTTGTCTTTGGTTGCGAGTGCCGAGGTGGGTTTCAAAGGCAAAGGGTGGGGGTTCTGGCAGAAGCGTTATGAGCTATTTGGATCCCGCCTAAGGGGGAAGTGGATGAGGGGTCTTCTGGAGTCAAGCCTGCCTTAGTGGGAGGTTCCCTATCTGAGTCCCAGAGATCGACTACTAAGGACCACTCAGCTCAAGTCTTCTCTCTTCCAGGTGCGCCTGGCAAATGGGAGAGATGAGCAGGTGATAGGCAGGCAAGAGAAGAATGAGGTCAGGGACCCTCTCCCTGCCTGTTTGGCTGGGGCTCTGGTCCTCTCCTGCCGGCATATCTTGGTATTAGGCAGCAAGTGGGGAGAAGAGAAGGAAAAGAAGGCTTATTGGAAGTTTCCTGACACTCTTCTACATTGCCTGTAGTCAGAACCCAGCTGTGTAAGGAGTCTGTACTCCTGGAGACAGTGTCTGGGCATAAATGTCAGGCTTCTGTTTCTAAGGAAGAAGGGGGAACGGATACAGGTAGTCCACTGGCTGGCTCTGCCAAGGGCTGTGAAAGACCCTTCCGGACGGGGGTGGACAGAGTCGACTGGGCCTTTTTCCTTCTCCCAGGATCAGGTGTCTAGGCTTTGGTCTTCTGTGGCCGACTTGGCCCCTTCCCTGTGCTGAGTGTAGAGCAGGGCACCTTGTGCCCAGTCTCAACGGAGACGGGAAAGAACCAGAATGGAACCAAGCACAGACATCTTAGACCAGGCAGCTAAAAGTGCTATTTCAAACTTGCTCCTCCCACCTATCCTCTTAGTTATGATGGGATATAGGTTGCTATAGTGATGGGAAGATGAGAGAAGGGATTGTGGGTGCTGAGGCTGCTTTCACCTACACATAAAACTTGGTAAAAGTTTCCTCCAAGGAGCTGGACTTGGCATAAGGCAAAGCCTGCCTTTAGATGCCAGAGAGCTTGAAAAGATTTCCCAGGTTTGTGTCCACCAAACAGGTCTTGCAAGAAGCCAGTGCTGTAACCTGGGGAGTCTGGCAACATTCCAGGACGGGGAATGATTCTCTGCAAATGCTAAAGCCCTGGAATGAGCTGAGAAAACTCTCCTGCTTTGAACTTGGGAGTGGGGGCAAGAAGAGGGGTGGCCAGGAGTGCAACACAGGAAATGGCCCTGTGCCCTGGGTGCAAGTGGACAGTGGTGGCGTGGAGCCCAGGCTTTGGCATTTCTGGGGTCAGGTCCTTCCTCTACCGCTTTTTCCTTGTATGACCTTGAAATAATTTCTTTCATTTTCTGAGCCTCTGCTTCCTCACCTGTGCAATGTGGATAACACCAGCTCCTGAGAGAATTGCATGAGGGAATACACACAGGGTGCTTAACCCAGGGTCAGGTGCCTGGTGTGGGGTCTACTGGTGGTTATCTTAACTGGCATTTCCAGGTGACGAGAGCCTGGGTACTTGAGTGTGTAGAGAGTTACAGCCTTTTTTTTTTTTTTTCCCCGGAACTGAAGAAGTGCTCCAGGAGCGAGGAGAAGATGGGAGTGGAGGAGGGGTGGCGAGCAGGTAAGGAGCCCCAGCTTCTTTGCTCCTGAATTATTCATGGAGACAGGCTTTGAATAATTGGAGGCCATTTTTCATTATCATTATTACCCAGAGAAATGATTCCGTAGCTAAATTTTGAGGCTGGGAAGTACACTTGATTCCGTTTAGATTGCTTTCTTAAAAACTGCTTAGGGATAGCCCCAGACCAGCACCTCATTCTGGGACGTGTGAAGGCAAGGGCGAATAATCCCACCTTGTCAATTACTTCCCAAAATGTAAGCCCGAGAGGAGCGAGGGAGGGGGCGTCGCGGGGGGTGGGGGAGGGAGAAAGGCTGTGGGGCTCTAGAAGGACCTTGGGCCTGACGGATGTGGGGCCAGCCTGGACAGAGGAGCAGTTCGCTGTGTCTGTGTCTGGAGGGGCTCTGAGGAGGCTGTCTGGCCCTATGTCCCCTTCCCCACTCCCATATTTCGTCCCCATCGAGGCACAGAGTATTGAAAAACGCCTCCCCTCCACCCCGAGTCACCTGAGGCAAGCCCTGCTCCTCTCGCCATGCCTCAGTTTCTCTTTCTGAGAAATCAGGCTGAGAATGTGCCTTTTGCAGAATTGTTATGAGGGCTGAACAAGATGATGGCCATGGTTTGCCCAGCACTGTGCATCACCTAAAGGAAACTTTTAAAAACTGTTAGAAAACCTGTGCCCCTTGCTGCCACTCTACCTTTAGGTCCCAGGGGTTAAGCGTTGCCCCCTTTCAAAATATAGAGACAAATGTCCCCGTACGGTAAGAGCTTATGCCTTTAGTCATAATAAATCAGTTATCTCTGGGGCTGGCAGGGGGCCACTGGTTCTTCTGTGTGTTGTGGGTGGGCAGGAGAGGAGGTGAGGGTCGGGGGGCAGGCGGTGTTGAGGAGAGGGGGAGAAGGGCACTTAAAGGGGAGGCAGGGACAAGCCTGCTGCTGGACGTTTTGGGCAAAGGCCAGTCTGAAGACGCCCACGCATACGCACGCACGCCCAAGTACCACGCACACGCTTAGACACACGCATGTGCACACACCCACGCGCACACGTAGTTGCCGAGCCTGGGTGTTTTATGAAGCCCCCATCCCCACCCACCTGCTCCAGCCCAGCCGACCCAGTTCAAGGCAGACGCATTCACATCTGGCCGACGAGATGTAAACAGAGGTGTCCCATGCTGGTTTCTGGGAACCCGCCTCAAGACAGCGGGCTTATGCCCTTGGTGGTAATTTAATCACTGTCTGGGAGGTTTGTTAGGATTACGTCTGTCTGTCTAATGAGTTAGTGGCTCTCAGGGGAAGGAGTGCCTCTTCTGTGTCATGGCCCCTGTCTCCCACCCAGGGCCAAGCCCAGGGCTCTGCATGTCCTCCGTCTGCAAAACTCCACAGGCTGTTGATTGCCTGACTATGAAAGCAGTTGCCGCCCACTGACCTGTTTTGAACCTGGCTGAGCATTAATCCTGGGGACCCTCTGAGTGAAGAGAACCCAGCCCAGAGTAGAACAATTGGATCAGATGTGACAAAGAAAGAAAGCAGGGGCCAACCCTCGCCCCACTCTCAGAGAGAGCCCTACCCCGGCGATCCTTTTCTCTGCCAGTTCTCTCCATTCCACTCTCTGTGACGACTTCATTTCTGGTTCCTCCAGCCCTGTCCCCACTTCCCTACCAAGGAAGAAGGTGAAGAAGCTGCCGTGTACAGAGTAGCACAGGTGTTGGCCCCTGGTCGTTCCCAGAGGTCTGCAGAGGGCAAAGCCTTAACCCAGTGGGATAGACCCTGGGGCGCCCCTCAGCACCTGGAGGTCCTTTCCAGAGCCCCTGCTCTAGAAAACCACGCAGGGCCTATGTCTTCACACTAAAGCAAGGTCTTTGGGGTGCTGTGGGTTGTGGGTGTCTGGATGCTCTTTGCTCCTGGCAAAGGTTGTTGTGCTTCCCTTCCCTCTGTCAGGCATCCGAGATATCAGATGTCATACCCAGACATCCCTGAGTCCGAATCCCAGCTCCGCTGCTTCCGAGATGTCACACAGCCCCCGCAGGAGTGCATTTTGTCCATTTGTGAACCCAGGGTCCCAGGAGAGACTTCCTCCTGGATGATCCTTCTTGCCAAGTGAATCCTTTCCTCTGCCACTGTCTTGGACTAGCCTAGCCTCTTTGTGGTCACCCGTGCATAGCCAGAGAGGGTGTTTGGCAAGTGCATGGTCTATTTAAACTTCTTGTGACTCATGGCAGAGGTGACAGGTTGTCCTCTAATATGTATTTTTTTCCCCCTGTCTTCTATAGAACATCTGATTTTCCTCTGGGCTTCTGGCCAACCACACAAAGATCGTATTTCCCAGCCTTCTTTGTGGATAGGTGTGACTGACCATACGACAAAGTTCTGGTCAGTGAGATGTAAGTGTAAATGCCATTTGTCAGTGTAGGAGCATCTTCATTAAGGAAGTGGGCCCACGGTCATTGCCCCTTCCTTTTTCTTCCTCTTTCTTGCTGCCTGGAAGACATAGATGTGATGGCTGGAGCTCTAGCTGCCACGTTAGACCATGCGGATGAGGCCCACACTCTAGGGAGGGTAGAGCAGTGAGATGGCAGGTGTGTTAGTGAGTGAGGTTTTTATGGAGCAGAACCACTGTACCAGCCTTAGATTACTTACCTCTAAACTTTTATGTAAAGAAGGAATAAACTGTTATTTAAGTCATCTCATCTCATCTTAGCCTCATAGCTGAACCTAGTGAAGACAAATCCATTAAGAACCTCAACACAGTCTTACCCCTAGCTACATATTTTAATCACCTGGAGGACAATTAAAGGAAAACCCCCATCTCAGACCAAAAGACCTAGAACTTCTAGAGGTAGAGTCTGGGCACAAGTACATTTTTAAAGCTCCCCTGGACAATTCTGATGGGTAGTCAAGGATGAAAAATCACTGCTTTCCATCAACTAATTTATTTGTTTCAAATCTCTGCTCCCAGCTCCCCAGAGGGAGGATAAGGGCCCTTTGGAGGAGCTACCTGATCTGTGCTAGTATTGGAAGGGGTTTGGGATGGCAATTCTTAAATTATTTCTGTGTACCACTGAGAAGCTAAGTGAAAAGTGTTCTTTTGTGGTCAAATAGGCCTAGTTACACATTAGCATATTAAAGCCTCTGAGAAGTATTAAAGCAAAGAAACAGAATTAACTTTGTTAAGTCCACTGTATTCCAAACCTATTTCCCAAAGTTCACCCTCCCTTTTTCTTTTCTTTCCTGCATAGTCCATATTAAAATCCTACGGAAGGATTTTCATATGTTGGTTTGGGCAAAGGCCAGAGATTGGCCAAAGCAAGGATTTGCTTTGGGGGTACTTCGGGGATTTTCACAATTGGGATCTTCCTAAGACTCCTCCATTAGTATCTCTGGTTGTAGATTTGAAAAGGTAGGTCTGGGTTCTAGGAAGTGTGGAGGGAAAAGAAAAGAACTGTCTGACTCAGGGATAGGGTAGGAGAAGCTGTCTTAGAGGGTTTCCAGGTGTCTAAAGCCTGCTCTCTCATTGCAAGTGGAGGCTTAGGGCATAGTGTCTAAAGCTGGGTGGGAAGAGGGTATCCACAGGTGGGTTGAGGGAGCCCACAAGTCCTGTGAAATGATGGCACATTTGCTTATGGGCCCACCTTCTAACGGAGAGTAGAACCCTCCAGAGGGTCTAACACTCAAGGAACCACTGGCTCCAACAAAGCCAAGCTTCAAAGAAATTCAGAAGGTTAAGCTGATGGGATTCAGCACAAATTACCCACATGCTGCTCTGAGGTTGTGCTATGGAAGGTGAGCGAGTCCACAGAGGGGACAGCCCCTGTCCTTGGTTTTGACTGGGCCACTTTTAATTCTCGGAGTCCTGCATGTTGGGGGGAGGCAAATAAACTCTGGGCTTCTCAAGGGGTGGTGGAGCCAGGATGGTGGAGGATCAAAGAGCAGCTCAGGAATCGGGAAAGCTTTGTCCCCAAGACAGGCTCTGCCCTTTCCATCCTTATTTGGAACTGTGCTCTCTCTCACTCTGGACTCATTTTGATTCCCAGAAAAGAATTCCTCCAACAAATCTCATCTGTGTTTGCTGAATAACAGAACTCAAAGAGGTTTCCAGAAGTGGAGTTGGAGCAAATAGGGACCTATGTGCACTAATGGCCAGGCGTGCTATAAGGTGGGGGGTTTTGAGGCTTGGTTCTGGTGTGGGGAAGGGGCTATGTAGGTCAGGGGACAGGAGGGAAATGGAAGGTCAGGGGAAGGGCAGATGCCTCCCAACTGGGCCAGTTTCATGCATGCGTCTGTGGAGACGGTTCCATACTCAGCAAGTTGGGCTTGGAGGCGTTTCTGAAGGACCTCGCCCACCTTCCCTGCGCTCACACGGTAAGGCACAGATCCTCTGTCTGACTAGCAAACCCCCACATTGTCTGGTAGCTGTAGCCCCTCTCATCTCATCATGCTCCTTCTGTCCCTGGCACTGTCTGATTCAGCCACAGTAGTCTTCCTTCTGGTCCTGCTCCCTCCCGCCTCAGGGCCATGGCACAGGCTGGAATATTCTCTTCCGCCCCTTCTTCTGGTTGATTCTTCCTGAGGACTCTCTTGGGCCCAGGGTACCTCCTTCCAGGAGCTTTCTCAGGCTCCTGCATTGCTCAGTTCTGGTGGAGGCATCGTTTAAATGGTCTTTAACATGAGTGGCAACCCTTGGGGAGCAATCCCATAGGAAGTGCCCTAAATAAGGGTCCCTGAGGTGTGTACCGCTGCTTGCTAGCCCTTCCCAGAGAGGCCGGTTGCTGTCACAGTTAACATTTTACAGCTCCTTGAGTTAATCATTAAGGTCCGTCTTCTCTGCTAGAGTCAAGCACCATGAGGCCAGGACGATGCCTGTCTTGCCATGGCACCTAGCCCAGGGTCTGGCGTAGAGTGAGTGTTGACTGACTAAATGAGCGAAATAACTGAATGATGAGAAGAACTGGTTGCAGTGCTCTGTGCAGCATATATCTAGAAAAGCAGCCTTTGTTGGCCTCCCCAGGGGTTTATTTCTGCCTTCCTTCTATGAGTAAGGCCTCAGATATGCCTAGACTGTGCACATGTGCAAGGGGGTGTCGGGGGACAAGTGTGTGAATGTGTGTAAAGAAAGGCCAATAGGAAAAGAAGCTACAATATTAATTAGTCCAAGCAGAAAACCCAGCCCTATGCAATTTGTTCTTTTTTTTTTTTTTGCTTGTTTGTTCATTTATCAACTAATAAGTGCATACTGCATGCCAGAAAATATGCTGGGCAATGAGAAGGATTCCAGTAGGAGCAAGACGTTGTCCTGTCCTGAAGGAACTCACAGCACAGTAAGAGAAAGAGAATATTTATAGTAACAACCCCCCTAACAGTGATAACACTCCTGCTGGTTTTTAAGCAGTCACTGTATGCCAGATATCACCTACATGCTTTAAGATATTGGCCCATTCATTTTTTTCAGCAACCCTCTGAAGTAGCAGTACCGTTCCTATGGATTAGACAATTCAGGCACAGAGAGGTTAAGTCATTTTCTCAGGGCCACACAGCATACTTGATACTCTAAACTCCACGCCATGCTGTTGCAATACAAAGTAGAACGGGAGGAGGAGTGTCCATAAAGTCACCAACAGTGCGACCGGAGTTCAGAGGAAGGGCTCCCAGGTGAGCTTAGGAACCTGGAGAGGCTTTGTGGGAGAGTGATGTTGGCGCTTGCAAATTAGGAAGACGCTGGGGATGAGGCAGTGCAGGGGTTCTGGGGAAACAGAGGGCAGTTCAGAGTGGCTGGAAGTGTGGCTCTATGAAGAGAAGGAGGGACGTGAAGGCTGAAGAAGAGGGTCCAGTGTGGGTAGGATCTCAGGCACCACTGAAGGCCTCATCATGGGCCATGAGTGGGGGACAGATAGAAAGACCATGAGGACAATGAGGTCCCCGTCTGCCCTGTGCCTGTGGTTCCTCTGGTGTGAGGGGCATGTGGGGGACTTTCAGCCAGGTGAGTGCGGGCTTTGAGTCCCAGGTAAAGCTGCTCACTGGGGGAGGGGGCAACACTGACTGCAGTGATGCTCCTAGGTTGCCCCCAGGAAGCCCTTGACAAGGTTCTCCGCTGCTCAGGGGCCCCGCCCAGAGGGTCGGCAAAGGTCACTCAGCACACCGAGCCGTCCCCCGAGCCTCGCGGACCCATCGCTGGCAGACTGGGCAAACCCCGATAAGGATCCTTGAGTATCCATCCTTTCCCCTGCACAGAATTTACCCCTGCCAAGGGATTTCCTTGCTTGCTTTGACCAAGACTTTCCAGCATGCCTCAGTTAGAGAGCTCTAGGTGGGGGAGCGGAGGGAATGAGGAGACGGTGAACGTATCCGCTGTGCGAGTGACTGCAGGAGAGGTCTGGGGAAGGAGGCTCGGTGGGGGCTGCCGAGAGCAGCTGAGAGAACATATGAATTCTGTCATTGTAAGTGAAGATTAAACAGTGAAGAGAATGGGGCTTCGCTGGCAGGCACCGGATTAACAGCTTGTAGATTTCAATAGTCAGTTTAACGCTGAGTTTATCACGCATGCCGAGAAACCCGGCTCTTTAAGATGAGCTATGCCGTTGTCGCTGGAAGTGGTTGAAAGTCAGAGGGAGGGCGATTTGCAGCCTGAAGAGGCTGCCCCTCAGAGAGGAATCAAGGCTGCTGCAGCAGCACCCAGGGAGGAGAGATCCTGCCGATTTCCTAAAACCATGAGTTGGAGTTGCTACGCCCCAAGAAAAGGCAGATGCTATTTTCGGGATAGTGACAGAGAGGACCTGGCTCAAGAAGTCACAGCCATGCCCCACGGCCAACAGAGCAAAGCTCTAAATCCTCACTCCGGGAAGCCTGAGCCTTCCCCCACCTCCCCAGGGGCCTCCTGAGCCCATTTAGTGTCCTGATCCACAAGCCTGTCCTTGCAGGACCTACCCACGGTGTAGCCTTTCTGCCTAAAGGGCTTCTCCTTGTTTTCACCGTCCAAACTCTTCCCGCTCACCAACTCCACATGGAACATGTACTCCTCTCACCAGAGATTTCTGACGCCCTGCTCCTCCTGGATGGGAAGGCATCCTCTCCTCTTGCAGGAGTAACTCCCATGTGTCATAGCATGTGGATGGTTATAACAAGACTCCTAAGTTGTAAGGTCCAGAAGGCATCTGGGCTTCTCCATGTGTCCTGTAGCATGTAGACCAGTTGGCCAAGTACCTTGCCCATGGCCACAACCTCACACACTGTCCATTCTTGGCTTTCCCATCACTTTCTTTGACCCACAGTAGAGAAGTCACTGATTACCAATGTACTGCGAGTTTTCACATCTCTGGGCCACTCATTCATTCGTGCATTCCACATACATTTTTGGAGTGCCTACTATATGCCAGACTCTTCCACTTCCAAGACTCAGGGGTGAACACATGACCCAGACCTGGCCAATCAGAGCATTTCATTCTCCTAGCCACAGAGATTGGTTACATACAGATGGGCGGGCGACACAAGTCATGCCATTGAAATTAAAATCTAACACTGGTGAGTGGACTCTTGGGAAAATAGCTTGTACTTTCCTCTGGAGTTGTTTAATAACAGTTATCGGCCTGGAACTTCTGGGGTCTGCCCATGAGTAGTGAGAATCAAGTCCCACCGAGGAAAGCAGATCTGAAAGGCAGAGAGTTGGAGCCTCCTGGTGACGTCCATTGAGTACCTAGATCAAGCTATGCCTGAAATACCCCTAGACTTTTCCATTCAATGAACCAAAGAGTCCTGTCTCAGCCAGTTAAGTCTGGACTTCTACAACAGGCAACCAGTTGTTCTCATTAGAATAAAGGTAATGCATTGGCCTTCATGGCTATGAAAACCAGTCCTTTATTCTCCTGGTTGTTCTAAATCTGGGTCTAGAACATCCTTTGCTTTCTTGCTGCCAGGAGAGCATTGGGTGCTGGTGGAGGGGTTGTTTGCTTGTGTGTCATCATCTGTATCTGGTCTTCAGGCCTCACTTGGTGGGATTCTCCTGCTTTTTCTAGAAGCGGGCCCGGTATGGACCCCCTCTCACATCTCTTGGAGAGCATGGGATTAGTAGCACATACAGGATGCAAGATGGGCTCTGATGGTTGAAGAAAGCTGATTCAGAGGCCGTAGCTCATTCTGGCTCATTTTGATTAATAACTAGGTGTTAGCATCCCATAGGATTTGAACATGAACCGTTTTGGGTTACTTTTTGTATTGGGTGTGTATTTTTGTCATTACTGCGATTGTTTTTACACTGGGTTTTGCTTGAGTTGCCGTTCCTCTTCTGCCTCCTGAGATCCTGAGGTCCCACCATTGCCCCAGGGACTGAGAATGTTCCCGCACATTTAACGAAGTCTGCAACGGGTGTATTTTTAGTTGGCTTGTTTGCATCTGTTCTTTCCCTGTTCCCGGCCTGATTGACACCTGCTGGGTGAGAGGCACAGGAGCAGAACTTTGCTCTGGGAGTGATGTGGCTACAGCGGCTGGCTTCACGGCACCCCCGTTTCTAACCTGTGAGGGGGCATGGAGATTTCCATCTCTAAAGCTCTCCTATTCTTTTGTTCAAATAGACTGCCAGGAGGTAAACTGGGCTTATTTACCATCTCTCCGTGGCTAGTGGATCAGAGAAATGAGAGGGACCGCTGTTAGAACCCCGCCTAGGTTCAGGACCGTCTGCTGGAGAGAGGAGTTTCCAAGGTGGACGTGTCTCTGGCATAGAGAAGTTTCTCACAGCAGACACGGGGTTTGCAGACAGCCCTTGCTCTGTGTTGGGGCCCCCCACAGCCCTTTGCTAGTGGCAGCGAGCCGGGAAGCTGCGCAGGGTCCAGGCAGGAAGCAGATGGCACATCTACAAGAGAGGGATGGAAGAGAGGATAGTGAAGGGACAGTTTGCCAGGGCGCAAGTTTAAAGGAACCAGCAAGGAATATAAAGCCCCTTGGGGTTAAGAATAGCGGGAAACTGTTTCCACACTTGCCCCCCACCTGACATGAGGCCCAAACCACACCCTGAGACAGTGACAGCTGCAGAAGGAGTTGGGGTTTTCAGTAGAGCGGTACAGCTGGTGTCAAGCTGGGGCTGGGCTGCTCCGTTCTCCTGCTCTCTGGTCTCCTGTTGGCTGAGCCCAGCCCAGTGGGTGAGGGAGTCTTACTGGAGCAACGCATGGCCCGCCTCTGGGGGAGCTGAGCAAACTGGAGGGGGCGGAGAGCGCTCCTAGGAAGGAAAGCAGCTCTAGAGTGCTAGCTCCCGCTTCATACAGGGCTCTCTGGATTCAAGAACCAGATCCGCTCATGGTCACCCCAGGGAGGAGTGAGTGATGGGACGGAAGCTCAAAGGTAGCAGTGCAGGGGGCCATGGAGTTCAGAAGATCTCTTCTGAAGCAACCTAGAGAGACTGTGCGTGGTTGCCGCATGAGATGGCAGGAGGAGCGTGTGATCTGCCCAGCCCCTCTGCACCCCGGCCTTGGCCTTCAGCCTCCCGGGAAAGAGGCGATGCTGTGTGGGTTAGTGTAGAGTCTGACGTAGCTGGACTTCTCACCATTCGTACTGCTTACTGACTCCCCCGCAGAGCTGAAAGTAATGAATGCTCATTTCAACACACCGAACAGCACAGAACCCTGCAAAGGGAAAGGCTGACTCCTTCCTCCATCGCCCCCCCGGCCCAGGAAGCAAACATTAACGGTTTGGTGTCTATCCTCTTCTCTGCGCTCGCACACATTTAAATGTTTACAAAATACCCTGGCAAGTATTTTTCTTCAAATGTGGGATCACACAATGTGCATACCCCACAATCCATTTTTTCCCATTAAACCTGAAATGGATATCTTTCCAGATAAATCGATATATATAGCCCCAACTCACCTTTTTCAATTGCTTCCTAATATTTCATAATACCCTATGTAAAGATTTTGCTAGAAAATTGCACTTCTCTTTCAATTAGCCAACATAGAGTTCTTGGTGACCTAATGGGTCAAATCGCCATAAATATGACTCGTTTGGGGTCTTTGTGTACTTCTAGTCTAGTCTGGGCTGTACGAATGGGCAGGGGGTGGAACTCATAGTTCAAGGGAGACTGCGCATGGCACACAGTGGCCCAGGCTGAGGATGCTTTAGGGGAAGTTGCGTGGGCTGAGAGGTCCTGGAAGGCCCCATGTAGGGGGAGAGGAGCGTGGCTGGGCTGGACCTTGGAAGGAGGGAGAGTCACCCTTGCTATTTTAAGCACATGCAACAGCACCGATGAGCCACCAACAACGTGTTAGGGGGCGGAGGGTCTGCTGGGTCTGTGCTGAGGTGAGCAGCAAACATTTGTTAGTGACATTGTTTGGATGCAAAGAGAGAAGAGCTACTATCATTCCAAGTTCTTGAAATCGGTGGGTGTTTTCCAAGTAGGTTAATTATCCCTCCTGCCTGTTGTCCTTTCACACCCTGAATTCATGTAACAAACTCTATTTTCATTGAAAGCTCGTATGTCAGCTTGAGTCTCGTCTGTGTCCAAATGATCACAAATTTGAAATCAGGCATGTTCCTGTTAATGAGGTTTGACGTGATGCCCATTAGCCAGCAAATACCACTGGCCCCACTAGGCTGTGGCTCACCCTGCGGGCCTCTTAGCATGGGCTGGCTGCCGTCAGGTCCCCGCATAGCGAAAAGAGCCCTCCCTGTCTGCGTGGTGTGGGACAGCGGCGACCACGCTCCCTCCTGGTCACACAGTGGGTACACCTGCCTTTGGCCTGGCCTCCCTCCTGCCGTCCCCTTGCCTCGGCCCCCACCCCTCCGCTGCCCCCTCGGAGGGCATTCTCTCTGCTTCCAGGCCACCAGGCGTTCCCTCCAGCTGCCCATTTGTGCCCTCTTCCTGGGCACTCTCTTGTCTACGCTTCCTCTTATGTTTCTGACCAGCTCACGGAACCCCCACCTCTTAGAGTCCTTCTCGAGGGCAGTAGCACTTTGACCCAGCCCTAATGTATTTCTCAAGGTCCATACCCCCGGGGACACACACTTTCTCTTCCCGCCCCGGCCCCCCAGCTCTGAACTCCTGGAACACTCCAGAATTGCTCACCTCCTTACCTCTCGGTTGCTGTAACTCTTGACTCTTCCAAGGTTTGTGGGCATAAAAATTCACCACCCATCTCCAGTGCAAAGTTACACTTTATGACGCTTCATTCAG
The DNA here is from genome assembly GCA_002007465.1 of Ailurus styani. Taxonomy (NCBI): domain Eukaryota; kingdom Metazoa; phylum Chordata; class Mammalia; order Carnivora; family Ailuridae; genus Ailurus; species Ailurus styani. Next base: position 1,818,718 of record LNAC01000271.1, on the reverse strand, counting down.
AAGCCTGCGGACTCATTACAAGCTCTGATGAGGAATGAAAGAGACACGGAACTTGATGCAATCCCCTTTAAATGGGAAAAACTCCCAGTTATGAACCATGCGGGGGAGGCAGACTCTTGCCTTAAAGAGGTGGCACCAGGAATTGCTTTTCCTCTCGCGGCATGCTCCGAGCTGCTGAAATATCTCCCCTCATTATTGGGAACCTATATAAAAGCCGGTAAACTTTTATTGCAGGCATATTATAGCTTTACTTCAAAACACTCTCTCCCCCCCACACTTGGCAGCACTGAAGGATGGATTTCAGACGCAATCTGCAGCTGCCGTCAGGGCCCCTGTGAGCGAGGAGGGTGCGGGAAGTCACTGTGGGAGCCCCTCAGACAGCCTCGTCTGGTCCGGGCTCACTCAGCCCACTCGAGCCTCCTCCGGGACCCTGCGTGAAGGCCATGGGGCCTGTTGCGTGGAAGGAAGGAAGAGCGTCTTCAGGGTGGGAGAGTGGTTCCTAGCAGTTCCCAGTTTGGGTAGCTGCAGGCAGAAGATTCTAGAGAGAGTTGGAGACTGGCCAGAGTGGCCCCAGTTGAAATGGAGATTGTTGGGAAGAGAGGGGCCGCTCTCTGGACTCGACTCTCACAGGAGCCAGCCCCCAGCCCTGCGAAGGGACACAGGCCTTAGAATATGATGGCAGCGGGGAGCTGGGGTGGGGAGCCCCAGCTCTGACCTTCAGCTCTTCTCTATCTTCATCTTGATTTCCCCACTCAGTGGCTTCATGTCCGCAGGCAAGGACTTCATTCCTCTGCTCCTTGGATCTCCTGTTTTAGGAGGAGGAATATTCTGCTGGAGGGAGAGGTGGGGAGTAAGAACAGCAACACAGGTGAGTGTCTCGGGGCTGGGCCAAGCATGAAGTGAGTGCCCACTGATGTGGGGCCAGGCCTTCTCGTCCTGGACTCAAGCTGCTTCTGGGCAGTCATAGTTTGCCTCCTCATTCGGTTCTCAGTGGTCTACTCTTGTTCATGATTATTGGAAATACTTCTCCCGCTGGAAGCCCTACGTCTCTTGCAAGGCCAACTCCAAGACACTACATATCCATGGCTCTCTTTCCATATACATTTTGGAACCATTAAAAAAATTGGGGGGGGGTTGGGCACCTGGGTAGCTCTGTGGGTTAAAGCCTCTGCCTTTGGCTCAGGTCATGATCTCAGGGTCCTGGGATCGAGTCCCGCATCGGGCTCCCTGCTCGGGGGAGAGCCTGCTTCCTCCTCTCTCTCTCTGCCTGCTTCTCAGCCTACTTGTGATCTCTCTCTCTCTGTCTCTGTCAAAAAAAAAATTGGGGGGATTCTCTTTATCTTTTCTACATTCTCCACTTGTTGGCTTGGAGGCTTGGACTACCTGAGCTCCCCCAAATGGATATCTGGAATAAAGGCCAGAGTGGAAGTTCAGGATAATGAAAGGTTGGTTCATACTTTTTAAACAGCCCTTATATACAACCAAATGGGGCCGTGTATTGGGTGTATAATAGTGAGGCATTGTCCAGTCCTGCCTAAAACGATTGGCAACTGACCTGTTAGATCAGGGGTCGGTAAACAAAAGCCTATGGGACAAATCCATTCTACCATCTGTTTTTGTAAATAAATGTTATTGGAATACGACCATGCTCATTTATTTACTGATTGACTATGGATGATTTTACGCTACAACGACAGCACTGAGCCTACAGAACCTAAAATATTTACTTACGGACGAATTTTGCCAACCCCTATTCTAGATCAACTCCAAGGGGACACTGAGGAATTAACTCCATGCGATCCACTAGGCAAGCTCCCCAGCTGAGTCAGTCGTTTACCGGGAAAACACGACTTACATGCAATACACATATGTGGCCTGAGTGCCACATGACATAAATGTTTCATGGGCATTTTAGGCAATTTGGACCTATCCTGACAAATTCTTTAAATCTCAAGGTTCATTTCAGGGCTAAAGCCTTATCCTGGATGACCCTACCAGGTGAAGAAAGACCCAGAAAGCAGTTAGCTCAGCCGCCAGCTGTCCTTGATGCTGATCTCAAGCCCCGATTGAGTCTAATACCTTAATGAGTAGCATCTCATGTTTGTTAGACATTTCATTGTCTTCAAAGGACTCCAAAATATGTTTTTACTCATTCTGCTATCATTTCAAGGAGATATAGAAAACAGAGTTTTGTGTATGCTAATGGTAGGCCCTGGAAGAGACTCTTTCTACACCATGCCTTAGCTATATTTTCACAATTACAGCTTGATTTTCAACCTCTCATTAAGCCTCATTCTGCCTTGCCTGCAGCTCTTGACAGATAGGATTTGCTGGAATGACAAGATCTTTGGCTTTTGTTTTGGTATCCATCTTACCCTGACCTACACTTGACTCCTTCAACTCCTTAAGTCCTGGGCCAGGCCCCTCCATGACCTCATCCCCTGTCTGCCCTCTCCTCAAGAATTTGCCTTGTCGTGCTTCCTGCTCAAGTTCCTGCCATTTGCTCGGTATCAGACAACTTGCCCCCTACTAATACATTCTCTGGACACAAATTAAAGCCTTCAGGCAGTTGGTAAGTGTTCATTTTGTTTCATAATAGGTAGTCCTAAAGTTAAGGATATTTATTTTTAAAGAGAAATGATGTGGTCTTTAAAATCCCATGAAACTCCAGCTCCTGACTTGCCATTTTGGAAGATACTTCAGGATCTTTGCACTAAGGTTGATACGTCACTTTTTGCTTCTTTCACCCTCTGACCAAAGCCACAGCTTCATTCCCAGGACACTAGGGAATGACTGATTTGTAGCATGTTCCATTCTGCTGTATGCAAATACCCCGCTGTGGACCAAGGCAGCATATGATGATGTGGCTTCTTATAATAAAACCAGTTGCACCCTAGTGGTGGGGTTATAGTGACCTCAGGGAGGGCCAACAAATAGTTATGCAGCATGATAGATTGGGGTAGGCATGGAGAAAAGACAGGAAAACCAATAATCAGATCCAGTAACCAGAGTTTTCCTTGAGTTATACAAGTCAGGGCATCATTTGTGGTCACACACCCTAGTCTCTTCTAGGTAACCATAAGAGAGCTGAAACTCAGCGTGTAGAGTGGCTGGGCCGGGGTCTTCCTGGGAAGTAGGGGCATGACAGATGTTAGAACACAGATGTTCTGATTCATCCTGCACCAACAGATCCCTAAGGGTTCAGAGGCAGTCAGGACACCCTTCAGAGAGAAGGGGACGGTGGGACTAATTTTATCTGTGTGATTTATTTTGAGGAAAATATTTTGCTCCCTAAAAAGATTTGAAAGTCACTGCACTAAAACATGCTGACTCTTGGTTTTGGAGATTAAAAACCCTTAAAGGAAAACTGAAAAGTCATTATACAATTGGCTTCCATTTACTGAATGTCTATTGTGTTCCAGGTACTTGACACTCAGTGGCTCATTGAAGCTTAATAACATTCCCATGAGGCAAATACTATGGTCTTATTTTAAGTGGGGAGACTGAGTACTGTACAGTTTAAGACCCTTGTCTAAGATACACAGCAAGTAAGGGGGAGGAGTTGGATTTCAGACTGTAGTCTTTCTGATTTTAAGCTACACTCTTCCTCATCATCCTCAGACTTCCCGTCATCTAGTCTCTTCCACAGCCAGCTCCCTGGGGGAGATTCCAGCCTTCCTATGCCTCTCATGTTCCTCTAGTCTGAAGAAGGCCCCTCATTTGGTTTCTTCGGTAGCTTTAAAAACTGGACTGCAGCAGTTCCTTCTGGCTCACTCTCTCAGGTCTAACCCTCTCCATCCTCATCTCCCTCCCGAGTACAAGACTCTCCTTTTCTGTAGAAAAGAAAATGAGGAGCACATAGAAGTGACACACTCATCAAGAATGTAGCTGGTGCGAATAGAGGATATGAATGAGACACCATTTTGAGATAAGAATCCATTGTTTTTCTTCCAACATCACTGATTCTTTCCCTTGAGCAGTCTTGCATTTTTGTAGAGTGTGGAGAGGGAATGCGTCTATAAACATGGGGAGATGGAGAAGCTTCTGGGTGCTATTTGCACACAGTCTGAGGGCCTAGAGATCAGTCTCCTCCCTTATATGCCATCTCTTCTCTGAAGGTAGGTATGACTATACTGAGGTTTTTCCCTAAGAATTGCTAGCCCTATTCTGGCCGGAGGTTTCAGATGATATTGATACTGGAATAGAGGCTCTTCAACCAGGAGCATCTCCAAATGGCAAATAAGCCTTTGTTTCTGGGGAGAAGATGTAGCCATGAGAACCTGCCCATTGTCAGAGGAGGGGACAAAGGCTGCTTTATAGCAGGAACTACATTGGTAATGGTATCCAGACAGACAGGGACCATGCACATAACCAAGGCGTCATGGCTCCAGAGGCTTAGCATAAAGTCAAGATGGGGGAAGAAGACCCGTCATTGTGTAGGCTCACCGATCCTTCCAGCACCTATTGTCAGCCGCCACCAGGAATGACCTGTGTCAGGTCACCCAGTAGACGAGTTCTCAGCAGGAGAGACGAGAAAAGAATTGGGGTCTGGTCCTAACTCAGCTGCAGGCTCACTGTGATCTAGGGCAAGAGAAGTCTTCTTACTGAGATTCGGTGTCTTTTCACTTTGGAAAAAAAACAAGAGTTGGGTCAGCAGGTTCTTTCCTGCTCAGGCCTTTCACCACAAAGACAGTGTCCATACCACTCAGGGGCCAAAGCGGCTTCTGTTGCCCTCTGGTATATTTGTTGTGTCTACTGTGGTTGTCTTGGTTGTGTACGGCACGTATGTGTGCAGTTATAGGGTGTAATGAGGTCAGGGAGATGAGGTCAGAACTCTAGGTAGCCAGATGAGTAGGGAGAGATAGGAAATAAAATTTTACGTCTTCTTACTGAACCCCTGAACCATCCTTGAGTGGGGCCCGAGATGCTCCGTAGAGGAAGCCTCCCATTGCCCCAGCCATCCCTGCATCACTTTCTTTCCCCCGAGACTTTCCCCTACACATGTGGTCTGCCCTAGAGAAAGGAGGGCTAACACTGTTAAGGCTTCCCGCCATTAGTACCACGTTCCCCTGCACCTGGAGGGAGGGAACATGTTTTCCTTGGATAGAGGTGAGAAAATGGTGGAGATTTGGGCTGGTTTATGCTTGCAGATTTCTCAGGGAGGGTCAGCTCATGGGGCTCACTAAGCCAATGGGGATTTTATCCTTAGTGGTAGAGGTGGTACCAGCAATCTGGTAGGAGGACTCCTCGTTGGTGCGATGTCCGAGACAGAGATGCTCCTTTATGATGTTACCCAAAGGTGAACTCTAAGTTCAGGAATAGGGAACTAACCAAATCATACATCTGCCTTGAAATCCTTCTGGAGCCTCCTCGCCCTCTGGTATTGCAGGAGCAGGGTTGCCCTCAAGTTGGTTTCTCCCCTCATTTATTTTAAATAACCTGCCTGATCTGTGCCAGAAATTCCAGTGCTAATGCTTAGTCCCTCTTTTTCGAGACATTGCTATCTTTAGGTTCCTTTTTAAAGAGCAGATATTCTGTGCCTTTAAAAGAATAGAGACCATTCCATCTAAAGTCTGTAACACCTCCTTATAAGTTAGATTATCAAATACTCTCCTTCCGGTTTCCTGAGAACATACCCAAAGAGGATGGTAGATGTAAAGAGTGAAATGTCAGAGGGCAGTTTTCTTTGAAGCATGAGATGTGGCCTTATGCCTGGTCTGGGTGATGTACATGGGAGGATCTGGGCGACCAGGGGCAGCATCCACAGAGTGGGCATTGAATGAGATGTGTATAGCTGGGTAGGTTCTGGAAGGTAAGGTGGGCAGGAGCCAAAAGCAGATACTAATTGCTAACGCTTATTGAATATGTAGTATGTTCTAGGAACTCACATATGCATTAGTTCATTTATCCCCGGAGCACTCTTGTGAAATAGGTGTTATTATTATGAGCTTCCTTTTATTGATGAGGATCCCAAGGCATAGAGAAGGTAAATAATCTGCTCAAGGTCACACAAGTAAAATGTGCCAGAGCCAGGATCTGAAAACAGAGTATCACCCCAGTGCCCATTCTCTTGCTCTCTCTCTCTCTCTCTCTCTCTCTCTCT